>BMAU01021392.1:0-600000 GCA_019973935.1 Trichonephila clavipes | reverse complement strand
TAAATTTTGAAGAGGTGAACGCAGTATTTCTATCACTTAAAATTTTTTCCGGTATGTGATTCTAAAAGATTTGTCTTAAACAATTTATATAAGTATGTGTTGTTGCATTTTTTGATGGGAAAGTCCAAATGTACCTAATTGCATGATCAATACTAATGTGTAAATATTTTTAACAGAGTTGTAATAATTTAAACCACCTACACTATCTATCGATAAAAGTTCAAAGAATTTTTCACAAAAAGGAAGTGATTGCATCAGTCCATATTTTCTCTGATGTGACTTCTTATTTATTTGACAAGTTTCACAGTGTTTCACATAATTTCGTATACCAGTAATGTTTATCCAATAATATTGTGGTGATATTAATTTTAACATGGTAGCTACACCAGGGTGGCCAAATTTTTTATCAGTTGTTTCCATTAATTTCACTCTTAGAGCTTTGAGTACAATTATTTTAGTTAAACCTTGTCTTTTAACTACAAAAACACCATCTCTCTTAAAACATTTAGGAGCTGATGTATTTTCTATATTTTGAAAATGACTTATTTCATTGATATCTAATAAAGATTCTGGGGGTGTATTAATTATATGATAAGCAATAGGATTTCTTGTTAACATATCAGCTTCAACATTAGTGCTACCTTTCTTATATTTTATATCAAAATCATACATAGAAACTTTTAAAGACCATCTAAAAAGTCTACCCGTGGGATTTTTGAAATTTTTAAGCCAAACTAATGCATTATGATCGGTAAGAACTGTGAAATGAGATCCATGAAGATAGCAATGGAATTTATCTAAACTATCAATTATAGCTAAGCATTCTAATTCAGTTATTGTATAATTAATTTCATAATTTCTGAGTCGTCTCAAATGGAATGCAATCAGATGTTGATTTCCATTGGGTTTTTGTTGCTTGAGGATACATGAGATTGAAGTTTTCGA
Organism: Trichonephila clavipes; assembly: GCA_019973935.1. Lineage (NCBI taxonomy): Eukaryota > Metazoa > Arthropoda > Arachnida > Araneae > Nephilidae > Trichonephila > Trichonephila clavipes. The sequence continues at coordinate 599,055 of BMAU01021392.1, read as the reverse complement.
TGCATCTACATAAAGATGACAGGGATAATTTGGATTGAATATAGCTAAAATGGGCTTTGAAATTAAACGGTCTTTAAGTTTTTGAAAAGATTGTTGACATTCTGGGGTCCAATTCCAATTTTGATACTTTATAAGAAGATTATTTAAGGGCATTCTTAATTTTGCATATTGAGAAATGAATTTATAATAGACATTAATACTACCAAGAAATCTTTCTAATTCCTTTACAATTCTAGAGGGTAAAAGTTTTTTAATTATTTCGACATTTGTATAATTTGGAGTGTATGACCCCGTTTTTACTTCATATCCTAAGAATTCAATTGTATCTTTGCCAAATTTACACTTTGATAATTTTAATTTAATATTTTCTATTCCACAAATTTTAAAAATTTCCTCTAAATGTTTTTCATGTTCTTCAATTGATTCCGAAAATACTATTATATATTGTCAAAATAATTTAATGCAAGTTTTATTTGGTATTTATTTAAAATCTGTCTAATAGCTCTTTGAGATATAGCTGGAGAATTTTTATATCCACAAAAGGCAAACGAATAAATTGAAAAAGACCGTAATTTGATGTAAATGCAAGTTTTTCAGATTCATTATCATCTAATTTAAAGTGCCAATAACCACTACATAGGTCGATGGTTGAGAAAGATTTTGCATGTGTTAATTTGTATAAAGCTGCATCTATTCGGGAAATTGGCTCTGCATCTAATTTTGTGATAGCATTTAGCTTTCTGTAATCGATACATAATCGTGTACGAGCATTATCCTCTTTTTTAAAAGCCAATGTTATAGGGGCAGCGTAAGAACTATAAGATGGTTTTATTATTCCTGCTTTCAATAATGCATCTCTAATTGCTTTTTTATTTCCGTATCATCTTTAAAAGATGTCCTATATGGTCGATTTGCAATGGGTAATTCTGAAGTAAGTATTATTTTAGGAGAATTACATTTTAACTCGCCCACATCAAACTTATTTTGAGCAAAGACATGTTTATATTTATCAATAATCATATTAATAATATCATAATCACTATTAGGAATTATTTCTATATTAAACACATTATCAGTTTTCTTAGTGATAGTTTTATTATTACTAAATTTAAGAGTTTCATTTTCTTTATTATTTTTCTTAGATTCATAATTTTTTACAATTTGTTTTCCTCTTTGAAAAACTTTATAATCACTTAAATTAATATTTAATTCAAAAATACTCATAGTTTTATTATAAATTATTAAATATTTCAGTTCTACATTTACTATGAGGAATTTAATATTTTCAATAATTTCTCCTATTTTCAATTGTAAAGTAATTGCTTCACTCACCTCAATTTCTCCATTGATAGTGGCAATTTTTGTTTTGATATACTCTACATTGTGGTATCACTTGATTTGTGATATTATATTTTTTGGAATAATATTGACACTCTTGATCCTGTACCCAAGAGGACATCAACTTGTTTGAAGTTGATTCTTCCCTGGATGATCATAAGTTCTCACGTTTGATGAGGTTGGAATACCGTATTATTGTTTTGTGTTGTTTGACGCGGGTCCAAAGTTGGAGCATTGGGTCGCAAAACTGTCGGTCGTTATGGAAATCGTTGGTTTCTCGGATATAGGGTCGGCCGCTGAAGTGAAAAGGAAGGGTGATAAAAAGGTGATGGAAACTGAGGAGAGTATACCTTATATCTTGTATTGGTTATGGTATCCGGATGTTGAGATTGGTCATTTCTCCAATTCCATCCTCCGTATTGTTGTCTATGGGCAAATTGATTCGTATGATAAGGTATTCTTATCATTGGATACTTTGGGTATATAACTTCATTCTTACTTGATTTTGATTTTTCTTGGATATCTAAGAGTTTCATTTTTTCCTTCAGTTCCTCTATGTTGCTGCAGCTTTGTAACTGTATTTCTATGGCTCTATTTTCTTTTAATCCTCTTATGATGTAATATTTTTCAGCTTCTTCTTCCATGTTTATCCGGGATGCGATTTTTTTACTCTGTAGAAATATTCTATGTGGGTCTCTTTTTTGAGGTTTTTTTCTGTTTTAGATAATTGAAGATGAATCTCCGCTGGATTGACTTGTGTTCCGAATTCACGTATTAAATTATTTTTCAGTTCGTAAAAACTTTTTTAGGGATAGATTGTCATTGGATGTAAGTCTTCACAGCTCCATCTACTAACTTGATTATAAATAGGATTTTCTGTTTCTCCGGTATATTGAAGGAATCGCACGTACTTTCAAAATTTCTAATGAATGTTTGGATGGGTATTTCCAGATTATATTTTTGGAAAAAAGTCTGTAGATCTTCAAATCGAATATCATTTTTAATAATGGTTATAGGTTGTTGTAATTTTTCTTCATCAGCATCTAAATTCTCTTCTTGCTTAATTTTAATTTCATTCACTGTTTCCATTTTTGAAGTATGACTTTCTGAAATCTTGTTAGGAGAAGAGGATGATTCTATTGCTTTGGCGGTAAGAGCGATGTTCTTTCGGGGATTACTAGCGCGTTTCTTTTTCCGTACCATAGATTAATTCTGGTAACCCAACGTCCTCAGCTAACAAATGTAGAGTGCCGTCAGTCTTCCATAAAATTCTTCATACCAGTTACTACTGCAGTTGGCTTTCGTTTTTATATTAAAATGTTTTATAAAAAGATTAGTTTTTTACATTAAGATCGCAGACAAAGATCACGCCGGCTTTAATTCTGTCATGATTTTTAAGACAGAATCAGATTAAAGTTAGAAAAGTGAAAAGACGATCTTTATTCTTTCATTTGTACATCTGTTCTGACGCTAAGAGCAGGGAGTAAAAAGCACGCCATGGTGGTGGTTTCAAGTGGGTAACACTTGAAAAACATATGGTAAGTATCGCTGCTTTGAAGAGGTTGCTTGCAAGTTAATGCTGACACATGTTGACTATTAAATCTAGCGATCTGGAAATAGACATGTTTATTGGCTAGGCCATATGTTTGGAAGAAATAAATGGGTGATTAGTTTGATACTTGAAGATAAGCACTGAGAAAGATGAGTCGTGCTAGATAAGGAATTTAATTTTTAATCTAATTTAATTGTCCTTATATATATATATATATATATATATATATATATATATATATATATATATATATATATATATATATATATATATATATATATATATATATATATATATATATAAGAAGTACGGTTGATAAATTACTAATAATTTTAACGCAATTTTATATTTCGTTCTCGTAAACTTTGCTCCTTTTAAAACATGTATTGCCAAAATACTCCCCTTTTGTATATTTATAAAATTTTAAAAATATAATGGTTATCTTACCCAACATTTTAAATCAGGGGCGGCAACTGTGTAGCTAAGACGTGCCAATCCAATCTGTCAGTATCATTCAGCGTGCTACATAGTAGGAAATTTTTGAAATCCTTCGATTCTTACGGTAATATTTGCAGATTTAAAGAATAGAGGTAAATAATTTAGATTTACAGTTTTATTTTATATTAATTATGGATCAATAAAATACATTTATTAAAATAAATATAAACAGTATAAAAGGTTACTATTTCTTCAACAAAGATAAAAAAAATTAAAAATATATGTTTCCAACATATATATTTAAACAGGAAATAGACAAAGTGAAATATAAATTATTCCCTTCATTACAGTTAAATAAAAATTGTAATTCTAATTAACTCTTTCACCACTCTTCTTTTATATCGCAAAACCAGGGGTATAATGCGTGACACGATTCTGAGCATTCAGTTGTTAAACAATTTCTTTGCGGAGTCGAAATATTTTTCATATTAGGAAAGATTTTCTACTCTGATATGCCGAATCATAAGTGGAAAGTAGAGCACAAGCAATTTTCTTTTTTTCAACTATTAAATCCCCTAGCAATAACATTCAATTATTTACAAAATAGCTGTAAATTTATCCTTAGAATTATCTTTCAGATTATTTTGTAGTTCCATAAATGTCCATAACTCAGAAGATGTTTGTCAAATAAGATCTATTATCAACTTCCATCCACTCAAGAATTGACAAATTTGTAGAGTAGTGCTGAGTGCCACTAATAATTGTATCACGTGCCACAGGTCCATAGATTGCCGACACGTTTTAAATGTTCTTACTAACTAACCATCTCCTATTCAAACACAATTTATATGATAAAAAAGGTTTTCATTTATTTTGTAGGGAATTGTATTAGATTCAACCATAAGTAATTTTGTGTATCAAAAAAATTACATTTTTTCGGGGATCCCCTTAGAGCAATAATTATACTATAATTATGTCAAATCCCCTTAGGAATTTGACATAATTATAGTAAGTTTCTCTAAAAGGGGAAACGTTCACTTTCAAAATACACTGCATAAAGTGGTTTTCAAATTATACTATTATATTGATTCTGAAAATAATAGGTTAGTTTGACAAGCCATTATTTCACAATTTTAAAGCATTAAACCATTTTGAATTTTTTAAAACTTTTATAAAATGTTAAATTATTAAAAATATTTAATTATTGTAAGTGATTAATATTTCTTAGATTATTGGAAACAAAAAGTATAAAATTTAAAATATATCTCTTTGTTGAATTTGAATAATTATTTTTATGGCTAAACCTGGAAAAACCCAATTTTTTAAATATTAACATTAAGATATTTTAAAAATAACTAGAGCTCTCAGACCTAAATCCATACGAACTGTTATAGAACATATGTAAGGGAACATTTACAAGATATTTCAAGACTCTATCTTGAACAGGAAAACGCCTTAGGGATTAGAAAACACTCTCATCTTCAAAACTAAAAATCTGAGAAAAACATATTTAAAATTTGTAAAGGCATAAAAAAAATTCCAATACCTGTAAAGCTTTAATTTTTTAATCTGTTACTATCGAACTTATGCTCTACATGAAAATTCTACTTGAAATAAATATGACTGAAATATCTTTTTTAATTCAAAATATTCTAAAACATAACATTGATAACAACTGTTAATTTGATCAATTATTCACTTTTATCAGAACCTTATATATTCACAAGAGTTTTAAATGCAAAATATTTATATAGAAATTAGTAGTTAAACAAACGTAATCCAGAAATCACCAAGTTTGTAAATAATATCTATTTTTTCTCAGTTCCCCATCGTGGCAGTTAAGCAAGTTTAAGTTTTTGTTGCATGACTTTAAAATACAGCAGTGTAGTACTACAATAGATTTATTATAATGTAGTTTGTGGTACATCAAGGAAATATTTAGTTCATTCTGCAACATTTGTATTCTGTAGTCTAATTGTAATATTACCTGAAAAAGCTGCATTTTAGATTAAACAATTTCAGTCATATTCCATCCCTTTCAAGTATTATTTCTCACATTACCCTGCGTACATTTTGGTCTTGGCATTTTTCAAAAGGAAAAAATTAATGAAGACAAAATATAGAGCTTTTAAATTATATAAACTATGTGTCAAAAATATATTGGTCTTTTAATCAATCTTAATTAAGTAAATGTGAGAAAACTCAAAAACTTAAAAACATGAGCAAACAGAAATTATTTTAGAAATTAAAATTGTAGTTAATAGCCATTTCACACGAAATATTGGATTGTGTTAAGAAATATTTTTAATTAATTCAATCTAGGAATGCAAAAATGCTTTAAAATGAAACCGAATTTAACCCTCTAAGTGGTTACCTTCCTCCTGAAAAGTTATTCCAAAAGCGTTTAATCTTATTTTGAAGTTCGCTTTAAAAATGCAACAGACTTCTTTCCTTTCCCCCTTTTAAAACTTGGGAGGTTGAATGGGGACAATTTTATGACCTAGTTCGGTTCCTTTGTCAAGTAAGAACCAAGAGATCAATCGTTTACAGCTAGCTGTCAAGTTGCTTTGGGCAATCTTGTTTAAAAGTTTAAGTGCAATTGGGTTGTATCCCCTATATGTTTAGTCACAGTGTAAAGTTAAAACAAAATGAAGGGTGGAAAAAAGGAAATAAATAGTGAGTTAGAAGTTGAAAATAATTATATTTTCTTCAAACAAAATTTATTTTTCTGTCATTTTTTAAAAATTAAACATATATTCGTATTGCGATTTGAACCAGAAAAAAGCATCCTGTATTCATTTTTGAATATGAGAGTAAGAAAACGCGCTCACTTTCCTGTTTTTTTTAAAACAGTAAGGAGGTAAAACGAGCAAAGGCCCTATCTCATTTTTTAAACAAAAAGACAATAAATGGTGATTACGGTGATATACATACGATGATTACATTTATGAAATAAAACCGATCTTTCTCTATTCAATTATATTTTTAATTTAAAATAACATAAAAAATATTTCAATACTTTTAATTTATTTTAATTAAAATCATTTAAAAGATATTTTTATGTTAACTGAATATTTTTCGAAAAAAATCTAAATTTTCCTTCCTAGTGTTCTCCTTTTCGAACTTCTGGTATTAAATAAAAATTCCTTTTCTACGTCGGCATTTGTGATGGACATAACACACATTCAGTCAATAATTTTTAATTTTAATGGGGGATATACTTCTTCAAATGCGCGTGACAGTACTTCTAACCATTTTCTACTCAAGTTAAATTTCTTATTTTTCTGTTTCTTTTATTACAAAGGAAAATGTCACACATCGATAACTACATTTTCACACAATTCAGTCATTACAAATTCTATTGTGAGAAAAGTTCTCCCTAATTAATTTTGTGTTTTAAAACAGTACACTTAAAACAATTTTGTTAGGTTGTGAAAGGATGTTTTCGTACGTGTAGACTATTTTTGAAAATTTAAGTATCACTGAAACTGATCATATACCTGCAAATGAGCCTTATTTTAATGTGTGCTCGTATCAAAATAAAACACTTTACAATATTAAACAGCCTATGGGTTTATACTCAATATCAAACTATTCGCAAAATGTGGCTTAAAACTTCTACACAAATTGTAAAAAACTGAAATATAAATATATCTTACTGCAGTCAAAAATATTCAAAATATGTTAGTATACTATTCCTCCACTTATTTCAGTACATTTTAAAAACTATAGCTGAATGCAATTTTTTATATTTATAAACGAGTCATAAAGCTCAAACAGTCGTAAAAATGTCTTTATCATTTTTAATTTTACTACTATAAAACGTATATGGATTGTAAGTTCAGTTCTAAAATCCTAAAAGCTTTTAGAGGAGCAAAAGACGTGTAATTTAGTTTGATCAAAATTTTAATATAATACACAAATATTTATGTTATTAAGCAAATACATTTGAAAAATCAAACTTCCTTCTAAAATAAACGTAATTGAAAGAAAAATGTTTAATTGCAAATGAGTGGAAATACATGTTTATCTAAGGGGTATCCCCAAAGCGAGGCAATCCTCAAACTTTAAACTCAAACTCAGTGGCACAACAATCCATGAGGGCCAGGAACTACTATGCCCATCCCAATATACGTGACCATTGGGCACTGAGGTGCATGAACAGATGTCCCGATTTGGTGGTCTGTCTGAAGAGAGACCTTCAATGTTTAAGACTTCAATCAAGCTTGGTACTCATTTATCGACCCAATGTAGCGGGTATGGAAGGCAGAGTCGACCTTGCCGAGCCCGTTAATACAACCCCAGACCTGTGGTGTGGAAGCACAATACACTAACACTCGATCCTATTCGGTGAAAATTAAAACTTAATGTTAGAATCTTATATAATTCCCTAATGAATGAGGGAGTCCAAACTTTTTTTTTCATGTAAACTGTTTAGACGGAAATGGTTAATTATGAACATTTCACGAGTTGCATAAATTAAAATTAACCGTTATAGCTTACATAAATTTTTAAGGGCGCAAAAGGTGTATTTTGGCTGCACTAATTAATTTTAAAAGGAATATGGTTACGAAAAATTAGTGCAAATCTATCTAAAGTATGGTTGGTTACCTTAGATATTGTCAAACAGAACAAATTTTTGGGAGCCAATTCCACAATTCGTTGTTATAAAACTGTATCGAAAATTACAAGACTTAGTTTTTGCATTTATAATTTATATATTTTTTTTCCTGAGAGATTTAAAAGCTAGAGCGGCATTCATCAAAACCGCGGTTCCCTCTCTGCTTTTCCAGATCGCCCCTGACTAAGCCGGCTCTGCCACAGTAAGTGAAAATGCCGTTATTTGTTTGTCAAGATCATTTTATAGCAGACTGCATTTTTCATGTATTTTAGATATGGTCGTTTTATATTTTCTACATCAATATCTTAATGTCTGAATTTAAAATTACATAAAATTCTTGACATTCGCATCAATGACCATTATAGTTTTTATTAGTATATGAATGTGTCATCAAACGATTACATATTATTTTAACATATTATTTTAACCATTTAATTAATATTAAGTATAACATAACGCACGCAAATTTTCTGAACATTAAAATAAATATTTCGAAAACTACTTCAAATATTCTCAAAAATTTTCATTCCTACGCTTTAACTTCTCAGTCTTGCTTCTATGTAAGAATTTATTGTAACTGTATATTCATCAATTTTTTTAGTATATTTTTTGCTCTTAGCATGCAGTTTTCAACTGAATTGTATAAAATATTAGAAATATATTAAAAAATACCAAAGAAGCTATATAATATAATTTGAAATTTATATTATACTCAACCAAATGCTAAAACTTATGGTAAATAATTTTTAACTGCGGGATGCATTTTTTTCGAAATATCAAATGGAATTTCTAACATAAAATTTCTAGGCTTATACGGTTGAGATTTTAAAAAATATCCAGATTTTAATTACTTATTCAGTTAGCCTTTAAAAAAAGAAATGTTGAGGTATTTTGCATAAATAGAGGTTTTTGAAGAATAATTCTAATGTTTTTGAATAGCTCGAATTTAAAATTGATTTTTATGTTTAATTAAAGCTACTAATTCTTCAAAAATTTATATAGAATTAAGAGAATTGATTTAATACTAGAAATTTTCTGGTTAAAAAAACTGAAAAATGCTATTCTGGGCAATTTAAGACTTTTTTTCCTTACTACTTTATGCAAAATAAATTGCAAAGAGGCTAATGTTCAATAAAATGGGACAAATACATGTTGTAATACATTATTTTTGTAAAAAAGTGGCACTTTATAGTGAAAATTCAATTTTCTCAAAAATGATGTTTTTAAACTGTATTCATGTTTTTCTCAGAATATAATGTATGAATGTAATAAATTTTACCCCCTCATACTATTTATATGTAACTATGTATATTCATGTGAGGGTTTTTTGAATTTTCGCAAAATATTTGACTGGAGTCCATATATCGTGACAAAAAATGTCAATTTTTTAAAAAATTCTTAGTCATATTTTTATGTTACATGTTTTTGAGAAAACTAATTAATATATTTTAAATATTTCATTTAATTGCAAATATTAATGTTTATTTATTGTTCAGACAAGTTTTTAAGCTTTAATAATTCAAAAGCTTTTCAATAATAGTTAACTAACAACAACTCAGTTTGTAATGTTTTTTGTCGTTGCGAGAAGTTTATTACATGCATAAAAATACACCAATTTCATATTTAAAAACATAAAAACAGTTTTAAATTTGACTTTTTTAAAAATCCTTTGTACACTTTAGAAAAAATTTTGAATTTTGAAACTTTTAGAAATTGTCTTTGCATGGAAACATACAAATCCATAGTTAAATTTTTCTAACGTCGTAAAATCACATATTCCCAAATCATGACTTTTACATATTGATACATGTTTACATTATATTTTTGGTGTTATAAGGTCAAATTTGAGATTTATAATGCATTGAAGTTAAAAATTCTTCACAGAGTGTTGCATAATTTGTGAAAATTGATGCAAAATGCTAAAAAAAATATCGTTGAACAAAAACTGAATATCACTATATATGTATTTTCTGAACATTTTATGGCTTTTTTGTTTCATGTTTTATGTTTAAAAAATTAAGAAGAAACTAATGCTTAATAAAATAGGGAAAATATATGTTATAATTCAATATTTTTGTAATTAACCCTCTGAGTGTTTAGGTTCATCCTGAAAAGTTATTCCGAAATCGTTTACTCTTATTTTGCCATTCGCTTTAAAAATACAACAGACTTCTTTCCTTTCCCCCTTTTAAAACTTGGGAGGTCGAACGGGGACAATTTTATGACTCAGTGCGGTCCCTTTGTAAAGTAAAAACCAAGAAATCAATCGTTTACAGCTAGCTGTCAAGTTGCTTTGGGCAATCTTGTTTAAAAGTTTAAGTGCAATTGGGTTGTATCCCCTATATGTTTAGTCACAGTGTAAAGTTAAAACAAAATGAAGGGTGGAAAAAAGGAAATAAATAGTGAGTTAGAAGTTGAAAATAATTATATTTTCTTCAAACAAAATTTATTTCTCTGTCATTTTTTTAAAAATTAAACATATATTCGTATTGCGATTTGAACCAGAAAAAAGCATCCTGTATTCATTTTTGAATATGAGAGTAAGAAAACGCGCTCACTTTCCTGTTTTTTTTAAAACAGTAAGGAGGTAAAACGAGCAAAGGCCCTATCTCATTTTTTAAACAAAAAGACAATAACTGGTGATTACGGTGATATACATACGATGATTACATTTATGAAATAAAACCGATCTTTCTCTATTCAATTATATTTTTAATTTAAAATAACATAAAAAATATTTCAATACTTTTAATTTATTTTAATTAAAATCATTTAAAAGATATTTTTATGTTAACTGAATATTTTTCAGAAAAAAATCTAAATTTTCCTTCCTAGTGTTCTCCTTTTCGAACTTCTTGTATTAAATAAAAATTCCTTTTCTACATCGGCATTTGTGATGGACATAACACACATTCAGTCAATAAATTTTAATTTTAATGGGGGATATACTTCTTCAAATGCGCATGACAGTACTTCTAACCATATTCTACTCAAGTTTAATTTCTTATCTTTCTGATTCTTTTATTACGAGGAAAAATGTCACACAACGATAACTACATTTTCACACAATTCAGTCATTATAAATTCTATTGTGAGAAAAGTCCTCCTTAATTAATTTTTTGTCTTTCAAAACCGTACACTTAAAAAAATTTTGCTCAGTGAAGTTAACGGACAGTTCCACAATGTTATCCATGCCAAATTTTAAAAACAATTTTAACATTTTGAAATGTATCTTGTATTAAATTTTTTGAGTGTACACAAATATTTCCTGCTGTATGGACGACATAGTATGAGATGTGGTGTGTGGTTTTCAAACAATGTTTTCGTACGTGTAGACTATTTTTGAAAATTTTAATATCACTAAAGCTGATCATATAACTGCAAATGAGCCTTATTTTAACGTGTGCTGGTATCAAACTAAAACACTTTACAATATTAAACAGCCTATGGGTTTATATTCAATATCAAACTATTCGCAAAATGTGTGTGGTTTACAACTTCTATTCAAATTGTAAAGAAACTGAAATATATAAATATTCATAATATGTAAATATCCTATTCCTCCACTTATTTCAGTACATTTAAAAATTGTAGCTGAATGCAATTTTTTATATTTATAAATGAGGCATAAAAGCTCACGCAGTCGTAAAAATGTCTATATCATTTTTAAATATACTACTATAAAAAGTATATGGATTGTAAGTTCAGTTCTAAAATCCTAAAAGCTTTTAGAGGAGCAAAAGACATGTAATTTAGTTTGATCAAAATTTTAATATAATACACAAATATACATGTTATTAAGCAAATACATTTGAAAAATCAAACTTCCTGCTGAAATAAACGTAATTGAAAGAAAAATGTTTAATTGCAAATGAGTGGAAATACATGTTTATCTAAGGGGTATCCCCAAAGCGAGGCAATCCTCAAACTTTAAACTCAAACTCAGTGGCACAACAATCCATGAGGGCCAGGAACTACTATGCCCATCCCAATATACGTGACCATTGGGCGCTGAGGTGCATGAACAGATGTCCCGATTTGGTGGTCTGTCTGAAGAGAGACCTCCAGTGTTTAAAACCCGAAGCAAGCTTGGTACTCATTTATCGACCCAATGTAGCAGGGATGAAAGGCAGAGTTGACCTTGCCCAGCCCGTAAATAGAACCCCAGACCTGTGGTGTGGAAGCACGATACACTCTAACACTCGACCCTATTTGGTGAAAACGAAATTTAATGTTAGAATCTTATATAATTCCCTAATAAATGAGGGAGTCCAAACTTTTTTTTCATGTAAACTGTTTAGACGGAAATGGTTAATTATGAACATTTCACAAGTTGCATAAATTAAAATTAACTGTTATAGTTTACATAAAGTTTTAAGAGTGCAAAAAGTGTATTTTGGCTGCACTGATTAATTTTAAAAGGAATATGGTTACGAAAAATTAGTGCAAATCTATCTAAAGTATGGTTGGTTACCTTAGATATTGTCAAACAGAACAAATTTTTGGGAGCCAATTCCACAATTCGTTGTTATAAAACTGTATCGAAAATTACAAGACTTAGTTTTTGCATTTATAATTTATATATTTTTTTTCCTGAGAGATTTAAAAGCTAGAGCGGCATCCATCAAAACCGCGGTTCCCTCTCTGCTTTTCCAGATCGCCCCTGACTAAGCCGGCTCTGCCATAGTAAGTGAAAATGCCGTATTTTGTTTGTCAAGATCATTTTATAGCACACTGCATTTTTCATGTGTTTTAGATGGTCGTTTTATATTTTCTACATCAATATCTTAATGTCTGAATTTAAAATTACATAAAATTCTTGACATTCGCATCAATAACCATTATAGTTTTTATTAGTATATGAATGTGTCATCAAACGATTACATATTATTTTAACATATTATTTTAACCATTTAATTAATATTAAGTATAACATAACGCACACAAATTTTCTGAATTTTAAATTAAATATTTCGAAAACTACTTCAGATATACTCAAAATTTTTCATTCTTTTGTTTTAGCTTCTCAGTTTTGCTTCTATGTAAAACTTTATTGTATATTCGTCGATTTTTTTAGTATATTTTTTGCTCTTAGCATGCAGTTTTCAACTGAATTGTATAAAATCTTTGAAATATATTAAAAAATACCAAAGAAGCTATATAATAAAAAATTTGAAATTTATATTATACTCAAAGAGTTGCTAGAACTTATGGTAAATTATTTTTAACTGCGCGATACATTTTTTTTTTTCGAAATTTCAAATGTAATTTCTAACATAAAATTTCTAGCTTTATATGGTCGAGATTTTAAAAAATATCCAGATTTTAATTACTTATTCAGTAAGCTTTAAATACAGATAAACGTTGAGGTATTTTGCATAAATTGATAGTTTTGAAGAATAATTCGAATGTTTTTGAATATCTCGAATTATTCAAGATGAAATAATCATTTTGAGTATGAAAAAAACACTTTTTTCGAATATATCTTGTTTACTTATCTTTTGAAGCTATATGTAGAAACCAATCTCAATAAAGAGAAGAGGAGGATTTGTGCACCCGCAACTTCAAGCTTAAGATTTGAAGCCCTGAAAAGAGCTTATTTCTTTATCCTTTGAAAAGCAAACCAACCTAAGTAAAGAAATTTATTTTTTGATGATTTACAAGAAAAGAATTTACATATAATTCTAGGCAATATAATAAATAGTTTGCTGACAGAATTCTTATGCAATACTCCGTACTTGTAATATAATCCATGGATAGCTAGAAGGATCCATTAAGGCTGTACAATTCAAATTTGAGATGTTTCCATTTAAATTATTCTGCAATAAATGGTTCTCGATGAATTATTTAAATTTTCCTCGCTATACACACACATACACACACACACACACATGTTTATTAATTAAGCACTGCATTCAGACTCTTAAATAACAGTTTCTTGATTCTGTGCCATATGTTAAAGCTCAGAGGATGTAAATTAGAAATTGATTATATAAATGTTAAATTTTTAATCACACGTGAATAATCATTAAACTTGTATCACAGAACAAGCGAAGTATTCAAAATCAAAATTATGATTGTTTTTTGCTGGACATTGAGAGATCTGAAATGAATTCGTTTCAGGATTTATTTTTACTATAATTTTTGAAGTAGCGTCATAGTGGCAAGGAAATTGATGTTAATGAAGCTGATATATTCTTAAAAATAACATTCCTGTCATATATATATGGAAGGTTATTGCTAGAAGTATTCCTAAATGTGTTGCTAGGTTTCATATTGCTCAGTCATACCACCAAAATATTTCGTTAGTGCTAATAATACAAAATGTACCATTATGCAGGGTGATTCATAAGGAAAAATACAGTTTCAATGCATTATAAATCAAGAACAATGTAAGATATTATATGCCAAATGTAACATAATTTTATGTTGTATGGAGTTAATTTAAGTCTTATTAGACAGTTGCAGTTGTTTCATGTGTAAGCCCTTAGTTATCCGACACACATCGATCCGTTACTCCATCTCCACCCAAACACGTGTTAAGGTATCAATTAATAGTGGTTGTAATATGCTGCTTCAACTTCATCCAGGACTTTTACTTTTGCATAAACAGCCCGTAGTTTTAAACATTAACACCATCGTTTATAGCCGGATGTCTTTCTCGGAATCGTATTCGAAATTGTCGTTGCACAACTGTTGCTTACTCCCTTCAATGACCCAAAAAGCTTTTTTCTCTGCAAATACTGCCATTTCCAATGATTAATCACGTGACATGCCGATTGCTTATTTCACTTCCATCAGGACCTAAACTTAAACTTTAAGTGTACATCAACCTTACGGTTTGATAAGGTGGGGCTTGTAATAATTCTGTTACTGATTTGCAACCTCTGAAAAGAGTTTACTTCTTTATCAATCACCCTGGACTTGAAATATTACTTCATAATTAGGCTTTAATTACCAGAATTTCTTATGCAAGAAATGTCACTATAACTCATAAAGTAATATGAAATAAAGTTTTAAAAAGAGGCAAAATTTCACTTTATCCACACATAGAAATGTACACGCAATGTTTTTACTCATTATATATAACAATACATATTCTAAACATTAAAAAACTACCATGTCAAGTTAGCAATAAAAAATAAATAAGTAATATCTAGAAAAATAAACTAATTTCGTTTTTTTTCATTATAAAATATATTTTATAAAAACAGTAATATTAGGTAAATCAATATATTAGTTTTTGTGACCATTATGAAGTAAAGGAATTTCATTTCAATATGATTCCTTCTTCAAAAAGTTGAAACGGGGATGATAAATCAATTTTTATGCCATATTCAATCCATTCCTTCAAAATAATCACTTATTTGTCGAAATGAGTAATTATTTTGAGTAATAAAGTTTATACCTGTAATTCAGAATCTGTTGAAGATTCTGAATTACACCAATTGCTTAATTTTACCTCTATGTGACGTTAACACATAGAATTAAAAAAGTAAATTTGAATATACTTGTTATATTTAATTTAACTTGTACTGTAACCGAAAGAAAAATTCTTGAGCTATTTCACGTTGTTGTGAAGTATATTACCAACACTCTTGAAGAAATTATTCACAAAAAAGTTTTTTACTTTTGAAGTTTTAGAAAACTTTTAGGGCCACGTCAGGAATGTTTATTCGAGTCCTTGGTTTTTTCCCCGTATTCTTATTTCAATAGATTTGTAAAATATTCCCTATATTTTTCAGTAAATGTAAGAAATAAAAAAATTATACTACTTAAAATTTCCCAAATATAAAACATGATGAAAATTCATTCAATTATATAACTATTTCGTATTTTTTCTTGAAAATTCCTATATTAATAATATTTTAAATCAAAATGATATTATGAACAGCTCAATATTTGACACAAATTTCAATGTTCACAAATTAAACATTAAGTTAGAAAAGTTCCATTTAATTTCATTATAAATGACATAATTCTTGCAACAATTTTTTCTCAATACTTATTTGCAACCTTACACTTCATTTCCACAGAGTGGTCACCATGCTAGTGGTCAAAGTCACGTACTCGTTACTCGAGTACCATGAGTTCGAAACTTGAACCTCTGAAAACCCGCTGTACAGAGGAAGCCGATGTACGTTGAATATGTCGAGACTCAACGTTCATCAATTGGTATAGAAGTAAGGAGAGGAGTGCTAGCTCAGGTGTCGGCCTCGTCGCTTGACCCTGGTTCGCAGTTATGAGGTCCGTCGCCAACAGCTGTCATGCCACTTTATAGTGCGACGATAATGTAACTCTCTCTCCTCTCTCTCTCGCAATCATACATTTTGAATTTAGTTTAATTTAATCGATTCAAACAAACTATCATTGATTGAAAATAAAAAGGCTTCAAAAAATTAGTGGAGTTTCAACTATCAATAGACTCCCACAATTTTAGTAGACCATATACATTTAACAACTGTTTAGTTTGCACCGGATCATTACACATTAATTTAAAATCTCTAAAAGATTACACCACACATTAAATGGCGAGACTAAGATAAAAGGAATTTTATTAGAGCGTTCTCCATACGCTCTTGTTCTCACTCTTGTTTCACATACACTGTTTACACACTGTTTTTTCACACACTAGCGCCCTCTCGCGACAAATATGCACCTGTTGTTATGGGCGTCACAAGAACCATTTGTTCAACACTGAACATCCACCCCCGGGTTGAATGACACATTCAACAACTTTCACATAACACAATAATGCTCAAAACCAATGATACACATATTACAAAGACAATAATACTCAATACAGAAAACACTAATACTCAATAAAAGTAATATCGTTCAATACACAAAAGATAAAGTACTCAAACACACAAAATTGAATTGAAAAAATACACAAATTTGAAATTTTCACATACATTATTCACTTGAAAAAGGTAAAATACAAAGTTTAGTTATTGGACGTTTAAAAATTCCATTTTTAGTTTTCACTAACACTACTCGAATTTTATTATCTTTACCATGATACACTTCAAGAATTCTACCAAGAGGCCAATTACACACGGGTAAATTATCCTCTTTCAGAATTACCATATCATGTATTTTTACATTATTCTTTTCAAAATACCATTTATTTCGATTCTGAAGTGTACTCAAATAATTATTTGACCAACGTTTCCAAATATGTTGCACAATTTTTGTTTGTTTTTGCCACACTTTTAACCTATTATCAGACACTTCAGTTAAACTTGGCTCCGCAATGGCTGTGATGGGACGACCAACTAGGAAATGACCAGGAGTCAAAGCGTCAAAATCGCCAGGGTCACACGACAAGGGGTAGAGGGGACGTGAATTGAGAACTCCCTCAATTTGGTTAAGAATGGTTAGAAATTCTTCGTATGTAAATCTTAAATTACCCATTACACGCCTGAGGTGATATTTGACGGCTTTCACTCCAGCCTCCCACAGGCCTCCGGGATTTGGAGCTTTTGGGGGAATAAAGCTCCACTCAACACGTTCTTCACACAAAAATTTACTCAAATTACTAACACAATTACTCATAATTTCTCTAAGTCCTTTTAACTCTAACTGTGTGCCAACAAAATTGGTAGCGTTGTCTGAAAATATACGCTCCGATTTTCCTCGTCTGCTAAAAAATCGCTTTAACGCTGCAATAAAAGCCTCACTAGATAAATCAGTAACTATTTCGAGGTGACACGCCTTTGTCACCATACACACAAAAATGCACACATAGACTTTATTTAAAACTCCCTTTCTTTGATTAGGATATTTAATCCAGAAATGTCCACAAAAATCTATTCCCACCTTGTTAAAGGGAAAACTCTGAGAAATTCTCTCGGCTGGTAATTGACCCATAATTTGTGAACAAGTAACGGGTTTTGCCTTAAAACAAATTATACAGTTATTTAAAAGTTTTCTACACATATTACGACCATTTAATGGCCAGAACCTTTGTCTGACAATAGACAGTAAGGTTTGTGGACCAACATGCAAATGTCTCTTGTGAGTCATTTCAAGAATTAAATGTGTTAATCTGTGATTATTAGGAAGAATTATCTGGTGTTTTTTTATCAAAACACAATTTACTGTGGGCCAGTCTACCTCCTACTCGGAGCACATTTTCGGAATCTAAGAATGGTGAGAGATTTCTAATCTTACTTTGAGGGTTAACCATACCCTTACAGGACAAATCTTTTATTTCCGAGTTGAATTCCATTTGCTGGACCAGCTTCACAAGGGTAATTTCAGCTCGTTGAATTTCACACATCATTAGTGGCCCAATTTGTTTGTTGGAGGGCCTTTTGCAATTATTGATGAACCTGTAAATATAACTGAAAATACACAAATTTTTCTGAAAATTATTAGATACAGAGAGGATATGGTTCAAAAGGTTGTTGTCTAAAATCACAGTCAAAGTTTTTCTCTCAGTAGGTTTTAATTCCTCCAAATAGGCACTTTCATCACTAAGTAGAACATTGTTGCTCACAGGAACAGTATTTCCTTCTTGTAGGAAACTCGGTCCTTTCCACCACTTTTCACAGTTTATCAGTGAATCAGCACTGATGCCTCTCGTTACGAGATCTGATGGATTGTCCTTTCCAGGACAATGACGCCATGAATCTTTGTCTGTTAAAGATCGTATCTCTTTCACTCGGTTGGCGACGAAAAGCTTCCATCTGTTGCTGGGACCTTGAATCCAACTCAAGGCTATAGTCGAATCTGTCCAAAAGTAGTTGGTTGTAGATATTTTCTCATTGAGAACACGTGAGACTTCTTTCGCCAACCTCGCAGCAAGCAACGCTCCCATTAGCTCCAAACGTGGAAGGGTTAATACCTTTAGAGGAGCCACACGGCTTTTGGAAGCTAAAAGATGTACCGAGTTTTTGTCAAAGGTTCTCAATCTAACATACGAAACAGCTCCATATGCCTTAATACTAGCATCTGAGAACGTATGTATTTCACACTCCGGACAGTTCACACTATCACATTGCAGGGCATATCGAGGAATCTGAAGTTCACATAAGAAAGACGCCTCCGAACACCATTGTTCAAACTTCTCTCTAATATCAGGCAGCAACTCTTCGTCCCAGTCCGTTTTTCTCTGCCATATTTCTTGGAACAAAATTTTAAATCTTATGGTGAAGGGGGACGCAAATCCCAAGGGATCAAATATCCTGCCTGCAGCCATCAACGAAAATCGTTTAGTGTTCTTTCTTTTTTAAAGGAAGTCTAAGAGACTGGTCAGACGAAGACTGAGATAGTCTTTTTGAGGATGCCATAAAAGCCCCAAAACACGATGTGGATGGTTCACGAAATCGTTCATATTTAAATGATCAAAATGTTCCAACTGCCATTGCTTCATTAACTCACAGTCATTTGAAATCCACTTCCGCAGGTTCATTCCTGCTTCACTCATGATTTTTGCCGCCTTGCTCGACAAATCGAATGCTGATTTTGCATCATCTTCACCAGTGACGAGATCGTCCACATAAAAGCAATGATCAAGTGTCCGCACAGTATCAGGATACTTTTCCATGTACTTCCCTATATGCGTCTTAATCGTTGCAGCCAAAAGAAACGGAGACGCGTTCACGCCAAAAAGAACTCGATTAAATCTGTACACCTGCACACCATTTTCGCCGTCATCTATAAGGAACCGTACTACATCTCTATCCTTTGGAGCCAAAGAAATTTGAAGAAACGCTTTTTCCACATCAGCTAAAACAGCTATTTTGTTCGAACGGAAGGAGATCAATAGGTCTAAAATATTAGGGTTCAAATTGACTCCATGGAAAAGGCAGTCATTTAATGAAAGTTGTTTTTCTTCATGAGCACTAGCGTCAAACACTAGTCGCAGTTTCGTTGTGAGAGATTCGTTTTTAATTATCACTTGGTGAGGAAGATAAAACACAGGGTTATTCGTTGGAATAAAGGGATTTGTTACCTTCTCAATTATTCCCACATCCAAATAATTCTTCAAGACCTTACAATACTCAGAATACAACACCTTATCCCTTTGCATTTTTCTCATAAGACTTCCAAGTCGTCTTTTCGCTAAACTAAAATTATCACTTAACTCATTACTATCTCTTTTCCACGGGAGTTCTACCTCATATCTACCATTTTTAAAATGTACTCTCTGCTTAAACATTTCAAAGCTAACGTCCTCCTCACTACTACAATTCTCGTTTTTGACACCAATCGATTCTAACTCCCAAAAAGACCTTAATGTTGTATTTAAATCACCATCTCTAATTAATCCGCAATGAATATTGTTATCCCTCACCTCATCTCCTACACTTCCGCTAACTACATATCCAAAAACATTATTTTGTAAAAGTAGTCTTGAATCTCCACAATAAATTTGGCCTGGTCTCAGTAATTCGTAAAATATTTCCGCGCCTAACAACACATCAATTTTACCAGGAATATTAAATTTATAATCGGCTAGTTTAATTTCGTTTGGCATATCTAGCGACACATTTATTATTTGTGACGGAGTCAAATCGGTTATCCTTCTTACAACTAATAAATTTAGCTCCTTTTTTGAAACTTAAATCACCGTTAAATATGGAGGCCGTAACTCCTCCATTTATTGTCATTGTTGACTCATTTAAACAAGATACTAGCAAATTAATTTTCTCATTTTTTAATTGTAATCTATCTGCACAGTCTTTCGTAATGAAGTGTGACTGACTCCCTACGTCCAAAAGCGCTCTTACCTCATGTCAAAGGCCATATTTGTCCCTTAAGAAGCACTGGACGCTACTCAGTAAAACGGTTCGCGTTTTATTCTTTAAAAAGCTGGTTGCTACGAACGACTTGTTTTCTTCATTTTCACCTTGGGGTGGAACGACGCAATTCGATCCTCCCGGTCCCCGAACACATCTGCGAGCGGGTTGAGAACTGACCTTTGAACTGTTTGGTTGTCCCGCTTTAGAAAATGAATCAAGCGATGGTGCGGTTTCCCACAAAAACAATTTTTCGCACAGCAGGTTTTCACACTACAGTTAGGGGAAAAGCACTTGAAACACAAATTATTAGCCTTTACGAAATCCACTCTTTCACTG
This sequence comes from Trichonephila clavipes, assembly GCA_019973935.1. Lineage (NCBI taxonomy): Eukaryota > Metazoa > Arthropoda > Arachnida > Araneae > Nephilidae > Trichonephila > Trichonephila clavipes. Next base: position 578,018 of record BMAU01021392.1, on the reverse strand, counting down.
ACGCTGAGAGATTTAAATTTTGAGCATGAATACAGTGGGTGGAATTCTCGTGATTTGCAACAAAAACATTTCACATTTTTAACAGAAGACAGATTTACGCTTGAAATATTTTTTGCTCCACGATGATTATAGGTCTCATTACGTTTAAACTTAGGAAATAAATTCTGTTCTCTAATTTTTCCCTTGGATGATATAAAAATATCACACTCGCGAGCAAGATCTTGTGGCTTAAACCACATTTCGCCCTGCTTAATGCTAATATGCGTATTTAATTCTCGGTCTAATGTCTCTATTATCTTATCTGAGATTACTAACTCACAAACTGACTTGAAATCATTGACCTCCCGTAATTGGCAATAGTAATTAAAATTCGCACTTAATCTAGACGCGAATTGAACATAACTCTCGCTAGGTAATTTTTGGGCCTTTTTAAATTGATTTAAACATTCATAGGGGGTCGGTTGAAATTCTTTTAACACAATTGCCTTCAACTTATTATAGTCACTTAAATCTTCATCTCGAAGATAAATCATTAAGTTATTTGCCTTTTCTCCTAAAATATTCAAAAGAATTTCGGGTTTTAATTTTTCAGGAACATTTTTAGTTTTAAATGCCTTTTCTATAGATTGAAAAAATAAATTAAATGACTCTGCTCTTAGTGGTACCGGGATTGTTAAGGTTTTGATACTTTTAATCAAACTTTCAATATTACACTCGGTTGTAATTAATTGATTTTCATTTTGTAAAGGTAAACTTTTGCCCGATTGATTATGTAATTTCGCTATTTCTAACTCCTTCTCTAACTGTGACAGTTTAATTTTTTCCAATTTCTAGTCTATTTTCGTTTCATGCTCTAACTGTGACAGTTTAATTTTTTCAATTTCTAGTCTATTTTCGTTTTCATTTCTTTTATCATTTATCTCCTCCAATACACAATCAACAATAGCCCGATACGTTTCCTTATCATTTTTATAAATCTCACTCTCCTGTATTAATTCTCTTAAATCTAGAACTTTAGCATTGTCTGGAACAACTAATTTTAATTCATCCGCAATACTCCTAAGTTCATCCTTTTTAAATTTACCTATACTCATTTTCACAAAGTAAGGTTATCTCAATCACCAATGAAAACAAATAAACCACAATTTAATTATCTAAGCCACAAATCAAAGTTAACTCAACCTCAAATTAAAGTTATCTTAACCACACATGAGACACATATAAATCACAATAATTATCTCAAACCACAATTAAAGTTAACTCAACCTCAATTTAACACTTATAAATCACAAAAACTATCTCAAACACAAATTAGACACCTATAAATCACAAAATAACTATCTCAATCACAAATTAGACACCTATAAATCACAAAATAACTATCTCAATCACAATTTATAGTTATTTTAACCGCTTATGAAACACATATAATTTTTCTCAAAACACAAAATATAGGAAAATTGAAGACTGACCTCTCACCAAGTGACAACTTTCTCTCCACACTAAAAGGACGCTTCCTTTCTTTTCATTCGTGATCGTTGAGTATGCTACAATTCCTTATTTTTAGTTCCGGCCATCTCCGGCTCGACGGACCATTGTTTAGTTTGCACCGGATCATTACACATTAATTTAAAATCTCTAAAAGATTACACCACACATTAAATGGCGAGACTAAGATAAAAGGAATTTTATTAGAGCGTTCTCCATACGCTCTTGTTCTCACTCTTGTTTCACATACACTGTTTACACACTGTTTTTTCACACACTAGCGCCCTCTCGCGACAAATATGCACCTGTTGTTATGGGCGTCACAAGAACCATTTGTTCAACACTGAACAACAACTTTACAGCCAAGGGGAAAGTAAGTAATTTTTTTTTATAGTTCATAAAAAATTTGTAGGGAAATTAAAACCAGAATTATACAGCAGTGTTTCTTAAACTGTGGGGTGCTTCCTTCTAGGTGGCTTGATGGGAGGGGACGGGTATATTCTAGTGTCGAAAACAAAAAATTGCTTATAAAAATTATTGGTTTTCTGAAAAGAAACAAAACACAAAATACATCATGACATAATAAAAAATAAAATACACATTTACAATAATATAAAATACTTAAAATGTAACAAAACTCCCCACAATGTAAGTAACAGTACAAAGTTAAGAAGTTAAATAATTGGGATTGTCATATTTTATGTTTTACAAAAAATTTAATACTTATTGTGATAATTTGTACGGTTTATATTTAAAGTCGTAATGTAGCTTTAGCGTCAAAATATATTATTATTGAATTCAATACGTTGCTATTGTAGGAAGGGGAGGCGTTGAAAATGATGATTGAGATTTGGATAGAAAATATTGAAAGTTTGAGAAGCACTGGTATATTTAGTATTCATATTGTACATAACAACAAGTAAAAATAAAATGTGGTAATAATCAAACTTATATATTTTTACTTAAAAGTTAAGTAAAAATTTTAAATTTGTTTCGAAAGTCCATTCAAAACTAGGGGCTGCGGTAGCCCAGTAGTTAAGGTTATTGGATCATGGCACGCATGTCATAAGTTCGGGCCCAATACCACTAAAGACCCACCGTGTAGGGGTGCGATGCACGTTAAATCTGTCGAGAGCTCAAACGCCCTCCCGTGGTGTGGTAGTTAGGAGAGGGGTACCAGATCAGTTGTCACCCTCGTCACTTGAGCATGGTTCAAAATGAAGAGGTCAGTCGCCAAAAGCCCTCGTATAGCTAAAAAGTCGACTTTAATATTTACTCACTCACTCACCATTCAAAACTGAGTCTCTCAGTTAGTGGAATTTTCGTATAAGGTAAAGTTCCATCCAATTTGAAGCGATTTTATATTGGGATAATGATTAAAATTATCTTAAATAATGTCCTTAAATGAACTATAGGTTTAAAAAAATTGCATTAAAAGCTTAATTAAAGAGATTAAAAGTAAAAATAATGAATGAATATGTAGAGAAAAAAAGTGGCTTAAAAATAATTTCAAACAAATTGAAAGAACTTGAAGTACATTAAAATTCAAATTTAAGTGCTATAACGTATGTAAATGAGAAAGAAAAGATTAATAATATCATTTAAGATATCCGTACACCTTCAAAACGTCATTTTCGTCAAATTTTTCGATTTTTTAAATTTAAATGTTATTTGAAAATTTGAACTTTTTCTTTAAAATGGTGTTTAAATTTTGTTTCTATCTTATTTAGAACTTAAGTTATGGGGATTTGAATTTCATTCGATAGCACCTTTTTGAACCCGGAAGTACAAGTCTGCATTGCGAAGTAGAAAAAAATGTTTTTGTTGACATTTTTTTTTTCAAAGTATCGTTTAAATATGCAATAGTAAGAAATTTAAACTTTTTAAAATATGAATTTGAGTTTTCAGAATTATCAAAATATAATTGGCAACAGGTTTTTATTTATATTTTTATCTAGAATCTGGCAAGAAAACAGAGTGCTTTACTGTTTGTTTACATTTGCTTATGATTGCGTAGCTCTTTATACGCTTTTGTTTAATCCTTTTTTATAGCAGAAAATTTGGTAAAATCCTAGGAGGACCCACTGCTGTTTTTGGCGCCAAAACGTTTTCGCCAAAAAGCGCCAAATTGAAGGTTTTCAAAAAGACGTCAAAGACGAAAAACTCTTGGGAAGCGCATGCGTCAGCGGAGGGGGAGAAGGGGGGATGAAATGGGCGTTTCGCAAAGATGAAATCGAATAAATACATTAAATTAATCATTATATAAAGAAAAAAACGGAGAAAGCAATGAAATTCATTTTAAAAAAGTATTCTAAAACCAGTGTGTACAACATGATTTACATTTTTAAAAAAGGACGAAAGGGGCGTTTCGCAAAGATAAAATCGAAGAAATACATGAAATCAATTTTAAAAAATGTTAAAAAAAAAAGCACTTACCTTACGCTTGCATTTCGTCATGATCTGTTGGTGGATACACCCTTGCGATGGATGCAAGGAATTTATGAAAATTCTCATTCATCAACTTGTGATCGTAAGATCGCCGCCACATGTCTTATTAACTTTGTCATATTCTTATTAACTTTCAAGTCATTCACCACGAACGCATTCATGCTCTTGCCAAACCAATATCTCGTCAAACGCAAGATAATAGTTATAGCAAGTTTGCTTTTTTTAAGCTAAACCAAGTGCCCTTTCTCACACTCCGAACGACGTCGTGGCGATTATCTTTCGACTGGTTGCGGCAACGCCATTCGTAGCCGTCAACCGTTTCCTTTTGCTTTTGCAAACGCATATTTTTTTTACACCTCGAACATTCATAACGAGAAGCAATTAAATTAGCTTTCATACACCATTCTAACGTCTCTTTCTTCCCCTATGTGCCCAGGAGCACAAAGAAACCTATCGTAGCCTCACTTTAAAGTAATTTCCTTTCACACGGCATTCTTAACAACAACCGATGGAGAGCAAACCTTCTCCAGCGAAGTCAAATATCAAAATGACGTTTTTTCGGAAAAGGCGAAAAATTTTGCACTTTTTTTAGGGTTGCCATTTTTTTCGGTGATTTGAAAATCCAAATTTTTTGATGAAATGGAAGGGTTACCATATTGTAACCTTTATCGCTCAAAATTTGGCGACAAAAAATTTGGTGACCAAAAGTGGGTCCTCCTAGGATTCAACCGAAAATTTTAATTTTTGTCATTTAAAATGCGTAATGCTAAATGTAGAGTTAGTGCAAAGAGAAAACGCCAATTTCGAGGTAATGGATCTACCATTAAACATTCAAAAAATAGCAGCGCAACATCTACCAACGCCAGTTCTTCAAAAATTAAAATACCTGCTGTCTTTGATGAAGAAATAGCAGAATATCAACGTAAAACACTTACTGGTAACAGAGAAATTGATATGGAAGTTCAATTTAAATTTGTTTTTACAACTTTGCTGCCCAAGATGTTTCGAAGAAGGTATCCTGCTTTCTGAGGATTCCACATATGGTTTGTGCTCAAATTTTGTTATCAGGTGTAAACATTGTGACTTTTACTCAGGGTTTTCTAGTTCAAAGAAAACTTTAAACTGTCCTGAACTAAATACAAGATTTGTGTATGGTATGAGACAAATTGGGAAATGTTTTTCTGCTGGGTTTAAATTATGTGGTACGTTAAATTTACCCAGGTTCAGTAAAACTGCGTACACTAACCATGAGAATAAACTCATGTCAGTGAACTATCAATGCAAAAAGCAGCTTCTGAACTGTTTTAGTGCTACATCCTACTAAAAATAAAATTGTTGAATGTGGCATTTCAGTTGATGGAACGTGGCAGCGTAGAGGTTACTCTTCCATGAATGGATGTTTCGCAGCTTTGTCAGTTGACACTGGTAAAGTAGTAGACATTGAAATAATGTCGTCATATTGTCCCACCTGCAGAAAGATTTCTAAAATGCCTAGAAGCATTGAGTCGGAAACTTTTGCAGCAGATCACGTGTATCATAGCAATTTTCAAGGTTCTGCGTTAAAAATGGAAGCTGTTGGTGCTACGAGAATCTTCTAACGTTCTATTGTCAAACGAGGCCTTAAATATGCATATTATTATGGTGACGGGGACTCTAAGGGCTTTATCAGTGTCAAAGATACTTATGGGAAGGATAGCGTCACAAAATCTGAATGCATTGGTCATGTTCAAAAGAGAGTAGGTGCGAGATTGCGCAAACTAAAGTCTAAAAATAAAAATCTGTCTGGTAAAGGGAAACTCACCGACTCTTTTATTGACCGATTGCAAAACTATTATGGGATTGCTGTTCATAGCAATGTTGGAAACCTATCCGGTCTTCAGCAAAATGTTATTGCGGCTTTGTTTCATTGCTCATCAAGTGTCGAGAAACCGATGCATGGACAGTGTCCCATCGGAAAAGAAAGTTGGTGCTACTACCAGCGAGCACTGTCTTCTGGCAAAAAGCCAAAAGAAAAATATAAAGGCTTATCAAATGAATTGCTAAACATGATTAAGCCTACATATTTAGAGTTGTGTACCAAAGAACTGCTTACTAAATGCCTGCATGGCAAAACACAAAATTCAAACGAGTGTTTAAATGGCGTTATATGGCACAGTGTACCCAAGGAATTTTTCGTGTGCTTCAAAACTTTTAAATCTGGTGCATTGGATGTTGTGATCCAATTTAATGATGGATACAAGGGTTGTGTTGAAATTTTTAAAAAACTTAATATAACTCCTGGTTATTTTACTTTAAAATCATGCAAACATCTTGACATCAATAGAATTAACGATGCAGAACGACATTCAACACCAAATGTAAAGCAGCGTAGAAAAATTTTAAGAGCTACAAGGGAAAAGAAATCAATGTTTTAGAGAGTAAAGAAGGTGTATTTATAAATCAGGAGCATTTTAAGTATATCAAATTGTGTTTAATATTAAAATTTGCAGTTGAAAGTTTATTTCTGATTTATCTCAAAATGAATTTGTTTAAAGTATTGACACCTGACAATGTAAATATCAGAAAAAGTTGTGAACCAAATTAGTTCAAATTTTATAAATATATTTGTTTTATAGATTTAAAGAACCTCTACTACTTTCATAATTATATAGTTGATATGTCTTTAGTAACTAAGGTACATATCATGCTCGTAATAATTTTTTAATGATTTTTCAATGTTCTTTTACTCGAAACTTGATAAAAATTGTAATAAATTGATTATCATCAGGAAAATAGTACCAGCCTTAAAAAATGTTATGATGATCATCAACAAATTTACAGAAAAGGGATATTTTTGTTTACATTTGAGTTATGTGCGTTATTCTAATAATCAATTTAATTACTATTTACACTATGCTTTACTCCCTAAAATTTTTTTATGTACTACAAGTAACATATTAAATGAATTCTTTATAGTTTTAAGGTATATTTCATCAGTAAAAAATATTTTAATAGCAAATATTACAGTTTTTTAAAAAAAATTCTTCGAAGGTGTACAGATACCTTAAATGCAGAAGTGGAATTAAATCGTAAATTAGCCAAATTTGACAAAGAAAATAAATATGAGCAATCTGGTTGTACAGTTACGAATTGCAAGAGCATTGCTGTAGTATCCAACATTGTTTTGCCATAAACAGTGACATACATAAAAAAAAACATGGTTCATAATGTTACCAATTTGTCGATAGCAATTAGTTTGAATTAAGTGTAATTTTCTCCTTGTTATACTTCAAGCAATATTTTTCTATAAAGATGAAAACATTGAATTAGCTGATGAAGGAAGAATAGCAAAAATCTTTATTTTCAAAGACAAAAAATATTATAGCAATGTATTGATATATAAAAAATGTATACAATACATATGTACAATTAGCTAAAAACTACATGAAGAACAGATTGTCAGAAGGAACATTTAGCAATGATGCCACAAACAGTTTTGAACAACAAAATAACAGAAAATCTTACATACCGTAAAATCTGGTGTATAACGCTCACTTTCAGCATAAAAAATTAAATTGAAATTTAGGGGTTCAAGAGCTTTAAAAACAAAAAAAAAAGATGAGTATAGAAAAAAATTTTGACTTCTAGAAATATCGAAATACTGTTTAAAAGAAATGACACTCCTCAGGAACTTAAAGAGTTGTAATTCTATATAGATGTATACTATTTTTTTTTCTATACCTTGGAATAATACCTCAAATAAATTACTTCAAAACATGAGAGCATTACATATGCACATTTCAGGTCTCTTCGTACAAAAGAGGGTGTGCGTTATATGGCGAGCATAACAAACATTAAAAATGCAGCTCAAAAGTATAGGTGAGCATTATACACCCGATTTTATGGTAATCTGATATTTTCCTTTGCATTGTTTCTTTTAGCGTCAAATTGTTCGATATCTTCCCTTTTTTTATTCATTTCATCATTGGAATGCGAGTTTAAATAAATACGCATATCTTTTATATTCAACATTGATCAGCATCTGCTGATGAAGGAAGAAAAATAATAATCTTTATTCTCTGTAATTATTGTTTTGAAATTGTTCATTTCAGCAGTGGTAATGTTATAAATTGTGCACTAGTGTCATGTGATTTTAAATTACTTTAATTAATTTTTTGATAAAGTCATTTTATTGTGTTTATTTGCTTATTTTATCGAAAATCGTTTTCGGTAATAGCACTATTTTTAGTGATCTCCAAAAATATTTAGTTTGATGTTTGATTGTAAAAATAATTTTGATTGTAGATTTTGTTGAATTATTTTTAAGATTTGTTCAAGTTAATTCCAATAATAATAGTTTGAAATAATTAGAATAAAATCATTTGTTTTCAATACAATTTGTAGAAAAGAAAAACTCATTCAGGAAAAACACTAATCTCTTCTTCCTTCCTTAACTCTTAACTTCGCAATTTTTTAAATTTGTATGAAAAAATTATATGAGCTAGTTCTCAAGTAATAATAAAAGGGAAAAATATGAAAAAATGTACTTCCATCTAATGACAAATTTAGCATGTATTTCATTGCAGTAATCTTTTTTTCTCAGATAAGTGACGTGTAGGTAGTTAAAAAAATATTGAGTATGTTTCATTAAAATAAATCATATGTTGCAGAAATTCAACAGTGTGAAGTTAAGGGTTAAATTTCTTTTCAACAAGCACTGAACTAGATTCCAAGTTTCAGAATATTTTCCACATTTTAAATTTTTGCAAGCAGGAGCATTTAATTCATTATTTAATGCAGTCGATATCATTTTATCAATAATGTCGTTATATTTTGACGTTGGAAGTTTTCGATGATCGCTGCAGATATTTTAATAAGACTATTATTGGAAATAGTTTAGCCTTAAAGCGAAGGCAAGACAGAGAAAATCGATTTTTAATAGTGCTTTTATTACTTTACTCGCTAACTTGAAACAATAGTAAGGAAGTTTTAAGAATAGGATGTCTCAGACGTCATTTTTTTTATGTTTGCTGCAGAGTAGTTTTTTTTATAAAAAAATTGGTATTTTTTTAAAAAAATAAGCTTTCTTTAATGTCTCTTTATGCAACGGAAAAAAATACATACTTTATAGAAATTTCGATAACTTTTTATGCGTAATCTATAAAAATGAAAGTTTAACACGGTATGTATCTCATTTCTGTTAAATATATTTAACTCTCAATAAAATCATTTAGGAGAACGTTTTTAACATGAGGGGGAACAATATCCTTAAAAAACAGAGGTTCTTTTACAGAATTAGTTTGTGTAATATTTTATCTTACAATCCACCTTTTCTAAGGTCCACCTGGTTTAAACTCAGCAAGCAATTGATTACGGACTCTTCGTCTTCTTAAAGTCATTCGTGATTAATATCAACTCTGCCAAATCTCAACGATGAATAACATTCAAAATGTTACTGCATGCATTGAAAGCAAATCTGATTTGCATGTTTATAATTCCTCTAAAGCACGCCCCACTTATCGTGAAACTTGAATTGATGTCGTTTTTAGATGCATAAATGAATCTATCAAAAGTTTCGTTAATCTAGCGTAGTTTCTTCATGATAGTGGGAATTTTCCCTCTTTGTTTATTTATATAAAGTTGTTCATTTGTAAAGGTTTCTTAAAAAATCTCCAATAATATTGAAACTATAGCATACTCTTTATATTTCAATATTATAAATAGTATCGCTACATATCATTAAGTTTTTAAAACTTCTCTTTTTTTATCGAGGTGTATTTCCGAAATTCACTTTAATTATTTTAGGCAAATTCTAGTTAATTCTTAGCATCTAAATAGACACCCTTCAATTTAAAAACATATTACATCAAATAAATCTTTTTACAAACAATTCAGCACTTATTCATTTAATATTTTCAACAAGGTTTTTAAAAAAAATTCATATTATAAACATTGTTAATCTGCTAATTGATTTTCAAAAAGAGATAATTTTTAACGGAACTTCTCAGATTTCAATAATGAGCGTTCATGGCACACTATTCAAAATTTTAGTTTCTGTAGTTCTGATTATTTCTAGAGAATTTTAAGATTTTTTTAATTTTTTTGTGTCCCAGATTCCTAAGGAGGAGACTGACTGTAATCACTTTAACGGTATTTGTAAAATCGATAAAGAGTTAATCCATTTGGAAATAATTATTTGCCACTAAACTGTTACAAATGAAAGTAAAAATTAAATAATATTTATGACATTATAAATATATAATAATATGTTATCCATCTTTTCTAAAAGAAATGAAATTTTAGTTATTACCTTCCATTTTTATAACTCAAAGGTCTCCATTGAATTACGGTTAGATAATTATTTGAACGTTTCTTTGTAGAATGCCAACACTCGTATCTTCTTTCCATTTCAGTATCCCTATCTAAAGTTCACACAAGAAGATAAATGAACAAAGAATGGAGGTTGAAAAAATTCGGAATAGAAAAATCTAAATGATTGCAACGGAACTAGAAAAAAAATTAAATAAATAAACTAGGAAAAAATACCTACTCACAAATCTCAAAGTAGAAAAGAAGCTGAAATAAATTTCTAGAAAAAAGATAGAGAAAAGCAAGGGCTTAAAAAAGCTACTCTTGATTTGATTCTGCTACACAGGTAGAGCTTACGCGTTTCTAAAAAAATAGAAAATACGAGGGGGAAAAATTGAGTTTTTTTAAGCATTAGAAAGGTTAACTGGAACAAAATGTTCCTTAAAACATTTCATTCATAAATATGAACTTGACTTTTTTTTCTTTTCGCAAAAGGAAATTTTAAGTTATTTCGTTAAGGCAAGGATGATAAGAAAAAATCACATTACCGCAGCGTTTCTCAAACTGTGGGGCGCACCCCCTTGCGGGGCATGATAACCCCACAAGGGGGCGAACATCTCGAAAATAAAAAGTTTGAAAAATTAATTTTCTGGTACTAAGTATACAAAATAACTTCTGACATATAAAAAATACGCATTTACACTGATATAATTTATACATATCAGCTAGTAATATTACTTCATCAAAAATTGAAATTTCCCCTTTAAAACTATTTTACTTCATTAACTATTTTATCCTATAACTAAATAAAAAAACATTTTGTTTGATTTGCTGTAATCCCACGATGAAATATTTTTTTAATTACGTTTTCTTTTTAAACCTAAAATGCTGCTCTTTCAGAGAAAAACCAAATTCAGACTCGGAGAAAAATTCTAGCAAGATAAAAAGTTCATAACTGTTATTATTATTGAAATGCTGTACATTAGTTGTAGAAAGAAAAGGAAGACTTATTCACTTTTTACCCAGGAAGCAGATTTGCTGATCATCGTTTGACCTTCGAACCAATTCGTATGATTAGTTCTGCACCTTTGTGTTTTTGTTTTTCCTTTAGGGAAGTTATAAATAATGTATTTCTGTTGCGCGTTTTTCCATTTGAAAGAGTTGTATGATATTTGGAAAAGCACAGAGAGCGCTTTGAAGGATTTATCTTTATGGATATTCTGAAACACATATACAGCATGATGAAATACGCGTTTTACACAATCCTTTTTGTAGAATATTTTTATATATTTTTATATCCATATTTTTATATTGAATACACTTTTAATCCGGGAACGGTCGCACGGTGCTCAAAGTCAAAGGACAGCAAAGTTACAATAATTTGAACAAAATATGACGGTTTTGCTTGCAAATGTCATTCCTGTAATATTAGCCAAAAGAGACTTTGGTTTGTGTCCTTTATTAAGGTTACGTACCTTTGAAACATTTTAGTTCAGTTTTAATGGATTTTTTTCTCAAATTATCAAAGAAAAAATTACAAGTCCTTGGAAGTAGGCAAGTATATTTTCTCTTAGTTAAATTATTCACTGGAATTGTAATTTTTATTGCATAAAAAAAAATCATTGTAAAAAAAATAATTGGGGTGACTCAGTCATCTCGCGCGACTTTTAACGTTGGTATCGAGTGCGTGCCTGCTCTCCCGGGTTAAAACATTTTGAAATCCTCTAGTATCATATGTATGCCAAATGTGTTGCCCATGATAGAGAGCAACATAGACTAGACTCTTTTCCTAATGGCCTTTATACTTTTAGAAATGGATGATGGAGGAAATGAATTATAATTAAATATCATTTTGCAATCTGTTCCAATTTAAAAATGAGTGAAAAGAAAAATAACTATAATTATCCTATTACTTAAAAGTAATTTGCTTAAAATAAATATTGTTTAAAAGTAACCAATACAAAATATAATACTTATCTTATTAATTTGTACGGTTTATAATTAAGATCGTATTGTAGCTTTAGCGCCTAAGATAAAAATTATGATTGAATATAGGGTCGCCACTAGTGAAAGTTTTAGAAGCACTGTATTACCACTTCTTTTTCAGAAATGAAATACGCATACAACTCATTATTGATGAGGCTGTAATCAACTCACAAGATAAAACAAATAGACACACGGATATAAAAATAGAGTGCATTTAGCACGATTTCTATTTTCGGCAGGTACTTTAACTCGCATTTTATGTAAAATGAACAGAAGAATATAAAATTAATGCAATGCATTAAGAAATTCTAGTTTTGTTGATTATAGCGTAATTGCTGTAAATGATTATCGATCTTGTCGGGGAAATGATCTTCAAAACAAAAGTCGATAAAGCAAGATACTTGAATCACTTATACCCAAGGCTAAAGAATACACAATGTTATACTTAACTATGTTTGACCAAACAAATAACGCAACACATGCCCATCAAAACAGGGGATTGAGTCCAAATTACGCTATCAATTGTTAAGAAACTTCACTTTTCCCAAGTATTTTATATAAACTTAAGAATAGTACAATGAATGTTAAGCTATTAAACAATGAAAAGATAATTCATGCATATGAATTTGCATTTAATATTTAGTTATACTTTTAATTTTTACAAAGCAAAAATTCCTAATAATTCCAAGGCCATAATTCCATCTCTTTTCGCCAGATCGTCGGTTGTCTGATATTCGTAAAGATGTGAAAGAGGTGTACAACTCAAGAGAGGTCAACGATACTGTCGGTATAGAAGTCTCATATGATGAAAGTTGGTTGACAAGAGGGCATGTGTCGAATATTGTAAAAGGATGTGTTTTTGACAGACTATGAAGATATATTCTGAAGTAATGTGGAAATGGTGGGAAGAATATCAGAAAGCTAAACTTGATCTAGAAGAAAGCTGCGATGAATTTGATGATGTTTGGTTTAACAAGGTTTTTGTAAGGCGCCACACGATAGATCATTTGTTGCAGTTGAGTCAAAAGGTTGCGCTGAAATGGGGGCAATGACTTCAAACTCTAACGAGAGAACTTTGAACCTCGGCTCATTTAACCAGAACTGTCCTCTCTACATAACAAAAACGCTGTAGCAAAAGGATTCGACTCCGAGACTTGACAACACCGGTTACGAGTTTGCGATAATGACTCCTAGGCAGATTACTCATATTTTCTTATAAAAAAAATTATTCTCAGTGAAGTGCTTAAGAGAGCATATCATTTGAGTATTTTGGTTACAAAATAAGATGACCAGAACAAAACTTGTTCCCTATGAATGTTAACGCTCTTGTACGGTAACTCTTTCCGAGTGGCTTCATGGCAAGGAAAGACAATTTCATTCGTTGAACCCTTTTTCTGGAGGGAGCCTGCTAATCACATTGATTACTGTTATTTTTATATAATGCAACCAGTTTCTGGAAAGTACACCAAAGAAAGGAAGAAAAAAGACTGTTAAATACTCTAACACACCATCTGTTGTACAAACTTTCACACATTTGAAAGGAGGCTGCTACAGCTTTTTCTATCAGCTTAGGCAAAAAGGATATTGATGTGTCACATTACTCACCCGAGTTGGAACTGTCAGTATGAAGTGGCAGTATACAAAATGATGACTTTTTCTAAAAAAGCTTTATAGAGATGATTATGATTAACTACAGAAAATGTGGGTGGCTGATATGTGTTGAACATAAGTTAGTGTTTCTGTTCAGGGATTGCAGTTAGAAAATACAAATTACTGCTGCGCAGAGTAGAGCAAACGCTTCGCACTACACCAAGCGAGATCAGCCACAAAGCATCATTTAAGCTTGGAGAAACGAAAGTCGATTAAAATAATTCTAAAATGTACTATAATAGTCATACATTTATGCACTTTTTTAAACACTGCGTAAGTAGTACTAAAACTGTAGAGCCAATTCAACCTTTCTTTTACATATTTGTATATTCATCACTTTACAACAATTATGAATTCCCTACATTATCTTGGAAATAAGACGGGTTAAAAATTTTGCTATCCAAAGCAGTTCATAAGATTTAAAAAAAATCGATATATTATGTAACATAGTACATGGAACATAAAATAAGTTTCAAATCAACTTTTAGACTTGAATATTTAAACTTGATCAATTTGAGTATTTATCATTCAATAGTTGATTAACTTACTGTTGCGAAAATGCAGATGTGTGTTTCGGGAATTCTACTAATATATATATATATATATATATATACAAAATAATAATGCATATGATGTAAGTAAATTTAGTATGAAAGAAATTAACAACAGATTATTGGCATTTGGTAAACTATTAAATATTTCTAGCAATAAAATTATATATCCCCATATATTTCTGACTCATAAATTTCATAAGAATCTAATCAAATTCCGCAGTGTAACAAATGGGTTCAATACTTATATATCAAAATCGGGAAGAATTTTACAGACCATATTACAAGATACAATAGACAAATTTAAGGATACTTCTATTATAAAAAAACAGCCATGATGTAATAAAGAAAAAGTTGATCAACAAGAGGTATTTTCTGTGAATGGGTTCGATTTCGAAGATTTATTTAACTCCATTAAAATAGAAGATATAATTCAGGTACTTTCAGATGCATATGAGAAATATGATTTGAATAATTACATTAGTTTTGAAAAGTTCAATACACTTATTCGTTTTGTTATACAGGAGAACTTCATTATTTTTTAGAACAAACTTTATAAACAAATCAAAGGATTGCCTCAGGGTGGCCCGGCTAGTAATAGTCTCGCTAACCTGTATTTACACCATTATGAAATAGTTCGAAGAAAGGAACCCTCTTGCCTCTTGTTGAGATACATAGATGATTTAATTGTTATAGGTCATGATAGAGAATTTAAACCTAACATTAATTTTTATCCGGAATACCTAAAACTAATACAGACGAATTTTAACTCAAACAAAGTTGAATTTTTGGATTTGGATTTAACTATTATTGACAAAAAATTATATAGCAATATATATGATAAAAGGGAAGCATTTAAATTCAATGTCATAAAGATACCAAACTTCAATAGTTGTCTTCATATATCTGTATTTAGAAATATAATTTTAAATTTTTTGTTGAGAAATAATAATTTAATTACGCACAATATTGATAGATTCAAAAATATCCAGAAATTTATATTATTGTGCATACAAAATGATTATCCCATCAATTTCCTGAGAAAATATATAGATCAGAAATATTTCTTAAAAATATTTTTAAACTCGTAAATGCACAAATCCACCACACAACATTTTGTCCACAAAGTCAGCCTGTTAGTGGTCCAGCTGTGAAGAATTTGTGCATTCCACACACAGGTTACATTTTAATACACATTTTAATACACACACACTTAAAACAATATTTACACGACTATATATACACTTTTTAAAATTATTTATTTGTGAGTCTTTAATGATTTACTCTATTCATTTGTGAATATACTGTATTTTTAATGATTTACTCTATTCATTTGTGAATATACTGTGTTTTTAATGTGAACATTCGGTTTTTAGAAATTTTTAGTTTGAACTTTCGGATTTTTTAGCTTGAACTTTCGAATTTTTTAGATTGAACTTTCAGATTTTTTAACTTGAACTTTCAGATTTTTTAACTTGAACTTTCAGATTTTTTAACTTGAACTTTCAGATTTTTTAACTTGAACTTTCGGATTTTTTAATTTGAACTTTTTGATTTTAGATAATTTTTGATTTAAACTTTCGGATCTCAAATATTTTTTGATTTGAACTTTCGGATCAGGATTTTATTTTTTCTACCTTTACAACTATTTTAAAGATGGGTGCATCATCTTGAGAGTTTGAAGGTTCACTTATATTATGCACTAAATTGTTTTTAAATTTTGATATTGCAATATCTTTCGGAATGTGATGGCGAATAGTTTTATTTTTCAAGTATAATGATTTAATTTTAACTTTTTAATTTAAAGTATAATGGTTTAATTTTAACTTTTTAATTTTTAATTTTTTAATTTTTTTTTTCTTCTGAAATTTGAAAATTTTCCAATTAACTTACCAAGTTACAATAGGGGAAGGTTGGCGCCATCAAATTAGTTTAACCCCACTTATCGGTCCTAAGTCCGAGATTGCACTTGAATATTTTATAAATTTTTATTTTATTTTATAATTTTTTAATTTTGTTTGAAAATGATGGAACATTATCTTTTATATTCGCCATTGATATTCTGAAGTGTTTTGGTATTTTAGGATTCATATATTTCAATTTTTAAATTGATAATTGTGATTGTTTTTATGTATTTAAATATATATATATATATATATATATATATATATATATATATATATATATATATATATATATATATATATATATATATATATATATATATATATATATTGCTTCATTTCCTATTTTAATGAACTGATTTAAGAAATGTTCGAATGAACTCAACATATCATTGGTGTCTCTTATTCCCCTATTGCAGAAAAGCCTACACCAGATCCAAAAGACCTCGTAGCACGAGTAGGACTGGTCCATGGTGAAGGGTAATTTGCAGCTTCATTTAAGTGAGGAACCGCTATGGCCACCTATATCACGAAAAAATATGAAGTAATTCTTCTAATTGGTGTTACAGAATTTTTATAGGGTTTGCTTACATCTTTGAATGTTATTCTTATATTATAAAACTCTCTAAAAGTAATTCAACCCAAATCTTATAAAATAATATATATATATATATATATATATATATATATATATATATATATATATATATATATATATATATATATATATATATATATATATATATATATATATATATATATATATATATATTGTTTATAGCTTTATTTTTGGGATTAACAATTTTTACTGTGATTGCAATAATTAAGTAATGAATTTTAGAAGTTTGAAAAACACCTAAAATTAATCCAGGTAATGAAAAAACTACATTTTAATAAAGGATTGTATTTCAACTATTAAAATTTACCCAGTTTAACGCAGTTTAAAGTAGATCAATGTAGTGTGTGCAAATAATGGTAATTTAGCTTCAATGGCAGAGAGGAAAACAAAGAGGTTCTTACACAATAAATGTCTTAAAGTATACCATATAAAAATAAGGATATTTTTTTACGTATTTAAAGTTGTTTTTAAAATTAATTTTACGGCACCAAAAAACAAAACAAAACATCATGTATTCGAATAAAATATTTATTAAAGGAACAGCAAATTAAGAGCGTTATTTACATTTAATCTTGTTGAGTAGCTCATACACTACTTCGCCAAACGAGAATGGTTTATTTACATTTTGTCTTGGCATAAAAATATTACTGTCATCTTACTTCTAACTCTGTTGTTGGATTATATTTCAAATTATCAATGGAATAATATTTTACTTATGATCTCAAATTATTTACAACTTAATACAGGAATCTAAAAACTTATTTTTTTACAATTATATAATAAAATAAAATAACTTATTAAATCTCAAATGTCTCTTAATTATAATCCTACTATTGTATTATTATTTTGTGATAGGATATCAGCAAAATTCAGTTAACCTATTTGACTCAAAAGTGTAGAGTGGTTCATCGTGATAATTTTAAATTAAATAATAAGCAGATAATTCGTTTCAATTGTGGGAATGCATGAGTAGTTTTGGAGAAGTATTATAGACTGAATAAGGCCAAGCTGTCTGGGAGTCTACAAATGTGAAAAATTAATTTAAATGTTTTTAAACAGTTATATTCCAACTTTATTTGTTATTAATGGGTTCCATTAACACATTAAAAATTTCTTATTAATTAATACAATTAAAAAAAGGTATTTTTACAGTTTTTGATTAAACTTATTTAACAATTAGTTTTGCCGAGCAACGTTAATGAAAATTAACTTTTAAATTCAAGTGACTTTTCTCCTATTTTATCAAATTATGATATTTCTCGTTCTGAAACGTTAACAAGTGTAAACTCCTTTAAGGCAAATTTTGTTCAATTTCGTATTTATTGTTGTTTTTTTTAAAACAATCTTTAGGAATTATAAATTCATTTTTAAGAGGAAGAAATAAGCAGTCAGAGATATTAAAAAATATAATTAATAACAAAACATAATTTTACTGTTTACAGAATTTTATCGAATATGGAAAGGGATAATTAAATCCCTGAGAAGGAAAAAAGTGTTGCTTCCTCAGCAAGAATTTTGTTTATTTTTCATCGCTTTAAGGAATTTTTTAAAAAAATAGATGTTGCATTTCTTATTGTTGAGGATGATTAAAAACTTCATTTTAAATCTACCTTTAAGGGAATTAAAACTTTTGAAAATAAGTTTTTGTCATTCTTTATTTGTAAAATGTCTTACAGGAAGAGAAAAAAAGGATTTTAGGCCATTTGATTAAGGTTTTATTAATCCATTTAACAATTCCTTTCTCTTAAAGTGCCTCAAGTGTTTTTAAATATTAAATTGCACTAATCGTAAAACGTAAGCAAACATTTAAGATTAAAATATTTACTTGATTATTTTCTGTATCAAAATTTATTTAAAATGTACATCACATTAAGCAAAATTTGCTTTCATGTATAATAAATATTTTTTTTCGTTCAATTAGATCCTGAAAGCACCTTATTACATGGAAAATATAAGTTTTATAACAATAGAAGTATATAAAATTTTTAAAAGTCGTATCTCCTTGTGACTAATTGATAAATTTTTGTTGTAGATATTTCAACAGGAAACTATTCTATACAGAATTTACTTTTTGCAAATATACTGAATTTGATGTGATTACACAATTTTTGTGGAGTATATAATCTAAAATACTGTACTGTTTGAAATAATTGAGACAGGCCTATTTTTCTTACCTATGTTGGTATGTAAATGCTAGTGATGTACCGAACTGCCTCAAAACCATTATATCTGCATAGAGGTAGTGTGACGCATCTACCTTGACTTTAATTTACTCGTCTGACTGATTTTAGTTCATCAGTAGCTAAGTCGTTAGCTTTTCAGTGTGGCAACTGGTGGATATAATTTTGCCTTCCGTGTTACAAGGTTTACTTTAGCTTGTTCAAAGATGAATATTATTCCGAGGAAGCATTCTAAATTAATTGCTCGTAATGAACACACTTCTATGACTGTGGGAGATGTAGCTACCACAGTTTGTGTGGGTAAATCATGGGTTTCAAGAATTTTAAGAATGTTTCAAGATTCCATGACATCTTTTTCCAAAAAGAAAGGGAAAATGTGGGCAAAAACGGAAAACTACTCCAAGAACAGATAAGATTATAATAAGAAATTTCAAAATAAATTCAAGATAGACAAGCGTACACCTTCGAAAGAATTTATTGGATTATGGTGCTGAATTGAGTATCTCAACTGTATAGAAAAGACTTCTAGAATTTGGCCGTAAGGCAACAACACCCGAAAAGAAATAATTTCTAACTCAGAAAATGATGAAAAAACGTTTAGCATGGCATAAAAAATACCGATCATAGGCTGTTAACGACTGGAAGAAGGCAATATTCTGTGAAGAAACACATTTATTTGTTCAGAGATTCCAATCAAAAATAATTAGAGGAAATGAAGTAGAAACTCTGTGACCTGCTTGTCTTTAAAAAAAGTTTTTTCACTTTTAATTAATTTTTTTACCTATTATTTATTGTTCGACAGGTTTCTTAGCCGGTTCATCTTATTCAACGCATCATTGTTGCAAGGTCGTTTGCCGATTAATTTCGTCTAGTAAACTAGAACAGTCTAATTTAGGAGTACTCAATCTTTTTTCCACCCGGACGCATACATTTGATAAATATTTCACTCGGACCGCAACAATAGGATGATGGAGGGGGGGGTAAATACTGCATAGCCAAAACAACATTGAACAAATCAAAACAAATCAAAGCATTAAAACTCTTTTTTTTTAACTTTAATACTGTAATAAAGACGAAATACACAGAAAAAAAAATTTAATCCATAATTTTAAACCAATTTTTTCAATCTTTGTGCAGAATTTGGATAATACTATACTACAAACGGAAAAAAAAGTTTAATGAGATTATCTATAAAAATGATGAAGTTATTAAATTTTTAATTAAAAATTTAAGTATTTTTCGAAAAACCGTAAAAAAAAGGTTTTTTTGGCATTTTATTTTTTAAATGACTGATTCTAAAAGAAAAAAGCATTAACTTTTTTAGTGTAGAATATCGATTCATTAACACGAAAAATTTCATAATGATTTACAAATAATGTTCATGAAAACGCATCGATTTTGACTCGTTTTAGAAAAAATCGTAAACAAATAGAAAATATCATTATTTTGTAAGCAAAAGTATACCGTATCGTGGTGAAATAAATGATATTCCCTATTCTATAATTATTTTGTATGAGTTTGATAGAAAGAATGATATGGCTTTTTTAAAAAACGACGAAAAAATCCGAACTTATTTAAAGTCTTACCAGAAAGTCTCTGGGCGGGATAAAAAGCCAACAGGAGTAAAACAATTATGCGTTTTAAGGTTTTTAATTAATATATTTTTTAACTAATTACAATATCGGAATATAAATGGTCAAAACACATGCATTGTTATCCAGACTAAACTTGCAGACAAAATTTCAGCTCAATCCGTTGAAGACATCAGCTTCAAATTTGAGTTGTAAGATTCCACCCGAACAAATTACATTACAAGTTATATAAAAGCTTGTAATAAGTGTTCTGCAAGTGTGGTTCCACGACGATGAAGTCAAGAACATGTGCACTACACTAGTGGAGTCAATGCCAATGCATGTCGAAAAGGTCCTTTATGTCATAGGAAGATATACTTCATACTAATATAGAGATTTTTTTGTTTGCTTAATGTGTTAAATGATTAAAAGCTAAATGATTAAGCTTTATTAGAAAAACTCATTTTTTTTCCATTTCCCCCATTCATTCGAACAGTATAGAACATATTTTAAAAGTTAACTTTTCTTCACATTTCACTCGCACAACAAAATTTTAGAAAGTTGCAATCATTATATTAAACAAAAAGTATCAGCTGCTGATTTTTTTAGGATTATTTTGAAGTGTTTATGTTCAATGATTTTTGAATACTTCAAATTTTACGCATCAAATGTTACTTGAAAAGCCGCATTGAAGAGAAGTACAGTTATAACAAGGGGGAATATATACGTGATGTTTTCGGAGCATTTTTATTTGTTGAAATCTGAGGTGAGCGATCTCTTGTTTTGTGAGACTAAGCATGGATCAATGACTTTTATTCTTTTATTATGCATTTTGTTTATTTTTTATGTCATTTAACTGCCCCATTGCAAATAATAAATAAAACTTCCTTTGTTGATTGTTTTTTATCTGGCTTAAGGTCTTGGCAAGAATTTGTACTCAGAAGTGTAAAGTTAGCAAGTAAAAAATGAGGAAAATAACTTATTTGATTGTTTCTAAATAATGGAAGTTAATTTCTGTACTTTTAAAGAAATTGTCCTCCTTGATTTTTTTTTTATGTTTGAATAAAATGTAAGTAATATTTTACCCTGATACCTACACAAAATGCAACACCATGAAGGACTAGAGGTATCCCAGAGAAATTTATTTGATAGATAACATGTTGTTCAAAGATCAAATGATTAAAATTACAGCCTCTTGTAACGTGCGGAGGATGACAAAATCAGTAGTTAGTGTACCCACCATTGTAGGCTATAACAGCATTCCAAACTCTGCAACCACACTTGTCACACTGTGGCCTTCCTCAAACTTCCCAATGATTCGACCTCGGGTAAAAGCATCCAGATGTCGTCTAACAGATTGATTATTCGCCATTTCTCGCTGAGGCAGCAACTCGGTGTGATTTTAACTGCTATACGGCGTGCAATCTCTTTGCCAGAAATACTGATCTTACACCGACAACATGCTTTATACTACTCGGACACTCCCCCATTACGTCTACCTGCATATCTGCGCATGTGCTACCGTACATCATCTTACTTAATCTCCTGATTGGTCTTTCTGTCCGCTCTGCCTCTTCGTTCAGCTGATATGCTAATTTTTTGGCTTCGTCCTTAATTTTTGCACACCAGTGTATATTGGAAGATTGGAATAAATAATAACCTCATTCCAAATCTAGGAGGAAATTTAAGCAAGAAATAACACAGATATTCCACACATTTAAGCAGGTTTGAGAGGGTCCTGATCATCGTCATGACTGCTTCCATTAAGAGTCATCGAACGTTCGGAGTGTGGGGTTCGAACATGTAGAGAGCAGTGAACACGAGATGGTACCGTAATACATAGAATCGAATCTGGAGTTACCAGGAAGACAACGAAGAGACAGTCAATGGAATGGGTGGTATGCGCTCACGGATCTCTCAATAAAACGTTCTAATCAGATGTGTGGCATCTATTTGTTCCACAAACCATTTCCAGACGCCTTGAGGTAGTGAATATGCAATCCAAGAGCCCTTTTAGTGTATTGTCTTTACAACGAAGCATCGAAAAGTTCGCTACCACCGTTCATTCTATGCTTGAGTGACACGGAATGCCACATAATGGTAGAACTTGAAAATTGATTTGCGAAGCCTGTGGCTCGTTTTGGCGAAGAGATAATAACCATGTATGTGTGTGTGGCTGTGGAGATACGTGGCTAAATGTCATAACTGAAACCACGCTGACACGTGATGCATTGTCCACACAGAAGACGCAATGCTTAGGGAGGTTCGTAACTTATGCTAGATGGTTCGCTCTAATTGTGGAACGTGAAACCTTAACAAGATAGCTTTACTTTGAGGACAGTTTTTTCATCCAGTGTGAGACCATTCTTGATTGATCTTCCAGAAGAACATTTTCAGGAAGATCATTCTCGTCCACTTACAGCACGGTACGGATGTAGAGGTTATATTAGGACTAATTATATTAAAATTATTTCATGGGTGACCCGCCCCCAAGCATATTCCTTATAGAGCATTTGTAGTACCAACTGAAAGACCAAATGTCATCATGACACTCTGTTCATGGCTTGAAAGTGGCTGTTTAAGATTTGTAGGCCCATCCACCCCAAAAATCACGCAGTTTAAAGTATGACGGTAATATAACTCTCCCGGTCTCTTGCCAAAATACGATGTGTACTGGGTGCAAGCAATGAAAGAACGTTTAATGTGAGAAAATATACAGATATATTGCCACACCCCCAAAAATCCTGCCAACTATTATATGTTTGTTTTTCAACAGGATTTAGCTGTTTTCCAAGTAGCAAGGAAAAGGAACAATGGTTAAACACTGAAGAGTTTCAATCATTGGACATTCAGGAAACATATTTGAATTTAACTTTAGAAAGACTGGCGTATGTTCGTGTATCAGATAAAAGGCATTTAATAAAGGCTATAATTACGCGATGGTGCTATGTAATAACAAATAAAAAAATCCACTAGAACGGTTAAACTCAATAAGATGTCGCTATAACGTAATAATAAGGAAAAAATTATTATAAAACACTGAACGTTATTGATTTGCTTAAGATGTAAGGAATTCAAATCTCTTTTGTGTTAATTTACTCTATTGTAAAGTATTTTTTTAATTACAAATAAAGATTTGCATTACATGAAACAGTTAATTATCTAAAAGCATACTTATTTTAAAAACATTGCATTTTGAAAACGTTTTCATAAAATTTATCACCAATTTTGGCCAGATGCTAATGTATTGGATTTTCAATTAACTTTAAAGAATAATTTGTCTTAAAAGCTTTTCCGAGTATACTTCCATTTTAATATTTTACAACTTATGCAATGTCATTTTCAAAAGCATGAGGTAATTCATGGAATTTTTAAATGCTTTTTTGGGGGGCTTTTACAAAGGCTTTTTTCTAAGTAACATCACTTCAGCTTTTCATAAAGTACAAATTTTTAAAATTTTTATTTCATTATTTCACTGCTCATTTACCTGCAACTATGCAAAAGTATGACATTGTTCTGATGCATTTTAAGAGTGAAAATGTTTCTGAATCAAGACTCTAAAAATATCATTTTCCCAATGAACTTCCGAAATTATATGATATTGGTAATAAATTGTATTTATAAAAAAAGAAAAGAAAATTAAAAAATCTATATTATGTTCAAATTTAAAATTAAAAAATTGCTGCGTGGAAACTACTTATCTTAAAAGCTGCTAAATATTTTAGTAAACCTGCATTAATGATTATAAATAAGCAAGCAGAGTTTTTTGTTATTGGAAACATTAATAACCCCGTGCACCACAAAGTATCACACGGGGGCTTACATAGAAGTAAGCGTGAAGCACACATCACAAAGAAGAGAAAGATTATAACACTGTAACGTCGTGAGTGGATAATAAAGAAAAATTTGTCACAGACTAATTTTAAAATAAAATTATTATTTATTTGCTTCTCAAGTTACTATAAATGAAGCAATAAAGTCCAAGTAAGCCGGTGCAGTCATTCTACATCACGGGAGTTGAATCCTTTTTTCGACGGACAGTCGCTCATCTCTTTAAGCCATTGATTCCAATTCTCCAACACCGCCGGCGTTCATGGTCTCTCCTTTCTTTCCACTCCCATCTCTCTCCTCCACCGCCCAAGTACCTTTTTTTCAGGGCTCTCCTCAAGTTCTCTCCATCCAGGGCTCTCCTTTCTCAAGACTCCTAAAAAAACTTTTTAAACACTAGAGCGGGTCCACACCACGCCCCTCGTCCCTTCTCATTGGCAGGCCACAAATCTCTGCCCTAGTCCTTTTCATGCGAAACACACAAATGCACTCTCGGTCCGTCTGGAAACTAAGGGCGCCAAGATTCTTGTCCAACATCTGGACACACTTGTTTATCACACCACCTTTGTTCTATAATCCCATTCTCTCAACACCGGCCGAGGCGACAGGCTTCGCCTATGTAGGGTGCCGGCACTCCTTTGACCATTATGACTGCCAGTCTGGGTATCGTCGCTTCCCCGAGGTCAAACAATAAACAAGGACTCCGCGGCCACGTGCACTGGTCACTTAAACATCTGGTCTGAGTCATAAAACTGGACGTGAAAAGAAAGGTGGGGTTCGCACCAAGCGAAATCGTCACAACACAAACATCCATGCCTTATCCAGCCCCTACGACACCGCAGTCAGCGTCACTCTACTGGATGGGCAGCAAGCAGATTTGCTTCGACCTCAATTAAAACTTATCTTATGAGCAAACATTTTACAATACAACCTCTCTTTTACTATTTATCTCAAAACATCTATCACAAACTTCATAACCTACATGCAATCGACCCAGTATAAGATTTCACAGATTTTAAGAATCATTTTGTACTTTAGAGGCTGTAGAGTCCAATATAAAATATATTTCCATAATATAAATAGCCAATTCATTACTAAATTTTAGCCTTTTCTTAATTGCTATATGAGCATCATGCGTTTCTTGCAACTGACATGTTTTGTAAATACAATACTGGTTTACTTTTAATTTCAAGGTAAAATGATAATAATTATTTATTCTACTGATTTTTAATACAAAATTAAATAACTTAATATTACTTATACTTATCTAAAAAGTTGAATGCTTTAAATTGAGAAATTAATGATTAAAACACAAGTTTTATACTAAATGTATTACATTATAATAATTGAATATGAATTATTCAATTATTATTATATCGCATTGGTGTTTTGTTTGAAAAATTATTTGCAATTTAAATATTTTAAAATGAATTAAATTCAATGGTTTTGAAAAAAAGCCACACTTTAACTTGAAAAATTCTGATACTGAACTATTTTAATATTTAAGAGAAATTGTACTTTAAATACACATAATAACTAACTAAATCACGAAATTAATTTGAACAGATGTTTTCACCATTATGTCGTTAAAAGTTATGTAAACAAGCATTAAGTGCACAGAAGCAGTATAAAAGCATTCCTTGAAGTAAACAGAAGCACCAGTCTGAATCATATGAATAAAAAATAAAGTATGTTATGACATTTCTATCCTATTTCTACTCTAAATTAGATATTTTCTAGAATTTTAATTCCATTATCAATAACTTTTATAATTTTGCATTATTGAATAGTATATTATAAATTTTCATAAGAAAACCTAACATTGTGTTTGCCGAATAATTTTAATAACTCTATGACCTATTCAAATTGGAGATTTTAAGTAAAAAATATGCATAGAAACAAAAAATTGCATTTATTTAGTATACCCCTTTCAAAATATTTATAGATACCCCTTTTCAATTTTTTACTTAAAACTGTCTTTCTTATTCGACTCGTATAAAATAAGGATCTGAGGAGTAAACATTGTACCTTTTTCCCGTTTCTATTTGGATACGAATATCATTCTCCATGGCTCAAAAAAGATTTTCCGGAGAAGAATATAGTGAAAGTTTCAAGTAATGTTTCCTAAAAGATAAGGAAATTTATAAAAGTAAAATATATTCATTAATTTTGAAATACAACAAAGAAAACGGAGTGTTTTCTTTCAAGAAAAAAATGGACAAAAAGAAATTAGATTCATACAAAAAAATTCTGATCATGCTTTGTAAGATTTCAGTACACAGATAAACTCAATATATTTCCTGCTTTGAACAAGGAATTAAAATGCAAAATGTTCTCAGGAAAAATATTGGAAAATTGAAAGATGGCAATGGTAATCATATGGTCATAATGATTTTTTTTTTAGTTTTTTTAAGAATGCAAAATATTTTTCTTTTATTTTCCAAATTGTATTTTAATTTAAGCGACTTAAAATACGGGTCCCATACGGTGTCAGTGAATATATCTTACATTACAGTTTAACACAGTTCAATATTCGGACTTATGCGAGCCGGGCAATCTCCTGAAGATGCTAGCATTTTAAAGATACTTAAGATACACTACATCTAAAGATACACTAATACAGAATGTTCCAAAAATTCCTCCGAGCCAGATTTCTCGTTGGCAGTACATAAAAAATGGCCGAAGAACTGTACCTGTACGCGATTAATAGTTGACGAGTAAAATATTAAAAACAAAGTATGGCGCCATAACCGGTGCAAGGAAAAAACATCGTATTCGTCACATTAACAGTTAGATTGAAAAATTTATAAAAGGAGATATACACTGCGCTGGACAATTGCTAAGGACGGATAACACTACCATCTATAGCAACCACAAAATGAAAGGAAGCAAAATGTGGAAAATTAGAATAAGTGCGGGATATTAGTAAGAAGTATGAGTATGCAAATTTTTTTTCCACGTCTGTTCATCACGTGTTAGCGTTCATAAGAGCTTTAAAGGTTTTGACGCGTGTGGACAGTTGTTGTTTCAAGTCAAAGTTTTACAGGAAAGATTTAATAGACGAACTTAAAATTTTTGGCATGTCTTCCCGACATCACATAGATGATTTTATATGTGGCCGAATTATTGGAAAGATCGAAGAAGGGCGAAAAATAACAGATGTTGCCAGGGAGTTCGACATGGCTCACAGCGTTGTTTCAAGGCTGTGGAAGTCATTTTAAACTACTGGAATGTGTAGTAGACGTCACGTGGGAAGTCGTGTTAGAAGTACGACGCCTGCAAAAGACAGATATATCGTCCTATCAGCAAAAAGGAACAGGCGCACCACAGCTCAGCAGGTGGCAAATCAGTTTCTTGCTGCCTCAGGAAAGCAGATATCCCGAAAAACTGTTGCCAGACGTTTGAGGGGAGGAGGACTATACGCACGCAGACCTGTTGTGTGTGTCCCATTGACCAGACAGCACCGTACTGCCCGTTTGCAATGGTGTCGTGAGCATCACAATTGGACTGAACAGGACTGGGCATGCGTACTATTCTCAGATGAGAGTAGGTTCAGTCTGTCATCGGATTGTAGACGCCAACTGATCTGGCGCGAGAGTGGTACTGCTTATCGTCCAGAAAATATCCAGGAAAAGGACCGATATCCGACATGCAGTATCATGGTGTGGGCTGGCATCATGATCAATGGCCGCACGCGCCAACATGTGGTTGCGAATGGGACTATGACGGGTCAACGATACATTGATGAAGTTCTACTTCCTCATGTTCGTCTTTTCCGTGGTGCTGTCGGTGATAAATTTGTTTTTATGGACGACAACGCAACATGTCATCGAACACTCGCTGTTAAGGATTGTCTAGACAGCGAGGGTATTCAACGTCTCGTATGGCCAGCGCGTTCTCCAGATTTAAACCCCATTGAAAATGTGTGGGATGCTTTGGGGAGGCAAGTTGCTGGTCGAAACTATCCTCCGACAAACAAGAACACCCTCATCCGTGCACTCACAGAGGAATGGGATAAATTGCCTCAACAGCTGCTGGATAATGTTGTGCAAAGTATGGTACGACGTGTGGAATGTTGCATCACACTCCACGGTGGACATATCTCGTACTGATACCTTTCTTTAAGGTGCCTGCTGAATTTTAGATGCATTGTTCCATTTCTCCGTACGCAGATCAAATGAACATTTTTTTTCTTTCAGATGTTTCACAGCTTTTGTACTTTCCAGAACAATACATATTCTTTATTCTAATGTCTGAACAGTGTGGCAACTATATTTTATCCTACTAGGCCTCATGTCTCGCTTAATGTTATGCTACATAGCGATTTGTGATCCGTCCTTAGCAATTGTCCAGCAGTGTATATTCAAAATATTCACCAAGCAAATCAAGGCAGGCTTGAGCGCGTCGTGGAATGAATGAGTGCAAACTTCGCAACATCATGGTGTCCGCCAAAATACAAGTAATATGCAGTGAGTAACTAAGTCTGTTAGTGCAGGTCACTATGTCTCGACACACCGATTCCTTGAGATAAACCTATGAAAAAGGCTCCAACGATATGTCTATCATTACGGTGATAGAACCATATCCCCCTTCATCAGTGCTTCTCAAACTTTCAATATGCGCAACCCACTATTCAATCATCTTTTTCATCGCGCCCCCCTCCATGCAATAACAATATATTGCATTGAATAATACTATACTTAGACACTAAAGCTACAATACTCGACTTCAACTTCTTATGTGCCACCGACGTATAAAAACGTCTCACTCAACCAAAGCATTAATTTTCTCGACGTATATATACGTTTTTCCGAGGAACGATCTTTTCTTTGCAGTGCTATCCATAAAATTATTCCGACGACTTTGGAATGCTATAAAAGAAGCCTCATAATGTTTGCAAATAATTCATTTATTTCAGAGGATTTGCTTTTTTATTTCTTTTCTCCCCTTCAAAAAAACATCAAAATACGCTGTTCTGCATGGTAAACGGTGGGGTGCGAATCGCGTAACTTTTAATCGGCAGTTAAGAAATTATATATAAACCGTACAAATTATCAAGATAAGTGTTAATACAAGTCCATGGGGTGACTGATAATTGTCCAACTTGTTCTCTTAACTTAATATTTTTAAATTAATACTAAAATATACATTTTACAGTACTGATACATTTATAAGTGTATTATATAGTTTATCAAGTCAAAAATATTTTGTTTGTTTACTTACAGTAAATTAATTACTTTTTTTAATAACCTTTCGTTTTCGACTTTACAATATGCTCGCGCCCCCTCCCCTTGTAGAGTCATCGCGCCCCACAGTTTGAGAAACGCTGCCCTGCGTCTTCTGGTGCACGTACAGAAGCAAAGAAATGCGCTGGAGTCCCATCATCCTTCATTCATCCTATTGCATCATCATTTATCGTATTTTTCTCGCAAACAATGAATTGTACAGAAACATTTTTTTTGCCTTTTTTTTATCTACTCCCGATGAGAAAGCAGTCTATGCATAGTTTTGGCGCAGTTTATCGGACATCCTGTATACTTGCACAACGTGCTTATAAATTTCTTAAGAATGTTTTGGATGACATCTCCTTTTTGAGATGCCTGAAAGAAGACATGAAAATCCTGATTTATTGTCGAACGCTTTAAAGCAAAGACATTCAATCAGATCAAGTTATTTTCTTTGTGTTAATCCTGTGGTTATTTCTCAATTATAGAAACACCACGAAACAAATCAAACGGTTGGTTGGAAATGCTCTATGTTCGTCTGTTTTTTTTCTAATACTATATAGCATAATCGACAAATCGTCTTTATAATTTCTGCGTCTTTTCCTGCTGCATCAAATGATAAGACAATATCTACCAATAATTATCACCACGCTTAAGTCTTCAAACGAAATGATTGTGCATTCGAGTAACATGCGTTTGTATTCCATTAACTGCCTGTTTCAGAACGAGAAAATTGAAATACTATCACTTGAACTGTCTCAGATTGCTGCAACGTACCGTTCAACACTATTTCGTATTTATTCTAAAGTACGATGATAAGCGCTTAAGTGTCATTAAAGAAGAACAGGTTAACATTATCATCAGAAGTCATGCATGCAGTGGTGGCCGCGCTTTGTTGAGAGCTAGAATTCCAGTGCGATCTTGCACCATTTTAAAAAGTGCTCCCGTGATAGTATGATGTATTCCTTATGTGTAGTATGTATCCCTATATATTAGTATGAATTCCTTGTCCTCCATTGTGAGACAGCAGTTGATTCTGATCCCCTAAGAACTATAATGTCCAATCCCATGAGCCACAAGCGTTGCTGCCGAACATCTGAAGATTGAAAGTATTTCGTACAGACGCTGATGTTTCCCTTCGCAGATTTTTTTCTTTTGATGTTCCAGGACATGTTGAGTTCCCCAGAGTTAGTGTGAATGTATTAATGAATGAATGAAGGGTATGGTCTTAGGCCCGATTAACGTAAATTGAGTTTAATTTGTTAAAATTGAAATATCAATTTGTTTAATGATATAAATTAAAAGTCATCCCATAAATTTCGAATTTTTATTTTCGTCATGGTACATAGAACATTCTTGTTTTTTTAATGTTTAAAAACATATTCTATTGTATTCATGTATCCATGCATTGGGTTGTATGAGAAATTGATACCGATTTTTGAAAGGCAGCATAAGGACAGGGCTAAATAAGCCAGAATGGCTGAAAACCATTGACATGCGAACGCATTCTGAAAAACACTCCTTGAAGCATATTTAAAAAAATATATTGGGTAAAGTTGTATATTTATTGAATTAAGTTTTACATGGCTTGAATATAGATTAGGCACTAAATGCTTTTCTTTTCCTGGAATGCCACACAAGTGGCAAACAAGACATGCATTGTGTATGGCAAAGGTGTTGTTGAAAGAAGTTTACGGAAGTAGCTTTTTCTAGATTGCCCTCTACCACAAATGGTTGGTTGATTGATTCAATATTAACGTCACACTGTTCAGCTACACGAGGGCTTTTGGCGACGGACCGCGTAATTTTGAACCATGGTCAAGTGACGTGGACGACACCTGAGTTGGCACCCCCCTCTCCTAACTACCACACCACGCCAACGGGATGACGTTTCAGCTTTCGACAGATTTAACATGCATCGCTGCCCTACACCGCGGGTCTTTAGTGGTACTGGGCTCGAATTCGTGACATGGCAAGCCACTCTACTTCAGTTGGAGATCAGGGTCTGAGAATCAGGGGTCTGAACCCCCAGGATTCTTCCTTTGTGTGCGCCACTGAAAGATGCAGTACACAAAAAGAAAGTAAAAACAAAAAGTTTCATTTTATTACGATAAAATTTGACTGAGATATGGAACTTTGAAAATCATACATTTCATGCATTTCTTGGGCCGTTTTCAAGTAGCTAGTAAGGGGCCGTCTCCAAAGTTAAATTAATTGGAACTTTGCCAGGAAACTTTCATTCTTGCATGTAAATCGTTTTTAAATTTAAAGTTAATATTACAATAATTGAGTATTTAAGAAATAAAAACTCGTGTGAGTACATGTAAAACATAGACAAAAAAATAAAATATTTTGGAGTAAGAAAATCTTTTAAAGGCAGTTCCAAAAAAATATATGTTTATTTGCTTTGGCTTCAGACTAATTTGCTGCGGTACTGATCATGGCAAACTTTACAAATATGTTGTACAGTTGTTTGCAATTGCATACAGTAGTATTCTAATATTACGAATTCTAGTATAGGGGAACGAGATGTATACAAAAAAAGAATACTGCGAAATGGTACTGTTGTACAGGCAGTATAATCAAAATAAGAGAAAGTAGGCAAGACTTTATGCCATTAGATTTCCCAGTCGAAGACATCCATCTTATTGTACAATTGCCAGTGCTGTTCAACGCTTGTATAACACTAGAAATTGTCATAGACGTATTCCCTTATATAGTGCCACACCTTCAAAGGATACCCGCTGAGGATGTTCTAAGATATGCCCTGGCACATCCTGAAAATAGTGTCCGGGACATTAGCAAGGCTTGTTCCTTATCGTCCAGCCCTGGTGCAGGAACTAATGCCCGGAAACCAGGATCGTCGTTTTGATTTTTGCAATTTCGTGTTAAACTCCCTGGATGAAAATCCAGACTTTTTAATGAAGTTTTGTGGTCGAATGAGTGCCAGTTCTCGAGGAAAGGCACTATTAATACACAGAATAGGCATGATTGGTCTCTCGAAAACCCACATCTAATACGACCGAATCGCCACCAAGTGCGTTGGTCGGTGAATGTGTTGCGGAATATGGAAGAGTACCTTAATTGGTCCAATATATTTCGATGGATCTTTAACATTAGAATTTTACACGGAAATTTTATCTGGACCGTTAGCCGATTTTTTTAGAAGATGGAGTTTCCTTGAGGGATTTGTCACGAATGTGGTACCAGCATGATGGTGCCCCCACACGCAAATCTGCGCAACCCTGTACATTTTTGGCGCAGACATTTGACACTCAAGTAATCGGCTACGGAGGTCAAGAGGTAGCAGAAGCTGCAGCGGAAATTCTGTCGCGGGTTTGGTAATGCATTTCTGCGGAAGGCAGTTATTTTGAACATTATTTTAATTTGGTCATTGTGATATAATAAAGCCCCTGATTCATGACTGGAACATCATTCCACATTATGCTATAATTTGAACGGCAAATCATGTATTCTTTTGCTGCTATTTGTTTAAACAAGCTGTTTAAAGCTTTTCGGTATAAGTTGGATTTCTTTAATTTAACTTTTATTGTTTGCCATATAGCAATGCAAATTATCAATCTGTGATGTTTACTACGATGCTTTAATATTACTATAATTTTTTTCTTTTAAACTTTCTGTAGATAGGGAATTACTGTTCTCTAAATTCAATTTGTATACGAGCCCCTTTTCTGAGCAATTCATATGCTTCAACGTTGTGTAGGCATACCTCGGTCAGTTTTTATCGTAATAAAATGAAACCTTTTGTATTTTCTTTGTTTTTGTGAACTGCATCTTTTCCTAAATAAAATTGACAGGACCTAGAGACCGTATAAAAATTTAAATTTTGTAATTTTTTTAAATGGGGTTTTTGATTCTAAAAGCCCGTAAAAACATTTTTTGCCTTTTTTAAAACATTTTTCAAATTGGAAGTGCATGTCTAAACCGAACGGATCAGAAATTAGCTATTGGGTCAGTTTAAGGCTGGACACCCTGCAGAGAGAGAGAGAGAAAAATTGCTGTCACTCTTATTTTATATGATGCTCCACTAATGATTCTTAATTATTTATTTTGTTTTAATTTTGTTTTGGCCATTCTATTTAATGATTTCTCTGTTAATTTAATTTGTCTTTTTCTTTTTTTTTAAAAGCACCTTATTCGGAAATCTAGTTAACATACGTTTTAACAGATAAGTTTGAAATTCTCTGATCGGTCATTTGTAACAGTAAACCACAGTTTAATTATTCACCTCATGATAAGAATATTCAATCCCACCACTCGGAGAGGGGATTAGAGTTTTCATCTTTTTTATCAATTAATGAATTATCAAATTATTTCTATTAAATTTTAATTATTAATTTATATTGAATTGTTTTATTTAATAAGGTACAGTAATCACATCAAATTTCTACAGTTGTAACCAGAGAGTTAAAAGAGTTCTTTTAAGCAATAACATGTTTTAAATTTTTAAAAAAATATGTTATCTTTATTTATATTGATTATATATAATTTAATAATAATTGTATACTTACAATATCATTGATGTTATTTATTTTTAAGTTTAACCTATTACTAAATGCTGTTTTTAAGAAACTCATTTCACATATTTGTATCCACATCGATTTTTTTAAAAAAAACTACTTTGCTTTTTCAATTATTATCGATGCAAGAAAATTTATTTTCATAAACTAAGTTTGGAACGTTGCTTACATATTAAGCCAGAACTTTAACGTACAAGGGGCGCGACTAAGGAAATTCATTTGGGGTCCGGACTTGCTGTAATGGTAGTACTCCTTTAGGGTGTCCAACCCTCAATGTAATTCAGCCGAATGGCCAGGCAATTCGGAGAAAAAGGCCTTTGAAATTCATGCTTAGCTTTTATACAATTAAATTTCAATTTCCTCAAACGGTTAATTTATTATTAAAATTATTAATTTATTATTAACATTATTAATTTATTTTTAATTTATTATTAAAATTATTATTAATTTAATATTAAATTTTTTATTAAAATAATTATTTTTTTAAATTATTTAAAAAAAACCTTTTTTAAATTATTTAAATTTATTTAAAAAGGACTTATTAAATGTTTTATAGTTTTATAAAATTATAAAATAATTAATTTAATAATAATATATTTTATAAATTATTTTATATAATATAAAATATTTTATTTATAGTATATTTTTTTCACAATATAAAACTATTTGCAACTAATTTTTATGTATAATATCTTTTATATTTATTATATATTTTATTATAAATATTTTTTATTAATTTAAAAATATATTTATATAAAATTTAATATAAATATTTATATAGTTACAGTATTTTTTACCTTATTAAATATCATTTAATATTTAATAAACTTTTCATAAATAAGTTTATTTAATTTCAAAAATAATTAAATGAAATGAAAAAAAAATGAACGATGATACTCGCGCATAGTATGCAGACGGTATATCAACCAAGCTACGAAATCGTTGGAAGAAATTGAAATTTAACTATATAAAAGAGCTAAGCATGTGAATTTCGAAGGCTTTTTTTCTCCGAATTGACTGGCCATTGAGAGTTGAACACCCTGAGAGAATACTACTCTTGCACCAAGTCTCGACCCTAAATGAATTTCCTTAGTCTCCTTGTCAATACATGTATGTAACATTTAGCAGAAACCAATGAGGAATAATATTAATGTCTACATATTTATACAAACAAGCGATTTCTTTCGAAAAATAATTATTCCAGTAGAAAGTTTTTTTTTAAAGTAATCTCTCAGGTTGAAAAGTATAGCAAAGTAAATGAGATCAACCGAATCAAATATCAATAGTCAATAAATTGGAAATATATTCGAGATTCAAATTAATTAAATCGGGAGCTCTGCATTATACATTTAATTGATAACAACCATTATAGGAATTACAAGTTAACTTTTTTGGCTCATCATTTAAGTTGTATTTCTATTTTAGTTTTAATAATTGATTTTTTTTCATAGAATTGCACTTTCAAAACAAGAAATTAGATCTACACTGCTCGCCATTAAAACTGCTACAGCAGGAAAGAATGATCCGACAAATGTGAAAATCACATGATAGGAAGAAGAGGTTGGGATATGCAAATGAGTTGTATTTCCTCTTACTTATACGACACAGGAAGAAGAAACAACATCTGAAGCACAGTATAAAAGAAAAGTTGTGTAGTGGATTTCACCAGCATTATAAGACCGGAATTTGCTCAGAATACTGTGTTATTCACCAAATAAGAAGAATTACTTACCAGCAAATTTCGGAATTGGATAGAGGCAGGATTTTTGCCTATCAAGAGTGTGGATTATCATTCCCTGATATCGCCCTTTGTACTGGTCTAAATACAATCGCTGTCACGCGAATATAAAATCAATGGGTTGCTGAGGGTCACATTGAACGCAATGTAGGATCTTCTCGTCCTCCCATGACTAACACCCAAGAAGACAAACATGTTGTGAGGTAGGCCTTACAAAACTGTACAACCACGTCACGGACCATTAGTCAGTAAACAGGCATGTTTGCAACATGTTCAATATATGCAAGTACGATGCGATGATGTTCGCAGGAGCGTGGACTGTTGACACGGGAACAATTACTTCGGCTTTTCTTTACAACCAGGCGTCAAGAGAAAGGACGACTCTGGTGCACTGAACGGCAAAGCTGAACACAGGAGTGGCATAATGTCGTCTTTTCAGCCGAGTAGGGGTTCTTCGTGTAGGATTCGAATGTCCGTATACGTGCCTGGAGGCTGCGAAGAGATCTCTTGTCACCTGTTTGCATTCAATATCTGTATAGAGAGCCACACCTAATGCAATGTTTTGGGCTGCAATTTGGTAAATGAGACGCTGATCTCTAGTCCAGATCGTGGTAATTCGAACACAAATCGGTTCGTTTCTGACATCTTACGTCCAGTGGTTGAGCCCTATCGTCAAGATCAGCCAACAGGGTAATGCAAGATCACATCTGGCACGTCATGTTTCTGGCATTCCTCGCTGCACAGGGTTTTCGATTGTTACCCTGGCCTGAATGGTCTCCATGTTTCTCATCCTTTGAAAATATCTGCTCTCAAGTTGCTGATAGACTTTCCCACCACTAATCTTCAACTAATACGGTTGACGAAGTGTAGCATAGACTTGAAGCAACATCGAATGAATTGGAAATTTCTATCATCCAAACCCAGTTCGCCTTCATACATAACCGGGCAAAGGCAGTTTTCGAAGCCAATCGCGGCAGCCATTTCTACTAATTTCTCTTCCCTGTAGCCTTTATCACCTTTTCACTTCATTTTGCCTTCTCGCCAAACTATTTGTGTACAATAAATAACCTTTTTGGTATTTCATGTATGTCTTCATGTCTTACAGCTCCAAGAGTCAGCAGTGTAAATTGCTAAGTATTTCATAACGTTCCCTAATATTAACGGTGCTTTCACGTTATACTATGCATAACTTATGAAAGGATCATAATTTAAAACAATTGTACAACGTTTCTATGGCTATGGTCTAGTACAGACTACGGCAGCCTATAGTACGCGTGCCTAATTCAGTACGCAGTACAATTCACATAGTGGTATACCACACCTCTCTACAGTGTGCTCGCAGTCTCTACTTTCTACGATTCTCGAATGTCTTTTCGTGCTTCTAAGTATTTGTGCTTGAAATATTCAAGAAAGTAAGATTGAATGCTGTGGGAGATAACAAAACATTAACTCCTAACGCTTCTAATGCCAGCTACCTATAAGTATGAAGGTTTCATTAAACATTCAATAAACTGACTAAGAAATTATATCTGAAGTATCAAAAGTTATCTCCTGTAAAGTTTTTCAAAAAAAGAAACATTAAATAACAAAGTAATTTTTAAAAAAAATAATTTTCGAATTACAAGAAGAAACAGTAACAAAAAAAATATTTTAAAGAAAGTCGCTTTTTATTTACATATCAATGAATGCAAAAGGATAAAGTTAATTGAAATAATTATAAAATAAAACTATTATAAAAATTACAAAATGACTCCATCATTTTCGTAACTGCTGTAGCTAACAAAAAAAGAAGTTTTTAAAATAAAGAGTGGCACAATTTATGACAAGGCGGCTGGGTGGAGTAGTTGGTTTCTCACTGGCCTTCTATAGACAAGTTTGCGAGTTCGACCCCGGCCCAAGTTAGTGGCTGATGCAGAAAATCGATAGTGCCCATGTATGATTATGCGGCATGAAAAAGATCACTTGAGTGTATGTTTTGGCTTTGATGCTCTCGGCACAATTAAATTTCGCATCGGCAGAGCTCAGGTGCCTCCCTCTGTGGAAGAAATTGGGCGTCCAAATTACTTGTGGTCATTGGCATCGCCTAAATGTGGAGCCGCACTCAAAAGTAATCCCATCTCCTGGGGAATTTACTAGGTCTGAAAAGGTAGTAATACCATGACGGGATAATGTATGACAAATATCTCGCATAAGGGGCAATTTAACATTTTGTATACGGAATGTGTACTTTTTACTAGTTTGGAATTTATTGGAATATATATTGCGTGTGGTATTTTTTAAATTGATTTCAACACTGTAACACGATTTCCAAATTTTAATCTAAAGAATGAATCTATGAAAGAAAATAAGTTTTATTCATACGAACATTACTTTATGTATTAAGTGTATATAATAATTTCTCAATAGATTTTCAATAAGACACTTTGCCACAATAACAGTATATTCCAGAAAAACTAATAACCTTATGTTATCTATAAGTAATAGTTATATTCAAAAAATTGTCTACCTACAGAACCTAACATTTTTAAAAAATAGAAATAAAACCTTGATTTTAAACTTTGGAAAAATATTCTCATCTAAAATCTTAATGAAAGACTCACACACACAAATTAGATATTTACTAAATCTAGAGTTACGGTTTTCTATATATATATAAATCTCATTTATAATAAATATTCCAGATATACACATAAATTAAAATATATAAAAGAAAAACAAATCGAATTATATTATTTATTCATTTGTGTTTTAAAAACTTCATACAATCAAGGATTTTTTTAGGTTTATCTCGTACTAAAATCAATGTTTCATTAATTCCTTTAACGGAAGTTTAATTTAGTTCTTCAAATAAAGCGTGTTAAAATTAAAGGTAAAGTTCCCTCCCCCAAAAAATTTTTAATAAAACCTAGACACAAGAAAAAAATGTAAACCTTTACAGGAAATTGCGCTTAGAAGAAATTTAATGAACTATGAGAAATATTTTTATAAGTAAATTTACTCAAAAATTAATTAAGCTACATAAATTAAACTATTTTACATTTGCGTATATTATAGTATCTAAAATTTAATTTTCTTAAGTTGCAGAATTTTTAATTAAAATCCTTGTAAAACTTCTTTAAAAAATAGCTTTCTATTCATTAAATGTGTTTATTTATTACGTAGCGAAATTTTTGTTAGCCTAAGTATACTTTCATTAGCTTCTACTTTTCATTCTCTCAATGTTTTTGCTATATAATTTCTTCGCATTCGAAAATTTTTACTTTGTTTTGCGAAAAACAAGTTTTTTTTATAAGTTTTTTTAGAAATATGAATATATTAGCTTTGAAAGTCACTCAATTCCTAAAATAGTAATAATAAAACAGTGGTATTTCGCTAAGTTCATAAACTATATATGATATAAAAATATTTTTGAAAGAAATACATAGCATGAACATAAATTTTAAAAATCTTTGCGTAAAGATCTAAAAGTTAAATTCTTTATAAGTAATACAACTTAAAGTAAAATGCACACGAAATATTATAAAAAATTAAAGAACTTAATAAGAAAATGTATTGTATGATACCATTATCCTTTTTATCAGATAAATGTAATCATTTTGCAAAAGATGCCATTCATTTACATGAGATTTGTCGATTCATTTTCTAAAGCAAAAAATATTATTGTAAACATTTATTAAAAATGGAATTATTTTATCTATTACCAACTATCTTATATGTTTGTATGTATATATATATATATATATATATATATATATATATAAATAAAACTTAAATTAATGCCTTTTATAAATTCGAATCTTTTTTTTTATTTATAAACGTGTTTCATTTTATATTTTCCAAAAGAATTAAAAACATTAGGTTGGTATATTTATTAGTGATTCTTTAGACGTTAAATTTTTTATAGATATATAGGCGCTTCCAAGAGAAACAAAATCATTAACTGCTTTCACGTGCATTACTGATCAATTTTTAAATATTCCCTAAGCAACGATGTTATTTCTATAAATAGCTGATTATTCCCTTCGCTTTAACACGGGATTATATTTTTAAATTTCGTTTTCCCCGGTTTTCCCATAAATATAAAAACCTGTATCAGCACCTGTTCAACAACCCTCCTGATGTTCAACATAAATCAATTATGTGATCACAAGATCAAACACATTTATTTTTTCAGCAACGTCTACTTCATCCTCGTTAACCAAAATGTAAATATTTCATGGCAATATATTCCATTATTTCATATACAGGGGGTCTCGAATTCATGGTACAAACTTTAAGGGTAGATACATGACATCTTGCGTACAATCATTTACTGTACAGGAATGCAAGGGTGAATGTGACGCGGTGAGGCGCAAACAGGGGGAATAAAAAAAGATAAATTGAATCATCGCTTGATTGTGTTGCCGGTAGGGGGCAGTAGATGTCCAACCGCCATTTAACATGATGTACCTCAGTACGAGAAAGAGCCATTTGCAATTGTGCTGACGTTTATGATGGAAGACTTTACGTATGCTAAAAAAGCAGACTAGTATTACTTAAACGGTCAAGCAAATAGTAATGACAGAACTATGCTACGAATGTTTTATGCGCATTTTCCCGATAATCGAATGCCAAATCAAGTAATTTTTCAGCTCACTTACCTGAATGCCATGTTTAGTATAAGATGGATTGGGTGTAGTGGACCAGTTCTTCAGATATCCCGATCTCCCGATTTGTGGAGCTTCGATTACTTTTTATGGGGATTTCTGAAGAATGTTGTTTCTGCAACTCCATTTGACTTGGATGAGGATTCCGTTGCTAGAATATCCGAAACTGATGCACGTGTGCGTGAAACACCTGGCATCTTTGAACGCGTGCGGCAATCGCTCCACCGACGCTATCAAGCATGTATCGTTACTGGTGGACGCAATTTTAAACAGAACAGTTTGTCAAAGAGGCTTTCAATAAACACTCTGTCTTTCCTTTCTTATTTTTGTGCTTCTGCCCCACCGCGTCACCTGAGCCCATACATTCCTCTACGATAAATGATTGCTACAATGTCCTGTACCTATCCTTTAAGTTTGTACCACGATTTCAGGACTATCCTATAGAAA
This sequence comes from Trichonephila clavipes, assembly GCA_019973935.1. Lineage (NCBI taxonomy): Eukaryota > Metazoa > Arthropoda > Arachnida > Araneae > Nephilidae > Trichonephila > Trichonephila clavipes. The sequence continues at coordinate 536,908 of BMAU01021392.1, read as the reverse complement.
CCTTAAAATCCGGCGTAGAACGCAGCACACCTACTTTTTCACTCTGCGATTTCAATCTTTGGATACATTTGCCGTGTAACGCGAACCCTGTGTTTACCTGATATGTGCCTGCGCAATGCGCTTATGTTTTGAAATCAATTATTATTTCAAGCTTTAGAGAGAAAAAAAATAGTATTGTTCTAGAGCTATACTCCATTAAGTTCAGGAGGAATATGTGGCATTTCTTTTAAATAAAGGGGGTTTCAATAGATGCAGAAGTATAATTTTTATCTGTGCCCCTTTGTTTTTATTTTTAAAGGTATCATTTTTACATGCAAAGGTATAACATGCAACCATAATTTCCAATCTTATTTATTGTGCTAAAAGTGCGCGTCTTATGCGGTATGTATAAAATTTATAACTTAAGCAAAACTCTGTTTCCCATTTAATATTTATTTTTCCATCCTGTATATACAAGTATAAAATTTTAAACTGCTTGTAGAAGCGAGAAGAATACTAGCTAATTTTCCAGAAAAGATCATCTAACCTTCAGATTCCTATCTCATCCTCTCTTGTATAATCTTAGGTCATTGCTTTTCAAACTTTCAATGTTTGCGACCCAATATGCACTCATAATTTTCCTCACTCCCCTCCCACCCCCTCTCCATACAAATGACAATCCATTGAATTCAATAATACTATAATTTGACGCTAAAGCTACAATACGATTTTAACCTCTTAAGTGCCAACGGCGTTTATATACGTCTCGCTCAACTGGTGTGTTTATTCTCCCCCCCCAATAAACCACATACGCGAGCAAACGTGCAAAACGATGGTATCACATAACTGCTAATCGGCAGTTAAAGCGTTAATTATAAAACGTACGAATTATCAAGATAAGTGCTCATTATTGCATCTAATTTTATATATGACAAGCCCGTGAGGTCACTGTAAATTATTAAACTTATTCATAAAATAATTTTAAATTAATTACAAAATACATTGCATATATGTATATATATATATATATATTGTCACACGCATAATTTGCTACAAGTCCCGATAGCCGAGTTGGCAGAGCGTTGGACTGAACTTCCTCAGGTCTCGGGTTCGAATCCCGGCCCCGGCAGATTTATCCAAAGACTGGAATTTTGTTGACACTGGGGCCAAAACCCTTTCAACTTCGTCTTGAACGATCTCTTCTAAGGATTGGGGATCGGAGTCAACAAAATTCCAGTCTGTTAAGTTAACTTCTAGAACTTAAGTGACGAACAGAGAAACAAGCTATCCGAACTACTCCAGAAATTTTCTGGGCTTTTCACGATGACCGACAAGTCGACAGCCGCGAAGACGAATGTGAAACACAGGATTTTTACTGGTGATCATGCTCCAATCAACCAACGAGCCTACAGAGTCTCGCCGACTGAAAGACGCATCATTCATGAAGAGGTTCAGAAAATGCTTGATGAAGGTATCGTCCAACCCTCTGAAAGTCCTTGGTCATCACCCATTGTGCTCGTAAGAAAAAAAAAAGACGGTAGTTGGCGTTTTTGCGTCGATTATCGCAAGCTGAATAGCGTCACGAAAAAGACGTTTATCCTCTGCCTCGTATTGACGATACGCTCGACTGTCTGAAAGGTGCCATGTTCTTTTCTTCCATGGATCTCCGATCTGGTTATTGGCAAATAGAAATAGACGAAGCGGATCGTGAAAAGACGGCATTTATTACCCCCGAAGGCTTATACGAGTTTAAAGTCATGCCGTTTGGTCTCTGTAATACACCTGCGACCTTCGAGAGAATGATGGACAATTTGCTACGCCATTTAAAATGGACTATGTGTCTTTGTTACCTAGATGACATAATAGTGTTCTCAGAAACTTTTGAAGACCATCTTATACGATTAAGACTTGTTCTAAAATGTCTTCAGGAAGCTGGTTTTAAATTAAATTCAAAGAAGTGTCTTTTGCTGCCCAAGAAGTAAAGATTCTGGGCCATCTTGTATCTAGTAATGGCGTTCGTCCCGATCCCGACAAAATAAAAGCCGTAAGAAATTTTCCCACTCCAAAGAATATACATGACATACGAAGTTTTCTTGGCCTTTGTTCATACTTTAGAAGATTTATTAAAGGTTTCTGTTATCTCGCCGAACCTTTGCAGTCGTTGCTGAAAAGTGGCGTGGAGTTTCATTGGGGTCCTGAAGAGGTGGAAGCATTTAACAGTCTTAAGAAAGCACTTACTTCGATCCAGTATTGGGGATGTACGACGAAAGAGCTTCTACAGAAATCCATACTGATGCAAGCGGGTACGGTATCGGAGCTGTCCTAGTACAAATTCAGAATAATGTCGAGAAAGTTATAGCATACGCTTCTAGAACTCTGACAAAAGCCGAAAAGAATTATTCCACCACAGAAAGGGAATGTCTTGCCATCGTATGGGCTACCAACAAGTTTCGGCCGTACATATTCGGAAAACACTTTACTGTTGTAACTGACCATCATTCCTTGTGCTGGCTCATGAATTTAAAGGATCCTTCAGGAAGGCTTGCCAGATGGGCCCTCCGACTTCAAGAGCATGATTTTGACGTAAAATATAAAACCGGTAAGAAGCATAGTGACGCCGACGCTCTTTCGAGAAATCCAGTGGAAGAGGAAACGGAAACATCAGACAAATTTTTAACAGTCACGACGAGTATGAACCTTGCGATGGAACAGAAAAAGGATCAAGACCTTGCGAAATTAAAACTTTTGAGCAACTCATCCAAAAACGAAGAATTCAGATTTATCGACGGTATCCTTTGCAGGAAGAATTTTGATCCAGATGGAAAGTTGTGGTTACCAGTCATTCCTAAACATCTACGAGCAGACATACTAAGGCACTTTCATGACGCCCCCACCGCAGGACACCTTGGTTTCGCGAAAACTTATGACAGGATACGCAAGAGATTTTACTGGCCGGGAATGTACCGAAATGTCGTTCGGTATGTCATGCATTGTCGGGAGTGCCAAAGGAGAATGTCCGTTCCTCAACGACCACCTGGACGTTTAGTTCCCATCCCTCCAGCTATAGCTCCTTTCCATCGCATTGAATTGATCTCATTGGGAGATTTCCAAAGTCTGCTCATGGAAACAAATGGATAATAGTCTGCACGGATTACTCAACACGATATGCAATAACAAAAGCCTTGCCGACAGCCGAAGTCGATGAAATAGCGAAGTTCTTACTTGAAGAAATTGTCCTCAGGCATGGAGCTCCTCGAGTAATTATCACAGATCGTGGAGCCGTCTTTCGATCCAGACTTGTTTCCTCTCTCGTCGACTTGTGTAACATTGATCATCGTTTCACAACGGCGTATCATCCCCAAACAAATGGACTGACGGAGCGCTTCAATAAGACCTTGTCCGACATGTTGTCAATGTATGTGGATGTAGAGCAGAAAATTGGGATGAAATTCTACCATTTGTAACCTTCGCTTATAATACCGCTAAACAAGAGACCACAGGTTTTACGCCGTTCTATTTACTTCATGGTCGTGAAGCGGAAACGACACTAGATACAATGCTACCATTCTGTCCTAACGATTTTGATGACAATAACATCACCAAGATAGCAGCCAGAGCCGAAGAATCACGACAGCTAGCCCGAGTGCACACTCTGAGAGCTCAAGACAAAGATCGTCGACGTTACGATTCCAAACACCAAATGGTATCCTACGCTCCCGGAGATCTCGTATGGGTTTATACTCCAGTGAGAAAAAAGTCGGTCTCTCCGAAAAACTCTTAAGAAGGTATTTCGACCGTATCAGGTGCTACGCCGTTTATCAGCCGTGACTTACGAAGTACAAGATTTTGATCCTGCTTCACGAAAAAGAAAACTAAGAGAAGTTGTCCATGTACTGCGTATGAAACCGTACCATGATCCCGCCGAGCAAATCGAAACCGAGGATATTCCTCCCAAAGAATCATACAAAGGACCCATCACTCGTTCCAGAATAAAGACCCTTGAACAAAATGACAGCGGGGCGCTGTCTTCTTTTTCGAGGGGAGCAATGGAGCCACCAGCGAGGTGAATTTTGTTAAGTCCAATTAAGTTCTAGAAGCGTATGCTATAACTTTCTCGACATTATTCTGAATTTGTACTAGGACAGCTCCGATACCGTACCCCGCGCCTCCACCAAACTTGTCACGGAGTTCGAAAGAAGTACACAGTTCAATTAAACAAACAATTAGATTTATTCTAACGCTTGGAGCTCGATACAACACTGGACTGAGAACATGCCCAACTGGCGATGAACTCTGCTTTTATACACTTCGGAATATTCGAGAAATACCCAGTATATGCACTCTAAAGAAGGATCTGGATTCATCTAGAACCTAGAGAAACAATACATTAAAAACGGAAACAAAATTCCAGTCTTTGGATAAATCTGCCGGGGCCGGGATTCGAACCCGAGACCTGAGGAAGTTCAGTCCAACGCTCTGCCAACTCGGCTATCGGGACTTGTAGCAAATTATGCGTGTGACAATATATATATACTCACTTCTAACAGTTAAGCACGAAGATGTAAAATGAAAAAAAAAATCAACAAATACTGCTTTGATTGAAATAAAATTTTGCAATAAAGTAGCATACATATTTATACATAAAACAAAATCAATAATTATAGACAGAAATTAAAACAATATTTATCTTTTGTAAGTTATCAGATAATGTCATACTAGACAGAATTATGTATAAAGTGAAAATAAACAGCATAAAATGAAAAAAGGACAATAAAAGGGTATGTGATCCCCCTCATCTGTATGCAAAACTTACACCTTCTGACTATGCTTTCAATTAGGTGGTCAACCACCGCAGAATTAAGCAATCACCATTCTTCTTGTAGAGCAGTTTCCAGCTCAATAAGAGTTGCTGGAGGTGGGAAACGTGAAGATACATCACGGCTGAGAGCATCCCAAAGAATTTCAATGTTATTAAGAGCAGTCAGTCGGTTGGAAACCTTTCAGAAATCGATTTTGAGTTTTTGATATTTGTAAAGTCTCCAAATCAAGACCTTTCTAATGATATACCATACAAGCCATTATATGAATTAGAAGCATTTTAAAATGATTTTTAAAAATTAATCAGCTAATTTACCACGCCCATTTTGACTGATAGAAATGTAAACATTGTCTTTTTAAAACTTGGGAAAAGTTGCAAGGCCTCGATTAATTTTTATTTTTTAATACCCAAATTAACTTTAGATAATTGTTTAACTGAAACTGTTAGATTTGCTCTAAAAACCTTTGGAGGCAATTTCAGATTTTTATGTGGGTTTTAGTAATTGTTATACTTAAAATGTAGCCATTTTTTACTGAAATTTAGGTCTTTTCTTTAGTTGAAATTCATTTTTAATTAGTTATTCTTAATTATTACTAAATCTTCGCGTGTTTAAGTAAAGTGTTAAACGAAAAAAAATTAAGATATAGGATTGTGACCAAGTGAGAAATATACTCGTAATAAATCTTAATTTTATAACTACATAAGGCAAAATGAAGATAATCTGTCATGGAAAAGAAAAAAAAAGGATTATACTTTTACAAATTAAGATTTTTTTATACAAATTAATTCTAAATAATTTTTTTAAATTTTGTGAATTTTAAATGTATGCATGTACTATTTTTCTTAAAGGCAATTGTGTATACTGAAGTGACATTTTCGATTTATTTCTAAGAAGATATCATAACAAAAAATGACAATTTTCAATAAATTCATTATAATCACATTTCCTCGCTCAACTAAAAGTTTGTTTTTGAAAAAACTAATTAATATATTTAAAAATTTCACTTCAGTATAAATATAAGTGTATAATTAATACGTGTATTAAAAATTTTAAGTCTTTATGTTTAATAGTTCCTGAGATAAAGGCATGAGATGATATATTAAATGTGATGTTTGTTGTCTTTGCGAGAAGCTTGTTACGTACTTAAAAATACATAAATTTCATCTATAAAAACATAAAAACTGTTTTATTTTGTCTGTTTTAGAAATCATTTGTCCAGTTTAGAGTAACTTTTGAAGTTTAAAACTTAGAAACTGTCTGCAACAACAAAACCCAATGATAATGCTACGAAAACCTAAGAAAAACTTTCGAAACGTATAATCAGGTATTTTTAAATACCATCTTAAATTCACACCATATTGACCAAAACCATATTGATACATTTTCACATTATATTTATGATGCTTTCTGTTCAAATTTTATATCCGTAATGCAACAGAGCTACAAATTCTTTAAAAATTGATACAGAATTTGAGAAAATTTTGATGTTTTCTCGTTAAAAAAAACTGAAAAACGCTGTTCTGGGCAATTTAGAACTTTTTTTTTTTTTACTTTTTAATGCAAAATGAATTGCAAAGGTGCTACTGTTTAATAAAATGGGACAAATACATGTTATAATTCACTATTTTTGTAATTAAGTGGCACTTTATAGAGAAAATTCAATTTTCTCAAAAATGATGTTTTTTAAACTGTATTCATGTTTTTCTCAGAATATAATGTATGAATGCAATGAATTTTTTCCCCTCATGTTACTTATATAAAGCTTTATATATTTTTGTGAGTGTTTTGGGGATTTTCCCAAAATACTTGACTGGAGTCCATATTTCGTGACAAAAAATGTCAATTTTTTAAAAAATTCCTATTCATATTTCTATGTTACATATTTTTAAGAAAAATAAACAATATATATTAAATATTACACTTAAATGCAAATATTAATGTTTATTTATTGTTCAGACAAGTTTTTAAGCTTTAATAATTCAAAAGTTTTTCAATAATAGGTAACTAACAACAACTCAGATGTGTATTGCTTTTTTTCTTTACGAGAAGTTTGTTACATGCATAAAAAATACACTAATTTTTTATTTAAAAACATAAAAACAGTTTTATTTTTCACTTTTTTAGAAATTCATTGTACAGTTTAGAGACAATTTTGAATTTTGAACCTTTTAGAAATTTTGTTTGCATGGAAACATACAAATCCATAATTAAATTTGCGACGAATCTGTACGGAACCTTTCCTCTAATATTCTAGGCGTCTTTTGGGGGATTATAAATTCGCGTATATTTCCAATCAACTCCAAAAGGTGAACGGGATATATGCAAAGTAGATAGGGTATTTAAGTCGAGCGTTGTAAGCCTGCAGGGATGAAGGCTATTGATCCAGCAACAGTAACCTCAAATTTAGAGGATTCCAGGAGATTACGTTAGTGAAGACTTATTGCTGCTATTCTACGGAAGAACAAGAAAGCTGATATTGCCAGCGGTAAATATAATTTATGTTCGCTTAAAATAAGCGTTAGTTCATTAAAATTAGTTAAAAATAATGAAAGCTAATAATTCGAGTACGTGTATTTTTCGGACCTCCTATTTCGGTAAACCTTACTTGATCTTGAGCATAATTATTAATTAATTTCATAATTCGTAATTTAATTTAATATAAAAGGTAAATCCCTTTATTTTGACGTAAGATAGTAATGTTATATATTATTAGAGGGTTTTTTTAGAATTGATATAATAAATACAAGTTATTATTATACAAAATGGCTCTTAGTGGTTCTTTGCCTCAAATTAATCTTGGTGTCCAGGGTGAACCCAGGAGTGTCTTCACAGTGGCACCCAACGAATAAATCCCAAGTTTAGAGTCAGATCTAATTTTCGAATCATCCCTGAGCAGTATTTTTCGGGGATGGAGAACGTGGCAGAGTTCTTGGAAAATATTGATAATAACTTAACATATTACGAGATACCCACATAACTTGTGACAAACCTATACGGAACTTTATCACTAACTTTCTGAGTCGTCTTTTTTAGGGAAATTTAATTCCCCTACCTATTTCCAATCAGCTCCAAAAAGAGGACAGGATTCCTTGTTATTTATATGCAGATTAGATAAAGTATTTAAGTCAAACGGAATAGTAAAGTAAAATGCAGTAGGAGAGAGATTGAAGCAGGAAGGTATAACGGTGAAGTAAGAGATTTATTATTGAAGATATCTAGGTGGATAATTCTCAGGAAGAGCTGAGCTGCAAGGTGGTATAAATATTGATTTATAATTAAAGTCTCATTAAATTTTTATTTTAGGAGTGAGATTAAAGTTAAATGTTCAATAGGAACAGCATTGAATATAATTCTGGGATCTTTTATCGCGGTAATCTCTGCGTGATCGATATTCTAATTGTTAATTAATTGGATCATTAAATATTTATGTTTATTTAAAGGAAAGTCCCTTTTAAACCTCATATAACTATTTAGATATATTTGTTAATAAAAGTCTTTGATTCTATTTGGAAAAGATAACCAAATAAAGTTATTTATAAAAATGGCTACTGGCTCTTATCTGACTCCAAATTATTCTCGTTCTCAAAGTGAGATCCAAGGGGATCTTCACAAACTGGCTTGTGCATATTTAAAGGGTCATCTCACAGGACGGGCACTATATTGGTTTGAGGTTCTAGGTTATAGGGTTGTTGAAGACAAGGCGACGGATTACTTTGTCAGAAGTGTTCTCCGTGTATAGAAATAGGTCAGAACTGGAAACTCGTTTTTTCGCATCATCTCAAAAGCATAATCAAAAACCGTCTAATTTTGTGTATGACTTATTAAAGATCCACAAAATTTTAAAACTGAAAATGACGGAGGAAAAATTGATCGATCATTTTATCAATAGGTTAGAACCTCAGATTTTAGATTATGTAGAGGTTCGGCATCCGCAAACCACATCTAACCTTCTACAAATAATTGATAAGTACGAGGAAAGGTTTCTAAATAGAAAGATCAGCGGTTTGAGTTGGGAATTCCGAGATTCAAACCAAAATGAGAACAATCGTTTCCCTAGCAGGAAAATTGGAGGGAGACAAGATGTAACAACGGATACTCTGACAATAGCAGACCGCAGAGAGAATTCAATAGGTTTGAGGGTCAAGGTGTTGCGGATAATCGGAGAATCAATGGTCGACGCCGAGGTGGTCAATCTGATCATAGATTCCATAATCAAAGCGATCGACAGGGTGGTTCAAGGAACGGTTCTTTCAGGGGTCAGAATGATCAAAAACAGATATTTCAACTTTTAAGCGATGAATGCGAGTCTGGGGATGATCGATCGCGATGTACAGAAAATCCTCCTAATACCAAATACCGAACTATTACGATATCCTCACTACGAATGACTCCAGTAGATTTACCTTATGTGCCCATTCTTTTAAATGAAACATTCATTACAGCCCTTTGGGACACGGGAGCGGAGAAATCTTTTATATCAAAGGAGGTCTATCGCAGATATTTTTCGTATCGACCGCGTCAAAAGACGACAGATAGAGTAGTGACGGCCCAGGGAGCCCGTGTCATCACATAGGTCGGGTCGAATTACAGATTCGGATCCGAGAATTCCAGAAAACCTGGGAATTTCACATTCTTAACAATATGCAGTAACAATGCATTTTGGCCTTCATTTTATGAAGGAGTCCAAATTGACTTTAGGTTTCGATCAGAAATCTCTGATCATTCCAGGTGACCAAATTAAGCAGTTGCCAAAAGTGGAAAATCCGGTCGAGATTGATCTATCAGATACAAAGCTCGGTGAAGGGCAAAAGCAAAAATTAAAAGATTTATTTAATTGTTTTAAAGGGCTATTTTCAGACCAGCTGGGGTTAACTCATGTTTTATACCATGAAGTCGATAATGGGGATCAGGGGCCGGTAGAGTTCGGACCCTGCCGATATGACAGGTTCAAACAAGGAATAATTGATTATCACATTGAGAAAATGTTACAGGAGGGTAAAATTCGTCCTTTGAATCCCCATACGCGTCACCGGTGGTTTTAACGCGCAAAAAAATGACCTTCCTCCAGATTCTCCAGAGGCGTATCGATTCGCGATTGACTACCACAAACTCAACGCCATCACTAAATACCCGCGATATCCATTACCGGTGATTGATGACCTGATCACAAATATACCGCATACCGGGATTATGTCAACATTAGATTTAAAATCGGGCCATTTTCAATTGGCGATTAGTCCGAAAGATATCGAGAAAACCGCGTTTAAAACATGCAAAGGCACCTTTGCTTTTCTCAGAATGCCATTTGGCCTTTCAGGGGGGCGGCGCCAAATTTCCAAAAGGCCATAGACATTATATTGAAACTGATTATTGGGCGTTTTGTGATGGTTTATATGGACGATCTTATTACATCTCCATCGTTTAATGAACACATAGATCATTTGAATCAGGTATTCACATTGTTGCGAGACGCAGAGCTAACACTCAATAAAGACAAATGTCACTTCGCACGTGACAAGTATTTAGGTCTCATAATTAGTAAGGAAGGGATTCAAACCGACAATACTAAGGTCAGGGCAATTGCAGAAATGAAACCCCCTAACAATAATAGGGAAGTGTCGAACTTTTTAGGGATGGCGGGGTGGTATCAGAAGTTTATACCACACTATGCAGAAATATGTGAACCATTATATCGGTTAAAGAAAAAGGGGGCTAAATTTAATTGGTTGACAGAATCACAGGATGCTTTTAATAAATAAAACTAGCATTAAAAGAAGCGCCAGTTCGGCCGAAATTTCAGGAACACTTTAACTTATTTACGGATGCTAGTGGGGTCGGAATGAGTGCTGACCTAATTCAAAATCACAGACCTATTGCATTCGCGTCTAGAACCCTGAACAAGGCCGACAGAAACTATACAGTTACAGAACGCGAATGTTTGGCGTTGATAAGAGCACTAAATAAGTTTAAAACTTATTTTGGATCACTACCGGTGAAGGTAATCACAGTTCACGTGGCATTAACAAAGCTAACGAATGTTAAAAACTTATATAGTCGGATTATTAGATGGGCACTCAAGTTATCCGAGTTTAACATTGAATAAGAACACCGATCTGGTGTCCAAAACGTTGTCGTTGAAGTGTTGTCTAGGAATCCAGTAGGTAAAAAAAATATGAATGGATCACAAATTTCATGCGCAGCTCTTCGAGCCTTAGCCTTAAACTCAAGAGAACAATTCATTCGATAGCAAAGGGAAGATCCTCAGTTAGGACACATCTATCGTTATTTAGAAAATCCAGATGATGGTTCCGTTAATGTAACTGTATGTGAGGGTTGGTCCCAGGATTTTAAATTAATTGATGGTCTACTCTTTTACGCGAAATATTCTAGAACTCTTGGAGAACTAAGAGTGTACATTCCTAAATCTCTTCGCGAAGCAATAATGCAATAATTTCATGATCTGCCTTTAGCAGGCCATTTAGGAAAGAGGAAGACTTATTTAAAATTGCGTGACACATCTTATTTTCCGTATATGAGGAAGTATATATTTGAATATGTATCAACCTGTGACCGGTGTCAAAAATTTAATTATAAAAATGCGCTACCAGCTGGTTGATTAATTCCGATAGTATCGAATTACCCCAATGAAATCGTAACGTTAGACTTATTAGGCCCCTACCCCGCATCCCGACCCGAAAGATATAGATTTCTATTGGTAATAACTGACCACTTCACTAAGTGGAGTGATATTATTCCTTTACGAAAAGATTCGGCCCCGGCCATAACTAACGCCATTTTTGAAAATTATATTTCACGTTATGGAACTCTTATTTCTTTGATTAGTGATAATGGCCCCCAATTTATATCCGAGGTCTTTGAACACCTAAGTCACAGGTTGGACATAAAACACATTAAGGGAACCAGGACATGCTCGAAAGAGTAAAATGCCAAAATTAAGACCCTTTGTTTATGTGACATATATCATTTAAAATTTCCAATAGAGCTTAGATTTTTTTATGTCTATAATAAAGATAATTTAATTATTCTGTAGAACTACAAAAATAACTTTTTACTCCAAAAGTTTTTTTTACTACTTAATTTAAGTAATACATAATTTTTGAGAACTCGTAATATATACTTATGTTTAGGTACCATTTTTTAAAAAAGTATCCTTTTTTTATGCAAAATATTTTTTACACATATATAAAACAATACATAAAATACAGTGAAACCCTTTTTTTAGTAAAATTTTAGTATAATTTCTTTAAAAAAATTATGAAACTTTGAAATTTGAAATTTTTTTATTTTTCTGCTTTTTTTATGCATAAAACAATTTTTAAAAAATTAGGCACTATTTTAATAGAAAAAAAATTAGGTTCACTATATGCATAGGCATCTTGTATAGAAGTATAAAAATCAGGAATCATACAGTGCAATAGTTTTTTAAAAAATGTACCTAAATGCAAAAAGATATGCTTTTGAGAAAAGTGAAAAACTAAAAAAAAACAATATTTTCACATATTATACACTTAATTAGTATTTCCGTGCCTATTTTTATATGACTAATAATAATCCTTAACCATTTTCTAGAGTTACAAAAGTAATTTTAAATTCACATGTTTTTTTCCCTTTGTTTTAGTTAACATGAACATAATTTTCGAGATCTTGTAATACATATTTTCATGTATAGGTACCATTTGTTACAAAAATATTCTTGGAATATACAAAAAATTTACAAATATATATAAAGTAACATATTAAACATAATGAATCTGTTTTTTAACTAATTATATTTATATAATTGCATAATTTCTTAAAAATAATCATAAAACCTTAAAATTATGAAAATCTTAATTTTCTTTTTTTTACATATAAAATCAATTTTCAAAAAATAGACACATACTAAAAGGTATTTTGTTCACTGTATGCACATGTATCCTGTTTAGATATATAAAAGGTTTCAAACAATATGCTACAATAGTTTTTTAAAGTGTACCTAAATTTAAAAATATTAAACATTCGAGAAAAATATAATAAAACTTAACAAAAAATTTCTCCTTACATTATAGATTTGATTAATATTTCCCTGCTTGGTATTCATTTTCTTCATCTAAATTCTGTGTTTATCCATTTTCCTTTTTAAAGACCTTTTATTTCTGGCTTCCAATGACACTTTATTTACTATACGTTCAGCCTCAAAAATTCGTTTGTTATCAATTATAAGTAAGGCACGTTCCGTGTTGTATCCTGGTTTAATGCCCAGAGCTTCAAAGACTTTTATCCTACTTACATATCCATCGTTAAACAAATTACAGCATCCATAACTCCAAATTTCAAAGTTTCAATGCCAACAAAACTGTTTTAGGAATTCGCTCCCAAATACATTTGTTAAAACTTTCATTGGGATTTTGTGTTCTTCCATGAAGGCACTTTTTCAATAAGTCCTTCTCTGTGAGATCCCGAAACACTTTTTTCACTTTCAATAAAATTGACTCGGGTAAAGAATGCTTGTGAATATAAAATTCCCCCGTAACAATGCTACGGTTATAACCGCACCAGCTATCCTCACCAAGAGGACACAAAGCGTGTTGAGGATTATCCTCAGTACTTAGTTTATGAAAATAAATAGCCCATATGGCACTTTTCATGTCCTCCACAGATGACAAATTTTTACGGATTGCTAGCCCATAATAATGTTGGATTGAGTCCACTTTAAGCGTTAGCCGTCCACGTCCCGAAATATTTTTCCCATCTGATAGCTTAATGCCTTTGCTCATTTTTAGAATGTTTCTCAGCCTTGTGCCCATACGCTTTTGCACATGGCCAACACATTCTAATTTTTCAACTTCTGTGTCGCCATATACTTTTGCTTCTTTTTATAGTAAGAAATCCTTTGAGTCCCCATCACCAAGATACTGCGTATAACATGCTTTTTGTGATGTTTCAGATCGCTGAAATATACTTAATACCCCCCGACATTCCATTCCCCCACTGAATCCTTCGTAATTTTTAGCACAATTTTCACATGGGTTTTTTTTTTTTTTACCCTTACATGAAGAACAATATTTTGTGAGAGCTTCAAAGTCGATAACCTTCCGTTCTCAACAGACGTAGCACATACAACTCCGTTCAATGAAGAATAGCCTCTTTATGCCATGTGCCATCCACAGCCACAGCTATATTTGAATTATTATCATTCGCTATGACTGCTTCGTGAACAGCTGCATTCATGGAGTCTTTCACTAATTGTTTTTAAAACATTTAAAAACAAAGAATTATGGCGTTCAAACTTTGCAGGTGGTGGAGGCAAATTCATGAGCCCACAGAATATTCGAGCAGCAGCTCCACCTTTTCCAATAGCTCATTCCATATGTCAATCTTAGGTTAACATCATAACATTTATTTGATATTTTTGATGACATTGTACTCGTCGATTCTTCACAGTTGTGACAAATTATTTCCAAACTCACAGCTAAACCTCTACGACTTTTTTAAATCTTCTCTCAGCTCAATTTTCTCTGAAGAACAGCAATATTTACAACATAAGAGATTTTTCATAAGGGAAGATAATAAATCCAGTTCAACGATTATGTTTTACATTTTGAGAATCTTGTTCTTTTAGTAAATCCGGTATTTTAATTTTTCTCCTAGAAGCACTTTCCACGGAATTCAAAAGCAATTCTTCAGTCGATTTAGACTTTTATGTTGATTGTTACTATACTTCCTTCTGCCAAATTTTTATTCTTGGCATAATTACTCGTTTAAAAAAGTTAAGATACTTTTAAAATCTTATGAATATTAATAATTATAAGTAAAAAAAATAAATATTTCTTACGAAAATTAATGTAAAATTAAGTAGTTGTATGCCACAAGAAACTTCGAAATATCCGAATTCAGGTTCAAAAACATTGCCATAAACCGAAATTTAAAGTAAGAAATTTTGTCACACAGCTTGGAACAATAGCTCACGCACAAGCGTGGCTAAAATGTAGCGGGGTTAACATTCAAACGAAAAAAACAATCAAAAGTTAATATAGATAAAACACAGGGGAAACTACATATTTAAAGTTCAAAGGGGCGTGTCAAAAGGGGCGTGGTCATTTATTTACATTTTTATTTTTCATATTTTAGGGCTATTTTATCAACAAACATATAAGTATTACACATTTTTAGATTCAGAAAAATAAGCACTATTTTTTAGAACTAAAATTGAAAAATCGATTATTTGAAAGTATATGATGTCCCTGTTCCCTTAAAACGGTAACATATCGGCCGCAAGCAAATTTAACGCAAAGACTTATTCGCATTTTAGTGCAGATGATAGCTTTTTTTGTAGAAGAAAATCACGAAAACTGGGACCGATTTCTTCATGAGTTCGCTTTCGCGCTGCGCACATCAGTTAATGAAACGCCAAGTAAAACTCCGGCTGAGTTATTCTTAGGTAGAAAGATTATAACACCTTTTAGTAAACTAATAAATGTCACAGAGGGTGCTGAATATGTGAGAAGAAATATTGAGAAATTATTCGTTGAGGCAAGGCAGAATATGCGGAAACAACATAAGACTTGAGAAAAATTCTATAATCGGAAAAGGAGAGAGGTTAACATCTATAAGTAAATGATTTAGTGTTGGAACAAATTCATTTTATGAGTACTACGGGTAGGAGAGTGGTCGAAAAGTTTATGCCTGAGTTTGAAGGTCCATATAGAGTGTTGGAAGTTCGGAATTACAATTTGATCAATTGGAAGAAGGGGAAAAGGGTCACAGTTAATATCGACCAGGTGCGAGTGTACCATGCAAGACAGTCCGACACAGTTTGGATAGTCATGTTGAGTCACTATATGAAGGACAAAGTATAGTAATGGGTCCAGTAGATCGCACCCAGGAAAATCCAAAAGATCTAGGAAAACCTCGAGTGAGGAGAGTAAGGGTCATAAATCAAATAAGGGAAATGCCGGATGGGAGGATCCGAGATTGAAGAGTAAAGTTGGGTCAAATGGGTCAGTGGACAGGACGAATAAAAAGCGGTCCAAAATATGCAGGAAAATATACCTGCAGAGGTCCGAAAATGGAGACCAGAAAAGACCAACCCCTGAACCAACACAAGGAATAAAGAGAACGATAACATTCTCGGTATGATCTAAAAAATATAAATATAGGAGACCCTTCCCAGGGTTCACAGTCCATTGCAAGTACCTTACATCAAACAGACACCAGCAGGGCTAGCCGCCTACAGAAGGGAGCAGGCAAGGAGCGAATGTCCAATATGAAAGGGCCCGGGAAACCAGGACAACTCCGAGCGGAGAAAACAGTGCATCTGAGAGGAGACCAGTTCGGTCTAGACACGTGACAGCATTGAGACCTTGTCCTTCCTACCTACGGAGTCGAGTTAAACAGCCCGAAGGAATTCCAGAGGAGCAAAGGAGCAATGGTATGGTCGACAGTATCCCGTAGAACAACCTCAGGAGAAGGAGCATCAGCATATATGGAAGCCTTAGACGGAGATCCGGTGGATAGGAGCGAATAGAGGACAACGAAAAAATAAGGTTGTGTCGTTTCTTTTTTTTCTCCTTTCGAACAAGTGGTCGGAAGAACTATTGCAAAGAAGCAAGTCACGTGCGGATTTTTAAAATTTAAGAAGCCAAGCAAAAGTGGACACTTCAATGAGTGTGCTTTTCTTGATGAGAAAAATCAGCTTTTGTCTTAATTATTTTGTATAAATATGGAGAAAACATTTGTAAGAATGCATTTGTTTACTTCTATGCATGACTTCGCTAAGATGAGACAATTCCCTTGGTCGTTTGTTTTAAGGGTTTATTGAAAAATGTTTTGAAATTGTTTGTATATGTATGTGTATATTTTTTCTCACATCTGGTGGCTTGGGACGTGGCGTAGTTAGGTAGGGCTAACATTTAACGCTAACAAGCGGAACATGCATGGAATGGGAATGTTAAGGAGCCAGATGCTTTAATTAATGTATAAGAAAATGTTATGTAAAATGTAAATGAATTTGTACATACAGTAGATGTTAGTTTCTTCAAAGCACTTAAAGAAGTTTTCATTTCAGGGTTGCTGACCCTGAGCGTTGTATAGAGGGCGACGAGTCAACTGTAAGAAAGAATAAGTGTGTATAGTTCTTTCATAAGTAGTTAAGTAAATCACACAAGCAGGTTTTTCTCCACTTCGGTGGTTTTTTCCTCACCACTTAGCCAAATGGGTGTGATGTAGGGAAATATTAACTTGTAAATGTTACGTCATTTAAAAAGGAAGCTTTTGGTCGTAATTTTTCTTTCCCTTAAAGAAGGAGAATTTGTAAAGTATCCGATTGTTAGATACATATTAAAGTCATCGAGACTATAAACAAAGTTTAGGAATTGGTTTCGTAATTTATTTTCAGGCCATTAGTGATCTTCGAATGAATCCCGTTTTCTTTTTGGAGGGGAACGTGACGAATCTGTACGGAACCTTTCAACTAATATTCTTATGCGTCTTTTTGGGGATTATAAATTCGCGTATATTTCCAATCAACTCCAAAAGGTGAACGGGATATGCAAAGTAGATAGGGTATTTAATTCGAGCGTTGTAAGCTAGAAGGGATGAGGGCTATGGATCCAGCAACAGTTGTGACGTCTTACGCGTCTTTTCTTTAAAAAGTTGAATTTCTTAATAAAGTCATATTAAGATAATGTTTGATCCTAGTTCTTTCTTTGACCCTATACCTCTAGCTCACGCTGATGCTTCAAGGGATGTACTTCCAAGGGGAGGTACATCACAATGGCGCCCAACTAGGTTTAATTTATATGACAGCGAGATGAGAAACGCGAGACGATTTAATGTTTGACCAGAAGTATATTTTTCTGGGTCGGAGAACGTCACCTAATTTTTAGAGGGTATAGATAACCAAATTAAACTACTTGAAATACCCGATGACTTATCGTGTGCTTATTTAAAAGGTCATCTCATGGGTAGAGCCCTGGATTGGTACGAAATATTCGGATCGACGTTAGTGCAAAATACCGCCACGGACTTCGCACAGCTGAAAGCAGCATTGTCGAAAGCATTCCCTGTCATCCAAAATAGGAAGGATTTAGAGACCCGTTTTTACGCGTCTCAGCAAAGACAGTTCCAGGAGCCGACAGATTTTGTTTACGATTTGCTTAAGCTACATACAAAATTAGAACTGGGGATGTCTGAGAAGCCCTTGTAGATCATATTTTCGTTAGACTTGAGCCGCAAGTCCAAGATTATGTGGAGGTGCGTAATCCACAAACCGCGATCCAATTATTAGAAGTATTAGCTAAGTTTGAAGAAAGATATTCGTGAAAGGCAACATTGGGTTCGAAAAATAGTAATAACGTGGAAGGACGAGGTTGGAATGAGCGTAGGATGTCTAATGTTGGTAATAATCGAGGAAATTGGAGAAATTCTGAAGTGATACATAGATTAAATAAAGGTAGAAATGATTATAGGGGTAGCCATCTGAACAACCGCCAAAGAAAATCAGTGGTTCGAGAGCAGGAATACGTTTCAAAACGATGATCACAGATTTAACGATAGGGGATATCAATTAAGAAAACGAGGTCAAAATGACGATTTTAGTAGAGGAGACCAAAATAGGGGTTCGAGTGAAAATTTTAGTCGGGGCAGTAGAAAGAAAATGGGACGTTTAAATGTTTTGAAACTGAATGATGTTAAAGGTGATCAGACACAGTCGATAAAGGAGACACCGATTAAACTTTCAGCAATATGTTTGTCTCCGGTAGAACTTCCGTATGTTCCTATTTTATTAGACGAAACTTTTACGAAAGCGTTATGGGACACTGGAGCGGAGAAGTCATTTATATCGGGAGAGACATACCAAAAATACTTTCTTTATAAACAAGTAAAGAAATCGAGTACTCAGGTGATCACGGCGCAGGGAGCTAAATGTCGAAATATGGGAGTTGTGGAATTAAATATTCGAATACGGGATTTCGAAAAGCCTTCGTTGTTCCATGTGTTAGCAGATTTAGAATACCCGTGTATTCTCGGAATAGACTTCATAGGTGGATCAAAGATCATTTTGGACTTTGATCGAAAATCTTTGGCAATTCCAGATTCGCAGATTAATAAAGTGGTTAAAACGGTTGAAACAGAAAAAGTAGAAATAGATCTTTCTAAGTCAAAAATAGAAGAAAAACAGAACTGGGAATTACAAGATTTGATTAATAGTTTTCAAGGATTGATTTTAGATAAACCAGGGCTTACGCCTGTTTTATATCATGGGATTGACACGGGAGATAATCCACCAGTTGTTTCCCGTCCGTACAGATATGATAGGCTTAAACAAGAGATTCTCGATTATCACGTTGACAAAATGTTGAAAGAGGGAACTATAATTCCCATTCAATCCCCGTACGCGTCACCAGTAGTGTTATGTAGAAAGAAAAATGGGTTACCACCGGATAATCCGGATGCATATAGATTTGCTGTTGATTATCGGAAACTAAATGCGATCACGAAGTACCCTAGGTATCCTTTACCCTTAATAGACGATTTAATAATGAACATACCCCACACAGGCATAATGTCTGCCCTGGACCTTCGGTCGGGATATTTTCAGATAGCTGTGAACCCTAGTGATATAGTTAAAACCGCGTTTGTCACGAAAAATGGTACATACGCCTTCCACAGAATGCGCTTTGGCTTATCAGGGGTGGCTCCTAATTTTCAGCAAGCAATAGATATAATTCTCAAACCCGTGATAGGCAAGTTTGTGAATGTTTATATGGACGATGTCATCATATCATCTCCATCATTCACTTAACATGTTAAGCATTTGAAAGAAATTTTTCGAGTATTACATGAGGCGGGGTTAACGTTAAATAAAGATAAGTGTAAATTTGGTTGTGAAGAGTTAAAATATTTGGGTTTAATTATTAATAAGGAGGGAATTAAAACTGATGAAACTAAAGTTCAAGCTTTAGTTGAAATGAAACCTCCGCATAACTCCAAGGAGGTGTCGAAATTTTTAGGAATGTCCCAATGGTACGCAAAATTTATTAAAAATTATGCCGATATTTGCGAACCTCTTTATAATCTTTAGCAAAAATTAAAGAGATTTATTTGGTCGATTGAGGCGCAGAAAGCATTCGACGCGGTCAAGGCGGCTATAACAAAAGCGCCAGTTTTAAAATTCCCAGATTTAAAAAAACCTTTTGAATTATTTACGGATGCTAGCTCCATAGGGGTAGGAGCGGTTCTAAACCAAGAGCAGAGACCAGTAGTATTTGCTTCTCGTACGCTAGTTGCTGCGGAGAGGAATTACACGGTGACAGAGAGAGAATGTTTAGCAGTGGTTTGGGCTCTGAATAAATTCAGAACATATTTAGGTTCTTTGCCGATTAAAGTTATTACAGATCACGCTGCGTTAACACAAACGACTGGTAAAAATTTGTCAAATAGAATGATCAGATGGGCATTAAAATTAGCAGAATTTAATATAGAATGGCAGCGTAGGCCTGGAACTCAGAATACAATAGCTGACGTTTTGCCGAGAAACCCAATTGAAAGTATAATAGGAGAGAAATTTAATTGTGCAATAATCAGAGATTTGGTACTTTCGTCACGAGATCAGTTAATAGAAGAACAAAAAAAGACTCAGAATTAGGTCATATCTATAGATATCTAGAAAACCCAGAAGATAGCTCGGTTAAGGTATCCGACTACATTCGGAGAACTTTTTTTGAAAAACTGCAAAATGTAAAAATCTTGTTGCATTATAAGATTCATTTTTCTTAATAACATACAAAATTTCAGTTAAAATTAAATACCGGAACACACTTTTTAATAAATTTAAAAATTTTAATAAAATTTTAATAAAATTTTAATATTTTTTCAAACACTCCTACTTCGTAAAAAATCTACATATTTCAAAGTTTTTCATTGCAATTTACTTCTTGACCATCTTACTAGAGAATGACCTATTATATTTAAGTTTGTTAACTTGAGTCAAAAGTTATCATGAATCGAACTTACTACTTTGCCTGTGTCAATTGAAAGAACAGCGACACAACCATTTAACGATGAATGTCCCCGTCTTTGCCATGTACTATCGACTGAAACTCCACATTCCGCAACATCTGAAGTGTTTTTCAGTTTCCTAACTTCATCAGCAGCTTCAATCATAGCATTCTTTGATACGACAGAAGCAACATTCAATAATTTTTTTCACAAGACCTGTATGCAGCTTTTGACACAGAAGGAATGTTCAAACTGGCACACAGTTTCTTCGAAGATGAATGGCCTTTTCCAATTATTCTCATTCCCCACACAAACTGCAAATTTATGTCGTTCATTTTATTTGCTTTTCTTGTACTTTGAAAAGCATACACAAACATACATTTTTTTGCAGTTCAAAGTCATACCTGAAGATAATCCAAAGATTGAATCTTCTGTCAACTGAAGATTCACTGACAAACAGGAGGGACAACACAAACAACTGAATACACTGTGTAGAATTTCCACATCAAAGATTCGATTCCCTGACATTTTATCATCTTTATATGGAATATTTTCAAAAGAGACAGATGTGGTCTTCAACTTCTGCTCACTTACTGTTAGTACATCCAATGGCTTGGTACGTTCTGTGTAACGATTCCCAATAAATTTTCGCTTTTGCGAACGAGATTTATTCTTGCGATTTCCCATATCAAATAATAACGAGATTATTTAACGTAGTATTAAAATACTTTAAATGTTAAATTACGTGAGAAAAATAGAAAGAACTTTAGCAAAATGATTCGAGAAAAGCCACAGCAAAAACGTAAACAAACAATACTTTCAAATGAAATCAGAATGATCGTTGCCACTTCTTCAAAACAAAATTCAATACTAAAACAATGGGGCTAAAAGATAGATCATTCTGCAAGTAAAATTATTCAATTTCAGATGAAAAGTTACATAAAAATACACAAAATACGAATACAGAATACGACTTCCGGTTTCGAAACCGCAGCTTCCGGTTGTTTTTGATGAATACGACTTGTTTTAAAAATGCTGTAACTATTTTTCTAAATATCGTACTAACAAAGCAAGAACAGTTTTAGAAAGCTAATCGTTTGAATTTTAATATTGAGCCAAAAAAATAAAAATCGAATATTTCGCCAAAATTGACGTTTTCAACGTTAATTCTTAATGCGGCAATATGTGAGAATTGGTCTCGCGATTTTAGGCTAGTAGAAGGCTTATTATTTTATGCAAAATATGCAACGTCATTAGGAGAAATGCGACTATACATTCCAAAATCTTTAACCCTCCAAACGGACAGCACGGATTTTTCTGCCCTACTAGAGAGCTTCGAAAACGGACAAAATGAATTTTTCGTAAGGCCGGGGACTCACCAAAAATGAACCAAACTGATTTTTTCCTCCTCAAGTAATGTGTTCAAAAACGATAAAATCGTGTTTTCCGAATTCTTTCCCCCCCCCCTTTAAAGGTTTAGTATCTTGAAAGATAATTAGAGACGGTTGGGGAGACACAATGGGCATTGAGCGGAAGTTTTATGGCTCACAGGGAGACCGGTTCTTCCCCAATAGCAATCGTAAAAAACTGGAAAGAATTTCTTTAAACCCTAAAGTGTACGGAAATAATTGCAAGTCAACCAGTTGAGAATTCTCATTTTTTCCTTTACCTTAAAATTCTCAAATAGAATTAGGTTTTTATAATGTATGTCTAAGTTTTTAAAAAATATTTGTAGTATTTAAATTCAAATTATATATTAAAACATTGAGGATAATTTACTGTTTCATTTTTCTTATTTTAATCAATTCTTTCACGGATTTTTTTAAAAAAATGATTATTTTGTTGTGTCAAAAAAATAAAAAAGGTTCAACATTTAAAATCTTTTAAAATTTCGGACACTTCTAAACATGAATAATTTTTAAGCTTCTGTATTACATTATTAGCAAAAAATTTTTATGCATTGTTAAAAAAAACCCTATTTAAATCTTTTAGTTTTTCATAATTTTAAAGCCAGGTATACATGTCATCTTACATAGAAACCCATTGTTTTTTATTGTTCAGATAACAAATTATATTTGAATTTTGAATGTCTGAACATTAATTTCATTCAAAGAGAACTTTAACTGCAAGCTTATATTTTTGAACTTGAATCTTCAAATAAAGTGTATTTAAAAGCATCTGGACAAATTTACAGTTAACATTTGCGCATATAAATAAATATAAAGATTCTTTTTAAATTCAAGTTAAAAAATATATATTTATGCATAATCCCTCATCATACACATATTCCATTAGTGGTTGACTGAAGAAAAGGTTATTAAAATTTGGACATTTTTATAATCTTAACCATGCTAAACTAGGAATTTTGTATTAGCTCCACTGAAATTCTGCATTGGAATTTCGAAAAAGATATTTATACGTGTCTCACATACTCAGTTGAAAAACATATATTTACCATAAATACTAATAATTCTTTGGATATTTAAAATTATCATTAGATTATTTTATATATATATATAAATATTTATATATATTTTATATATATATTCGACTTCTAATATTTTTTCAAGTATTCCTTAAATTTCATATAATTTAATTAAGTGAGGGATATTAAAGTCGCACTCTCTTCTCTACTCAACTACTTGAGGGCTTTTGGCGACGGACCTGTGGCCGGGGTACCAGGTGGTCAAGGTATCAAATCATGGTTGGCATGTCTCGAGTTCGAGCCCAGTGCCACAAAAGACCCGCCGTGTAGCGATGCACGTTAAATCTGTCGAGAGGTGAAATGTCCTCTCGTTGGTGTGGTAGTTGGGAGAGCTCAGGTGTCGCCCTCGTCATTTGATCATGCTTCAAAATTACGAGGTCCATCATTAAAAGCCCTCGTGTACCTGAACAGTGCGACGTTAATATTCACTCACTTGGCGACGGACCTCGTAATTTTAAACCATGGTCAAGTGACGAGGATGACGCTTGAGCATCGCTCCCTTACACGGCGGATCTTCAGTGGTGCTGGGGTCGAACTCATGACACGCCAGCTACGAGTCCGTTACTTTGACCATTAGGCTACCGCGGACTCACAATGTGGTTGAAAACTGCATGTTATGAGTAAAAATATGCTGAAACATTTGATGAACTTATAATAGATTTTTGCATAGAAGATAGATGTGTGATATGCTAAAATGACAACATGTAAAAGTTATGAGAATATCGATGACAATTTTTGAAAAATTCAATTTAAGTTTCAGTTTGAAACTTATTCGTTTTTTTTTCGCATTTAATATTAAATATTCGCGATAACAAATTAATAGTTTAACGCATTCATAGATTATAAAAAAATAAAGGTATAAATGACATTGTTGGTAATAATAAGTTTTTATAGTTTTGAATTCAGACTTCTTTGCAGGAGTGTAGACTATTAAAAGGCTGATGTAGAAGTCAGAAAGCTAATATTTAAAATATACGGAAAACAATATCTGCAATTCCATGATCTTGACGAGCAGAAGACGGCATTTTTATTTAGTAGGGCAGAGTAAGCATAAGGTAGGAGCTTGTGGAGTAAACAACCAGGCTTCTGCTGTTTTGGCAGGTAATGAACTCCCATTTGTTGCTTTCTCAGTAAGGAATATAAAAATAACAAATACAAAAATAAGTCATGTAAAATTTTATATATTTTAATAACAATGAATTGTGAACTTAATTTCCAATTCATTGTCACGAGTTGTCAGTAACTACGGTACTCTATCGACCGTACTTCTTTATTTATATATATATATATATATATATATATATATATATATATATATATATATATATATATATATAAATATGACAGGCCCCAGGCCTGCTGGTAAAATGAGGAGGGCATCATCTTCACAATATTCCTTTATTACGCTTCCATCATATATAATCTAACATGACGGACCTTTTGCCGCGCAACCGGGTAGTACAAAAAACAACTTCTCAGCGAGGAGACACCAGCTAAACCTTTTCTAGTATGCGTTCGCCTTCGTCAGCGCTCGTTGCACCTTTTAACAGGCTTATTTACCCACAAATCCTTACGCGTTGGTAAAGAGTTCGCTCTATTTTCATTTATTACTTCCTTAATTTTGAATCTAAACTTTTCAAACCTGACAAATTTCTCCCCTTCCGCTGAAGGCTGGCACAGCCAGATTGGCCAATTCTGACTGGCAAGTCCCCAGGGAAAAAATTATATTTCAATATCAAATTCCTCAAATGAAATAAAAATCTAGAAGATATAATAATTGTGTAAAAGAGTGGGCTGGTGAATCCTAACATGTACAAAAAAAATAGCAATAATGAATAACAAAGTATCAAAAATTTGGTATAAAACTTTGTGTTACATAGAATTGTTTTCTGAAAAATATCACACATCTAATACTTCCACTATGACTATAATAATAATGAGGTTAATAAAAAACAACATAAGATAAAGATAATTCGCATTAGACATTCAAAAATATAGTAGTACTAAACAACATAACATAAGATCAAGTGAAATTCTCACTAAATGTGCACCAATAGTAAACAATGTTATAAAGTGATAAATGTTGAAAAGTTACAAGCACTTCAAAATGGTATTGAATGTTGGAATAAGGAGTACATAAATACATAGAAAGAATAGATATAGAGTAAATAACATGATTTTAGGAATAATGGTAAAGTAAATACATAAAAAAAAAGACATATATGGAGTAACTAACAGCAACATGATTTTAGGAGCTCCCAAAAAAGAAAAGATTACATAACTATAACACAGAAATTTATCAAAATAAACACAACATCAACATTATATCAAAATATCACTAGAAATATAAAATGCAAAGAAAAATAAGGGTATTTCAGATATATCAAGTACAGGTAAAAGTTCAATCAAGTAATGCAAAAGTTCAATCAAGTAATCAAGTAATGCAATGTTTCACACAGTCCTGTCTTGGAAAAATCATAGTTCAATGTTCATCATCCAATTATTGTTTATCTCACAGTTCTTTTGTTTATTATTAGAATCTCTACTCAATCAACTCATTTCAAAAACATACAACCATAATAAAATCTTCATAACATCACATACTATATTTTAACTTTCAGAATATACTTATCACAAATAATCACAATGAAATTATTATAACACAATGTATCGTAAAATTGCCCTCATCACAATGTTTTCAATAATGTGTTCATTATGAATAAAGATACAATACAAATTCAATTACATTAAATTTTGATTTTAATAATGTAAACAAGTCTTAAATTCAAATTTTAAACACAAATTTTATTATTTTTTTTTAAGTAACAATTCACTTCTTCTAAAATTACAATGCACTTCTTTTAAAATTACAATGCACTTCTCCCCCAATGTTTTTGAGAAAACAAACTCTATAACAAATATAAATAAGAATTTAGCATAATTGGAAATTGGATTTTGAATGAAATTTTTTAATCTTGTAGAATGAATAATATCTGTTAATTTTCCTGTATATTGATTTGGTTTATCTATTTCAAAAGTAACATTTGAGAGTTTTCTGACAACTTTAAACAAACCATTATAAGGAGACTGAAGTTTACTTGAATTAGGGTATGAGAAATTTTGATATAAGACTAAATCTCCAACTTTAAATTTTGCATCAACATAATGTTTATCATACCTTTGTTTATTTATCTTATGATGCTTAATTGTTCTGTTTACTGCAATTTGTCTAGCTTGTTGTATAGGTGGATAATTTAATTTTACTTGATTAGGTAATGGCGAATCATTGGCAAAGTTCCAAACATTAAATATGCAGGTGGAAAGC
The DNA here is from genome assembly GCA_019973935.1 of Trichonephila clavipes. Classification (NCBI taxonomy): domain Eukaryota; kingdom Metazoa; phylum Arthropoda; class Arachnida; order Araneae; family Nephilidae; genus Trichonephila; species Trichonephila clavipes. The sequence goes on along the minus strand of BMAU01021392.1, from coordinate 510,297 downwards.
CAGTAACATCATGTGGCGAGTTATTGTATTCATATGTAACATGTTCTAATAATTTTGTCCAAGGAGTTTTTGTAGTTGAATTAGCTTTACATCTTAATTTTGCTACTAATGTCTGATTAACTCTTTCATTCTTTCCATTGCATTATGGTCTACTTGCTGAAGTTAGTAATTGTCTAATATTATGATGTTTTAAGAATTTCTTAAATTTAGATGAAGTGAATGCAGCATTTCTATCACTTAAAAGTTGTTTTGGGCATTGAATTGAAAAAAGTTGTTTTAAGCAATTTGTATAAGTTTCAGAAGTGACACTTTTGGATGGAAATGTCTAAGCATATCTGGTAGCATGATCCAGAACAATATGCAGGTATTTCTTTTGTGAATTATGATAATTAAATCCTCCTACAGTGTCTAGTGAAATCATTTCAAATGTTTCTTCTGCTACAGGAACTTCTTCCAATAATCCATACTTTTTTTGTGTAGACTTTTTATTCATTTGACATGTTTCACAACATTTAACAAAATTTGAAATGTCTAATATAATGTATTTCCAGTAGTAAATTGGGGAAATTAATTTTAACATCTTTTTTACACCTGGGTGACCAAATTGTTCATGTGCAGTTGTAAGTAATTTTTCTCTCAAAGATAACGGTACTACAATTTTAATTAAATTCTTTTTCTTAATTGTTAATACATCATTAATTTTTATATATTTTGGATCATTAATGTTCTCTGAGTTTTGGTATTTAATAATTTCATCAGTATTTAAAAAATGACAAATGGGTGATATATAATGGCATACAGGGTTCCTCGACAACATGTCTGCTTCAACATTTAATTTACTTTTTATATAAACTATCGAATATTCATACTGAGAAAGTTTTAAACTCCACCGAAATAAACGTCCAGTTAAATGTTTTACACTTTTAAGCCATTGTAAAGCAGCATGATCAGTATGTATTGTGAATTTGAATCCATGTAGGTAACAGTGGAATTTATCTAAGGCATCTATAATTGCTAAACACTCTTTTTCTGAAATTGTATAATTTTTTTCATGTTTAAGTAATTGTCTCGAGTGATAAGCTATGGGGTAAAGTGTTCCATCTGGGTGGTGTTGTTTCAAGACTACGCCTATTGAATCCTGGCTTGCATCACAAAACACATGACATGGATATTGTAAGTTGTATAATTTAAGTATAGGTTTTGATATTAAACAATTCTTTAACTTTTGATAAGCTTCTTGACATTCATGTGACCAATTCCAAATTGCATCTTTTTTAAGTAATTTATTTAATGGTACTCTAAGTTTTGCATAATCTTTAATAATTTTTTGATAAACATTGATGGAACCAAGAAATCTTTGGAGTTCTTTCACATCTTTAGGTGGTGCTAAATTTCTTATTGTTTCAATATTTGGATTACTTGGGGAATAATGACCTTGTGTTATTTCATATCCTAAAAATGTTATTTTTTCCTGTGCAAACTGACATTTTTAATTTTTAAGTTTAATGTTTTCTTTTTTACAAATTTGAAATATTGTATCTAAATGAGTTAAATGCTCTTTCCAAGATTGTGAGAAAATTATTATATCATCAAAATAGTTTAAAGCAAAAGTTAACTGATATTTTTGTAAAATTTGTCTTATAGTTCTTTGGAAAACAGCTGGAGAATTTTTCCAGCCAAATGGAAGTCTTAACCATTCATAGAGTCCAAAATTAGTTGTGAAAGCCAGTTTATTTGCGTATTTTTCATGAATTTTAATGTGTCAATAACCACTTGTTAAGTCGAGCGTAGAGAAAAATTTAGCATGAGTTAAATTATCATTTACAAAGTCTATCAGAGGTACAGGGGTGGAATCTTTTCGTGTGATCTCATTTAGTTTTCTATAATCGATACATAATCTTGATCTTTTCCCTTCATCCTTTTTGTATGCTAAAGTTACAGGGGCAGCATATGGGCTATGGGAGGGTCTAATAAAACCTGCTTTTAACAATTCTTCTATCTGTGTTTGTATTTCTTTAGATTCTTGTTGACTGTTTCTATAAGGGCGTAAACTTATAGAAAGGTCTGAACTTAAATGAATTCTTTATGGCTCTAAATTGATACAACCTACATCACACTTATTTTGTGAAAATATGGTTTGAAATTTGTCAAGAAGTTGGGTTAAATCTCCCCAATGCTCACTAGTTTGTCTTGGTACTGTGTCCTCAACAACCATGGCTGGGTTAAACAATCTTTACAGATCAGCTTCAGGGCTGTCTGGTACTTGATCTAAACTTTTATTATTCTTAACGTTAATATTATCTTCATTATTTGCATTATAGTAGTTCATATTTTGATCATTATTAAGAGTTTTACAATATGTCCCATGATATGTTCTCAACTCACCAACGCACGTATTTACATATTTAATATTACTTAAATTTTTACCACATTGAAAAATACACATGTTACGAATACTAATGTCAAGCTTAAATAAATGTAAATATTCAAGTCCTAAAATAATATAAGGCAATTTAGTTACAAACAAATCTATTTGCTTAGATATACATCCAATATTCATATAAACTTTAATTATACCTTTGGGTTGAATAGTCCCACAAGTTTGATTTATTTTTACATTACTATTTTTTAAAATTTTAATGTTTTTTAATTGTTTAGATAAATTTATTGGAATTAATGACACATTGCTTCCTGTGTCAATTAGAGTACAAAAGCGCTTGGAACATACCATTGAATCAATAATTAGTTGTAATCCTTGCCTCTGGTTATTTTCGTCATTTCTCTGGGCGAGTGAAAATCATGTCTATTCTGTTGTACAAACTGCCTAGGTTGACTGTTAAACTGTTGCCTCCCACTGAATCTCATCATGTGAGATTGATGTGGCTGTCCTTGATTTCCTCTTGATTGGAATCGGTTCCGTGGATCAGTTCCTCTGTCAACACTACCGTCGGCTTGGTTATACCATCGAGTGTAACTTCCAGTCTCCACCGGTTTTCGGTCTGCGCTGTCCGGTGTTACTGCGATTAATATTCGCATGGTTGAGATCCATTCGCAGGGTGTCGAAATCTTCTTGATAACTAGGAACTTTTGATATTGTATGGGACTGGATAATGTCATATGTTTTCCACAATTGAACTGTCATCATAATTTAGTTTCTTCCCCAACGAAAGTTTTTCCGTAAAAAAGGAAATTAATTCTTTAGTGTCGTTTAATTTTAGCTTTTGAAATTTTCGAATATCATCTTGTTTCGTCGCATCGAACACCGTCATTAATAATTCTTTGCTTTCTTGGTAAGACTTTTCAAATTATTGGTTTTCAAACCAAAATTTTAAATAGACTTCCGTGAGATATCTAGGAAAATTTTGCTTCTTCCATTGCTCGTCTTTTTGATATTCCAAACATTGTTGATCAAAACAGTCAAGAAAACTTTTAAAACTGCTAAACTTATTAAGATCAAATTCAGGAAAAAAGAAGGGTTCTTTGGATGTGTTCACTGGTGACTCCTGCCGGAAAAAGAGTCGTCCTCCATGGTAGTATCGTTTTCAATGCAGTCGCTCGTTCGAAAAAAAATTGTTGAAGTTCATTCCATTGGTTTCCTCGCGTATTTTGTAGTTCCTTTATTTATCCTGTCGACTCTTGACAGGCCCCAGGCCTGCTGGTAAAATGAGGAGGGCATCATCTTCACAATATTCCTTTATTACGCTTCCATCATATATAATCTAACATGGCGGACCTTTTGCCGCGCAACCGGGTGGTACAAAAAAAAAATTCTCAGCGAGGAGACACCAGCCAAACCTTTTCTAGTATGCGTTCGCCTTCGTCAGCGCTCGTTGCACCTTTTAACAGGCTTATTTACCCACAAATCCTTACGCGTTGGTAAAGAGTTCGCTCTATTTTCATTTTTTACTTCCTTAATTTTGAATCTAAACTTTTCAAACCTGACATATATATATAAAGAAGTACGGTTGATAAAGTACCAATAATTTTAACGCAATTTTATATTTCGTTCTCCTAAACTTTACTCCTTTTAAAACGTGTATTGCCAAAATAATCTCCTTTTGTTTATTTATAAAATTTTAAAAATAAAATGGTTATCTTACCCAACATTTTAAATCAGGGGCGGCAACTGTGTAGCTAAGACGTGCCAAACCAATCTGTCAGTATCATTCAGCGTGCCACATAGTAGGAAATTTTTGAAATCCTTCGATTCTTACGGTAATATTTGCAGATTTAAAGAATAGAGGTAAATAATTTAGATTTACAGTTTTATATTATATTAATTATGGATCAATAAAAGACATTTATTAACATGAAAATAAACAATATAAAATGTTACTATTTCTTCAACAAAGATAAAAAAAAATTTAAAATGTATGTTTCCAACATATTTATTTAAATAAGAAATAGACAAAGTGAAATATAAATTATTCCCTTCATTACAGTTAAATAAAAATTGTAATGCGAATTAACTCTTTCACCACTCTTCTTTCATATCGCAAAACCAGGGGTATAATGCGTGACACGATTCTGAGCATTCAGTTGTTAAGGGTTCATATACCTTTTAAAATTTCCGGGAAATCGATTTTTTTTATTATTTTATTTTATAGAGTAAACCTTTCTGAGTGTTCTAAAAGAAACCGCATGCAGATATTCCCAATAGAACGGACGTTATTAAGAAAATAAAAAGAGTAGAAAAGGTGATTTAAATATTGTTTATATTTTGGCTCCAGGGTGACAGCTATCATGTCGGTGGTGACAGCTGCGTTTCTCTGTTTCTAATATTTTCATTCTAATTATTATCAAATGCTTGAATCTAAGCCTCAAATATTATTATTGTTGTTCTGAATATTAACTACAACTTCTACTAACTTTATGAACTTCTACTTCTACTTTGTTTTGATAAAGTCAATCTTGAATTTATACTCGCTCGCTTTTGATTTTCATACCGTATCTTATTCTAAGATAAGTTTTAGGAAAAATATTTTTTTTATAAACTTTTGAATTATATGAATTCGATTGAATCTGCCAAAAGACCATCTGGTAAACGTCCTAAGAAAAGGAAGTTTACTGGTAATATGCATACGAGATGCAAAGCTGTACACAGTGTGGATGAATCACTAAACAACAGTGCATCTGGAAAAAAGATTCGGCTGCAAGATGTTGATTCATCTTTTATTGAACATGATGACGGTTTAGAAGGCTATAGAGTATTTGATAAAACTATCATGTTTACAAACATTCAAAACTTTGCTTCTTGCAAAAAATGTGGTGATATTAAACTATCAGAAAAATGTGTTAGAGGTTTGTCTAGTGTTTTTTCGATTGAATGCAAGAACTGTAAAGGCTTGTGTTCGTTTAGAAATTCAAAAATGTTGGGTAAAAGAAAAAATATTCCAGAAATAAACAGACGTTTTGTATACGCAATGAGGACAATTGGACAGGGTCATGCAGCAATGACAACTTTCTGTGGTGTCATGGACTTTCCTCCTCCAGTTGCTGAAAAATCCTATAATAACATTATAAACAAACTACAGTTGTGTAGTAAAGAAGTTGCAGAAGCTTCAATGCAAAGTGCAGCTTTGGAAGAGGTAACTTTGACAAATTCTTCTGATATAATAATTAGTGGAGATGGAACGTGGAAAACCCGTGGCTATTCTTCTCGTGTTGGTGTGTGTGCTGTTATAGGAGACAAAACAGGAAAGTGTATTGATGCGGAAGTGATGTCTTCTTTCTGTAAAGGATGTGATTCTTGGAAACGAAGAAAATTGTCACCTGCTTACAAAAAGTGGTAAATTCTCCACGGTAAAGAATGTTTGAAGAACCACAATGGTTCAGCTGGCATGATGGAGACTGTGGGAATGGCTCGTCTATTTCAGCATTCTTTAAGTCATCGTTCTGTGAGATATACATCTTACATCGAGAATGGCGATTCCAAAACATTCTCATCTATTACTGCATCCAATCCGTATGGAGAAGATATCACAGTTTCAAAAATTGAATGTGTTGGACATGTTCAAAAAAGAATGGGATCTCGTTTACGAAAATTAAAACAAATGGGCTCCAAACTCAGTGATGGGAAGTCGATTGGGGGAAATAGAAGGTTGACCGACAGAATGATCGACTTGATTACAACGTACTATTGAAATGCAATCCGAAAAAATAAAACATGCCTGTCAGATATGCGAAAAGCTGTTTGGGCTGTATATTTCCATATATGTTCAAGCGACGAAGAACCATTGCACAGTTTTTGTCCCGTAGGTCCTAATTCTTGGTATAAATATCAAAATCAAGTAGTAGAGGGCAGTGTGGAAACTTTTAGACACAGTAACAAATTGCCAGTGGCAGTAATGGATGCCATAAAACCTGTGTTTAATGATATATCACAACCTAAACTTCTACAAAAATATCTAGGGGGTAAAACCCAAAATAATAATGAATCCATTAAAAAATTAATATGGAAATTATGCCCAAAAACTTTAGGTTGTGGTAGAAAGATTGTTGATATATCTACAAATGAGGCAATTTTTATTTTTAATGATGGCAATCAAGGCAGACTAAAAATTATGCAATCTCTTGGTCTGACTGTTGGTCAATTTGCACATAAGTTTGTTACACTTGTAGATATAAAAAGAATTCAGACTGCAGAAGTACATTTTAATCTCCGCACAACAGAAGTACGACAGGCTAAAAGAATGCAATTTAAAACTATTTGTAAGAAATTAACTGAAAAGAGGGAACATCATATGCATGTGGCGAATTTTAGCATTTTAGAATCATAGTAATACACATCATTCATATCACAAATTATTTAATATTTATTATAAGTAGTTGTTAATTAAGGTATTGATTGTTTTTTAAGTAATATTTATAAATTTTTAACTTTATTTTTTGGAGAAATGAATCACTTTGTTGCATTTTGATTATTTTGTAGCTTTTGATATCGTTTCGATGCTTGTACTGCATTGGTATAATATATGTTTTTAAATATAATAGTTTTAATAAATTGAAGTTTATTGACTAAAAAAAACTTCACATTAGTTTTAATTTAAATTTAGTTGTTGTTTGAGTAACCAGAATAATATATAATAAAACTGTGGTAAATTTTACATTTGATGTCAATTTTCTCAGAACGTCATTTTTTTCTCATTACGCGCATGATATTTTCAAAACCGTTTCATGGAAATTGATAAAATTTTTACTGTAGATTCTGAACATATCTGTACTTAAAATAACGAACCGGTTTGAATTTTTAAAGAAAAAATTTTAAATTACAAATATAAAATAGCAAAAAATTTTTTTAAATCTTATAGTTAAATTTTAAATTGTTATAGTTTACTAAAAATATAAAGATAAAGATAAAAATTTGCATAAATTAAAAGTATTGAAATGACTTTTTATGTGTTATTGTTAATAAAAAATATAAAAAATTGTAGAAATCCAAGTTTTATTTTACAAATTTATTCAGCATATATAATGCTACTACATTTATTATAATTTTGTTAAATAAAAAAATAATCACTTTTACTTTTTACCTCATAATTAAAAAAATAAAAAAATAACAGGAAAATGTTCTTGAGTTTTCTTCGTCTGATATTCAACAATGATTACAGAGAGCTTCTGTATGGTTAAAATTGTAACACCCCCGAAATAAAAATGTTCCTTTTAAAAAATTTTAAAGCTCTTAAAAATAACAGTAGAAAAAATAAATTTTCTTTTGCTTATGCATATATTAAAAATATTTTTCAACTTTGAATGAGTCATTTCTTTAAAACTTTATTTTTTACCTTTTATTTGCTTGTTTGCAATAAATTGGGAGAAGTTTCTGTTGGCCGTGAAGTGGAGAAAATGTCCATTTCACAATCCTCGCCCTAGGCCACAGCTGTGAATGAGAAACATCCCCTTTCGAACAACACAGAAACTGAAAAGCAATAAAATCATCCCCTGCAAAACCATTTGAGGACCTCCCGCAGTTTTAAGGGGAGAAGGCATAAAACTGTGGTGCGCTTTCGAAGCAGTTCGCGAAATTTTCAACAGAAACATTTTCGCTACCACTAGCTTTGAAAAAGTAGACCGCTTTCGAAGTGAAATTCAATTAGCGAGTCCTCCACTCAGAGGGTTAAGGAATGAAATTATGAGAGAATTTCATGACAAGCCATTAGCAGGTCATTTCGGACGTTTTAAAACTTATCATAAAATAAGGGATGTTTTTTATTTCCCGTATATGAGAAAATTTATTGATCAATATGTCTACATGCCCTATGTGCCAAGTTAATAATCATAAAAATGCGTTACCAGCTGGTCGGTTAATACCAATTGTATCAAATTATCCAAATGAAATAGTTACGTTAGATTTGTTAGGTCCGTATCCCGTGTCGAGAGTAAGACGCAACCGATATTTATTAGTAATTACGGATCATTTCAGCAAGTGGGCTGAAATCATACCCCTTAAAAAAGCCTCTGCTCGAGTTATAGCAGATAATTTTTTTGATAATTATATGTCGCGTTTTGGAGCTCCAATAAAATTAATTAGTGATAACGGTCCCCAATTTATTTCCGATATTTTTGAGAATTTAAGTTAGAGATTAAGCATAAGGCATGTGAAGACTGTTGTTTATAGACCTCAAGCAAATAGAACAGAACGCGTAAATCGCGATCTGGTGCAAATGATTGCAAATTATGTCAATGAGCAACATGACACATGGGACCAATTCTTAATTGAGTTTGCTTATGCTATTCGTACGGCTGTAAACGAAACAACGGGGAAAGCCCCTGCGGAATTATTCTTAGGTAGAAAGTTAATTACGCCTTTTCAGAAATTAGTGATGGCATCAGACGGAACGGAATTTGCAGTAGGAAATATTGAGAGATTGTTTGAGGAGGCTAGACAGAAACTAAACAGGAAAAATTGGACGAAATAATATAATAGACGTAGGCGTGATGTGCAAATTAAGGTGAATGATTGGGTTTCGGTAGCAACACTTCATTTAAGTTCAGCAACAAGAAAAGTAGTAGCTAAGTTTAAACCAAAATTTGAAGGTCCGTATAGAGTATTAGATGTTAAGAATAACTACGTATATAGTGATATGGAAAGCGGGAAAAAGGTTAACGATTAATGTAGATCAGGTTCGAATATATCGTCATAGGAAATGTGACGAGACGTAGTTAGGAACAGGTACTTCAGATAATGGTAGTTTGCGCGATGAATCAAGTGGTTTTGACAGAGTACAACGGAGATCAAATGACTCGCGAGATGGTAAAAAGAAAGGGTCAGAAGGAAAGCGTGAGTTGGAGGAAAAAGGGTTAAGTTTTATAAATAATCAGGGAGAGAAAAACACAAATAAAACCAATAAGCGTGGACCACTTATCAGATAAATACCTAGTTCTTGGTCTGAGAAAGATAGAATGACTATAAAAAGAGTAAAAATGAAAGATTAGGGTATAAAAGATCACATGAATCTAGGTCCGGAGGACCAGAAAGGAAGGTCCAGAAGGGATCAGAGCATAGAGTGAATAAAAGAAATTTGTCGCCTAACGATACTAATAGTAATTTGCCAAAATACAGAAAGAAAAGCCGAAGGGAAGAGACAGTAGCGCCCACCACAAGCGCTTACAACCTTAGACCACGAATTGAAAAGGCGAAGAGTCCCAACCGTCCATAGAGAGGAAGACACAACAAGGAAGGCCAGTTCGATCCAGAAAAGGCAGAGAAAGAAACGATAGTCCTTACATCGAGGAGTGAACAAGATCAAGCAACAAGAATGCCAGACGAGGAGGTGATCAACAACGGCAAGACCAGGAAAGGAGAGGAACGTGTCCAAAGAAATCCTTGTCACTGGAGGTCTGTGTAGGAAACACCAACTACAAGTCATAAGAACCAGGTTGTATCGTTTCTTGTTATATTCCTTCGAACAAGTGGTCGGAAGAATTTTTGCAATAAAGCCAAGTCACGGTCGGATAATTAAAATTTTAGAAGCCAAGCAAAAGTGGACACTACAATGAGTGTTTTTCTAGAAAAAAAAAAAGCTTTTGTCTTGTAAATTTTTTGTATAAATCTGGAGAAAACAACTGTAAAAATGCATTTGTTTACTTCTGTTATGACTTCGCTGGGATGCGACAATTCCTTTGGTTGTTTGTTTTGTTTATTGAAAAATGTTTGTAATTGTACAGTGTATATATATGTGTTGTTATATTGTTTCATATTTAGGAACATCTGGTTTGGGGAAACGCGGCGTAGATAGCATACTAACATAACGTTTAACCAGCGCTGCGCAATTTTAGGGGAAGTTTTTGAAAGAACCAGATGAAAAATATGTATAGAAATTAGTTACAATTTAAAAGTGATATGTACTGTATAAAAATTGTGAAATGTAAAAATAATGTGTAAAAAATTTTTTTCAAAGCACTTAAGAGATTTTTGTTTCAGGGTGACAGACCCTGAAGTCTATAAGAAATAAACCTATACAAAGAACGGAGCTAAAGAGAAGATGTAAAGAAGAAAAATTGTTAGAATTTAAGTAAACATTTAGGAAGAATTAAGTTAGTTAAGAGACGTGTGCGCCTCGTTGTTCTACCATTTAAGTCATATATGGTTTTTCCCCGGCTCTGTTACCCAGATGGGACACGTCTATTTATTCTGTACATGTGAGAATCTACCGTGATTAAAATGCATGACTTTGAATGTTAGTCTATTAAAAGTAAAGTTTATTGAAGTTTAAAATTTATTGAAGCTGTGGAAATTCAAATTAAGGAGAAATATTAAAAATTAAACTTAAGATGAATAGTAAAAATTAAAATTTAAGTGAAGCATTAGAAATGAACGGTTAGAATAAAATTTAGGCACGTAATTTCTAAAGGGTCATTAAGACCCTCGAATAAATCACGTTTCGTTTCTTGGAGGGGATTGTGAGGTCTTACGCGTCTTTTCTTTAACAAGTCCTTTGGGTTCTTTGGGCCAGAATTATTGGCAACTCTTTTTCAACCAAATCCAAGAAACGAGAAGTGAAGAGATGCAAATAATATAGGATAAATATAGGATCTTAGAGTAAGCGTGATGGCAATGTAAAGGAATGTTAGACAATTGACGTGCGTTGTGGCAGTTAAAGCTTATTGAAGTTCGTGGTTCAAGATTTAAGTTTTACGTGTCGTGGATAAACATATTGGTGATCGATTAGAAGTTAAACGTCAAGCTACATACCATTGTAGATAAAGACAAGTTTATTACAGTATAATATAAGGTAGGATTGTTTACTTATTAAAATATTTGAAGATTAGGCGGTTCAATTATGGAGATTGGTCTGAATTATATTGTGTGTTGCGTATTGCGTCATCGTAGATTTTCTCATTAATTATTAATATTATATTTGTTCAAAGTTTAAGTTGAATATCTTAATAAAGTCATATTAAGATAATGTTTGATCCTAGTTCTTTCGTTGACCCTACACCTCTAGCTCACGTTGATGCTACGAGGGATGTACTTCCAAGGGGAGGTACATCACACAGTAACCTCATATTTAGAGGATTCCAGGAGATAACGTTGGTGAAGACTTATTGCTGCTATTCTACGGAAGAACAAAAAAGCTGATATTGCCAGCGGTAAATATAATTTATGTTCGCTTAAAATAAGCGTTAGTTTATTAAAATTAGTTAAAAATAATGAAAGCTAATAATTCGAGTTAGTGTATTTTTCGGACCTGCTATTTCGGTAAACCTTGTTTGATCTCTTGAGCATAATTATTAATTCATTTCATAATTCGTAATTTAATTTAATATAAAAGGTAAATCCCTTTTATTTGACGTAACATAGTAATGTTATATTTTATAAGAGGGTTTTTTTGAGAATTGATATAATAAATACAAGTTATTATTATACAAAATGGCTCTTAGTGGTTCATTGCCTCAAATTAATCTTGGTGTCCAGGGTGAGACCCAGGGGTGTCTTCACAAAATTTTCTTACGTCGTAAAATCACGTGTTCCCAAATTATGACTTTTACATATAGATACATGTTTACATTTTATTTATGATTTTATAAGGTCAAATTTGATATTTATAATGCATTGAAGTTAAGAATTCTTCACAGATTGTTACATAATTTGTGAAAGTTGATGCAAAATTCTGAAAAAATTCTCTTTGAACAAAATCTATAAATTAATATATATGTATTTACTGAACATTTTAAGGCTTTTTGTTTCATATTTTATGTTTAAAAAATTAAGAAGATACTAATGTTTAATAAAATAGGGAAAATACATCTTGTAATTCATTATTTTTGTAATTAAGTGCCTTTTTGCTCTTAAAATGCAATTATCTCAAAATGATTGTTTTCAAAGTGCGTGCACCTTTTTCATAGAAAATAATGAATGAAACTACTTGCATTTTTTACTGCACATAAGTAATATGTAACTATATACGCTGGTGTGCCAAACTTAAGCAACAATGTAAACATTTAGCAGACAGCCATGAAATTGCAGAAAAGGAGGTCTGGAGATCAGTACAGTGAACACGTAAGTCAGTAGAAACCTCATGCGTATGCAAATATCAGGAACCAAACGTCAGAAGCGACGTGAGCGTACGCAAAACGCGTGATGTCGGCGCGTGCTGCTCAACAGTAGAATACAATGAAGGACGGAGACGCAATTCAACATATTCGTTGCAAGTGGCAGAGAGTCAGTTCGTGAAATATGACTAGAAGAAATCACCTGGACGACTTCACACGTGGAAGAATGATCGGAAAGTTAGAGGAGGGGCGTACCGTCACCAGTGTAGCTGCAGAATTCGGAATCAACAAAAGTGTCGTTTCGCGCGCTTGGAAAGCGTTCCAAACCACAGGTACAGCTGTTCGAAAGGTTGGTGGTGCCCGCCCTAGGACGACAACAGCAGGGGATGACCAATACATCATCCTGCAGGCGAATAGAGGCCGATGGCAGTCAGCAAACGTCATTGTCTAGCAACTCTCTACAGCAACGGGGCGACAAGTGTCGTGGTTTACTGTGGCCAGACGCCTTCACAAAGGGGGTCTATTCGCCCGTTGTCCTGAACGCTACCTCCCGTTGAAAGTTGACCACCGACGCCACCATTTACAGTGGTGCAGAGAGCACAAAAACTGGATAACTGATCAATGGAGTCATGTCTTCTTTACGGATGAGAGTCGGTTCAGTACCAGAAGCGATTCTTAACGCGTTTTGATTTGGAGAGAGATCGGGACACGGTTTTATACCAGTAACATCAAGGAAAGACACCATTACGGTGGTCCTGGAGCTCTTGTCTGGGGAGGCATTATGCTGAACGGGCGAACTGAGCTCCACATTTTCGACAGAGGGTCTGTAATCGGGGATCGCTATTGTGAGGAGGTACTTCTTCCCCATGTGCGTCTGTTCCGAGGTGCCATTGGCCCAGACTTCATTTTTATGGATGACAATGCATGGCCACATTGGACTCTTGCTGTTGAGGAGCTGCTGGAAAGTGAAGATATCACTCGAATGGATTGGCCAGCGTACTCCTCAGATTTAAATCCCATCGAACATATGTGGGATGCTTTGGGGAGACTAATTGCAGCCCGCTTACATCATCCGGAGAACACCCAACAACTCAAACAGATGCTGATTGAATAATGGGTACTCCTACCGCAAGAAGTATTGCACCAGCTGGTTCTGAGTATGCGGAGACGATGCAAAACAACTATTGCAGTGAGGGGAGGGTATATACCATATTAAAGAACATCTGCTTGTTGTTCTTCCTGTTGGATAGACCATCATGAGCCACGATACTATGCGTTCAATAAAGCTTGTTTTTGTTTGATTCCATGCCGTATGCATTGCATTCCTTTTTCAGCACCGATGCTTTCGCCATCCTTTACGTACATAATACTCTCCCTGCTTTCTGATTTTCATGTCTCTCAGATGATTTTTCGGGAAGTTATTGCAACAAACCAACCTGTTGCTTAAGTTTTGCACACCAGTGTATAATGGAGCTACTTTCTTGGAGATTTTCCTACAATATTTTTCTCAGAAGCAGTTATCGCAAAAAAATGCCAATTTTTACAAATTTCAAAACGATACATTTACGATGAATTTTTTAAAAAAATTAAACAATATACTTGAAACATTTTACCATTATTTAAATAAAAAATCCTAATTATTATACAGCTCCAATTTGAAGTTTTTATATTTAACAATTTCTGAGAAACAGGTTCCTAAAATGGCTCAATTTAACTTTGTCGGTATAGGGCCTACCAACTAGTCTTAAGGTAGGTCGGGCGAATATCCTGTTCACGCCATACGCACAATCCCTTCACTCTCCAGGTAGTCATCGATGATGTCAGCTCTATGGGGACGTGCGTTATCGTCCATTAAAACAGAAGTAGGGCCAACTGTTGAAGCATACAATATCATAATAGGTTCTAGGGATTCATCTCGATTCCGGACAGTTGTCACAGAACCCCGTTTAAAGATGTGCAGGTTGTTGCGGTGTATCCTAATGAAATCTCTGCCCACGCCATAATGCTTCCGCCTCGGAATGCGTGATGTTCGGAGATGATTTGGGGCTGATTGCGCGTTCCTTGTTTACGCCATATCCTTATACACTTGTCAACTGGCTCCAGAGCAAATTTTGACTCATTAGTATACATGACATTGCCCCAGTCAGACACAGTCCAATTGCCATGTTCCCGGCACCACTTTAATCGTGCCCCTCTTGATCGGACGGATAGAGGAACACAAATTCGAGGTACCCGGGCATACAGTTCATTCATATGTAATCTCCGGCGTACAGTAGCTGCCGATATAGCCTTACCAATGGACGCTGTAACCATAGATGTTACACGCGTGGAGGTCCCTCTGTAATTCGCTTGGCTACAACAGCAAAATATCGATCTTCCGCGGGGGGTTGTAACCCTTGCGTGACCGCCTACGGGCCTGTTTGGAATTTTTTTCCATAAACGTGAAATTACAGAATGATGAATGCCGAAGAAAAGAGCAATATCTGTGATCGACTTGTGAGAACGCCCCTGGGTTCCACCCTGGACACTAAATTAATTTGAGGCACAGAATGACCAGACACTACTTGTATAAAAATAAATTATATTTATTCACTTAGTTCAAATATCAAAATTCTAATGACAAATAGTAAATTATCTGTCTACGTCAAAAAGGGGTTTACCTTTAGTATTTAAATAAATTACGAAATATGAAATGAATCAATAACTACGCTCAATATCAAAAGGGGTTTACCGGAATAGGAGGTCTGAGAAATACACGCAACTTGAAATATTAGCTTTCATTAAACTTGAACTAATTTTATTAAACTTACGCTTGTGGTAAATGGTACTAAGCTAGAATACATCACTTGGTTGTACTTATGCTCTCTTCGGGTATATTAATCCTCCTAAGGCTTCATCGCTGAATAGTAACAACAATATTGCAATATCTTAATTCAATTAAATCCTGCAAATCTCGTCACAACTTCTGCTGGCTCAATCGCCTTCTTCTACTCTAACCTACCACACTCTCCTTAAATACCTTATCTACTTCACATATCCCATTTTCTTCTTTTAGAGGTGATTGGAAATATACGCGATTTTACAATCCCCAAAGACACCTAGGAGTATTAGTGGAAATGTGCCATAAAGATTCGTCACAGACTGTCCTGCTTCACTGCGCCCTACAGCATGCCAGCTCTCAGAATCTTCCATTCGTTTTCTGGAAGTCATAGAAACACGTATGTCTTGAAAATAATTTGTACGAAAGTTTTAAACAGCTTCTATCAGCACTTACAATCAACTTCTGTAACCCTTCATAAAGCTGGTTTCTACCCTTTTGGCATATTTCTTGACACGAAAGCACGATTGGCTGTTACCTAACATATTTGCATACTTCCATCTACCTCAGCAGCGAATTGCATCCTCTTCAATTCTGATTGCTTCCGGAAATTAGCACTTTGCTCTCCGTGCTTAACTTTTGGAAGTGAGTGTATATATATATATATATATGCAGTGCTAATACATTTACAAGTGTATCATATCACTGTAAATGCTTTTTTAAGTTTTTTATTATGTCAGAATGTATTTTATTTGTTTATTTTCAATAAATAAGTAATTTTTTTTAAATAATCCTTTATTTTCTAATTTTTCAACATGCTCGCGCCTCTTAAGTTGAGTAGGTGTTGAATAGGCGTTTTCTTGTGGGCCTCCGGACAGTCCTCCATCCCATGTCTTGATAGCGTCTGGAGGTGGGGCTTGACGAAAGTTCATTCTGCTGAGTGGCGGTCGGTTTCGCGCCTCTTCGGGAGGCCCCAGTTGGAGAAACGCTGCCTCGAAACTCTGCGTTCAATAATGTGAATGAATCTTTAAACGCTAAATTTAAGTAGAGCATTATTTGTTTTTATAAATCTGGAGAAAAAAACAATCATTTGGTTTGAAAGGGTTAAAATGAACTTTGATTGTACAAATATTTGAATCTCACTCGTAAAAAAACTGATTCTAAGGGAAGTATAATATTCTTTTACATGAATGCATATGTAATCTTCAGTATACAGGATGTCTGAAAAATAGCACTCAAAATCTGCACAGCCAGATTCCTCGGTGAAAGTGCATAGATAATGCCCAAAGAACTGTACCCGTACGATCCATAGTGAACAATAAAAATATGAAAACAAATTAGGACGTCACAGCCGTATTAGGCACATCTACAATAGTATTCGCAAATATGTGTAATTCAGATGGTTAAAGTGGCCACAGTGCAGAATATACTCAAACTTAAAACATTATTTTTTATGAAATTTCTGAAAATATTTTTACTATCTTTCTTACTAATTTCTTGTGATAAAAAAGAAACGGAAAAAACTTTAATAGTAGGTACTGCCGCAGTTAATCTTCCTTATGAATTCATCCAAGACGGAGAGATTGTTGGGATTGATATTGATATTATAAAAGCAATAAGTGAATGTCTCAATAAAAAAGTTATAAAAAACTTCGACTTTAACTGTTTACTTGCAGCTTTAGTTAGTGAAAATATTGATGTTGCAGTGGCGGAGCTTTCCGTAACACCGGAGCGTTCCGCATATATCAGCTTTTCCGATAATTACGCTACTGCAAGATTTGCCATAATATATAGAACAGGCGATAATATACAAAAAAACAAAGATCTAGAGAATAAAATAGTAGGGGTACAGCTCGGTAGTGTTTTAGAAAAAAAGCACAAGATCTATCAGAGACAATGAATATTAAAGTTCATTCTTTAGAAAATCATTTAATGTTAGTTGAAGAATTAAAAGCCGGAGTCATAGATGCTATTATTTCTGAGGAATTTCAAGGCAAAAAATTAAAAGAAAATAATTCAAATTTAGAAAGCAGTACTTTAGAAGAATTTTCATCAGATTTTGCTATAGGTATTTCTAAAAACTCAGGACTATAATTAATGAAATTAATGAGCTTGTTGTATGGATATCAAATCGTCATTGCGAGGAAAAACTATAAGTTTTGACGAAGCAATCTCAGGATATTTAACTAGATGGCCACGCAGCCTATGGTTGCTCGCAATGACGATTTGCATTTAGACCAGTGGTAGAACCCCCCTCAGTATAGAGGGCGCTGCTTGTAATAACATGTGTTGTTGACACCAGAGATCTTCTGTACGTGACCGAGTGCAGACGCACTCCATATTCCATTAAACTTATTATTTAATCTTACACTTGTATTCGATGATTTATTGAAATTAATTGAGTCTAACGGATTGTGATGATATGAAAGTTGATTGATATAAAAGCATTCTACCACTGATTAACTGAACCATCGATGATAGTAGCAACCAGGATGCCGTGGAATGGGTGATTACACACGTCGCAGCAGCACGGTGTCCACCAAAGTTCCAAAAACAATTTTCCGTTTGTGTAGTCACACGTCTTGAAAAGTCAATTTTTAGAATGCTAAATTGGCAAAAAAATCCAACGGTATGAGACCTGGTGATATGGGTGGCCACAAAACCAAGCATACATGTCCTATACAGTAATCGGTTATATTCAGAGAATTATGGACAGGAGTACAGAAATGCACCACGCCCCATCATGAATCACCATTCATTTAACCTTATTTACCACATTTTTCTCGTAAACGGTTTTTTGAGCATTTTTATGTACATACGCCTAGGAACCTGATTGTTCAGAGTTTGAGCGTTATTATTGGTTCACACTGTATATAGAGTTGCATATGTATATATATTATATATAGTCTACCAGACAGAGTTGATAAACGTCTGTTTTAATTGTAAATCTTTCGGCAAACTCTCGATGATGTTTTAAGAAAAGAAATAAATGCTTATTATGTGAAATTGAAAATGATAAACTACTGACTATGTACTGACCGTTCTTCACATGCATTGTGTCCGAACATGATGAATTCAAGTTTTAAAAATTTAATGCGAGAAATATTTCATGAAAACCTTTTATTTCTTGATGTCCAAAGGGTAAGTTTTGTAAAGAAATTTTAATTTGTTGAAAGATAATTATCCTAACATCTTAATTAAACGAGCTATTCAGTGGTGAGTAACTATTAGGAGCACCATCTAATTACATATTTTATGAATACAGATGTATTTATAAGGGAAAAATAACGAGTGGAAGTAAGATATGTATAAAAGGACAAAAAAATATAAATATTTGCAACGTATTCTATCATTTAAACTTTATAATTAGAATATCCGTGTGTATGTGCAAATATATTTATAGAGGTAAGCTTTTAATCATGTAGAATTTTTGTTGATAAATGATGCAATATATTAATTAAGGTATCCAACTACGTTCGGAACCGTGACTTTCAAAAGCGCATAAATGGATAACTTTCGTGATATTTAGTGTCACTTAGATTAGAATATATGCATAAAATTGTTTTAAGGACATTTTGACAAAAAAAATGTATTTCAATACAATATTTTAGCAAAAAAAGTTAACTTAAAATAATCTTTTTTTCCAAATGTTCTCCTTTTGTGAAAAATACTTCTATTAGAATAAAGTTTTGCCTGTATATAGCTCAGACCTCTGTTCAGAGGCTCAACTAGAATTTTTGAAATACATAACTTAGAAGTGTGTTTATTCATATTTTACGACAACAGAAGGAAACAATTTTAAGAAAAAAAAAACAATAATTATTTCAATTGGTGGTAACTCTGAAAATAATGTGAATTTTTCAAAACTTCTAATTGAGCCTATGTAGAGATGTCGGAGCTGTATACAGACAAAATACTATTATAATAGAACAATTTTTCACAAAAGGAGAACATTTGGAAAAAAAAGATTATTCTAAGTTAATTTTTTGCTAAAATATTATATTTAAATAAATTTATTTTTGTCAATATCTCCTTAAAACAATTTTATGCATGTATTCAAATCTGAGTGAAACTAAATATCATGAAAATTATCCATTTACGCGCTTTTTTAAAATCACGGTTTCGAACGTAGTCCGATACCTTAAACATAGTATATATATATATATATATATATATATATATATATATATATATATATATATAAAGCAAGAAATATATGTTAAATAGTTTTCTTGATTTTTTCTTAAAAATTTCTAAGCATTTAGTCATAAAATGCATCCAATTAGCATATATATATATAAAAGTATTACGATCTTAGTGTATGGGTATTTTATTGAGAATATAACAAACTATTTCTATATTTATGAAATAATTTCTTTGAAATTTTTAATCTATTTTAGTAGAAACTTAATGTGCAAAAAATAATTTTTAAATATAAAGGGCAGAGTAAAATAAATTGAAAAATCAAGTAAAAATTTATACTTGAAAATATAGAAACAAATAACCCTTATTTAAATTAGGTACTTTTTTTTAAAAAAAATGCCTTGCAACTTCAATAAATCATACGCCAAATAATATTTTTTTCCAACCAGCAAACATTGCATACAGAAAACTTAAATCTCTTTTGAAGGATACTCCATCTTCAAAGATGCAAAAAAAATGTATTTGTGATTAAGAATAGTCCATTGAAAAAAGTTATGCGAAGAGATTCTTCTTTCGGGGGATAAATTCTATTTACCTTATAAATTATTTAAACAAAAATTTGAGATTAAAGCCGGCATATATAGATTACTGTTTTTAAATTAATGCAAATTATTAGATAAACCAAATTGAAGAAGAATTTGGAAACAAGTAACTATTTCATTTGTTTGTTATAAGTGAAGTTTTCTTCCCTATCTCGTACGTATGAAGAAATATAAAATACACAACATGGGAATAGATGTTGGCCTTTTTTCCTTTCTTAAATAATTAATTTTACTATAAGGTTTAAATTTAAGCTACAGAAAAGCTCCGAACATTTTGCACAATTCAATAAAATACGTTTTCTCTGAATTAATCATATTACTGTGCAGAATAAATTTGATATGTGTATATGCGCATGTGTGTTAGCAGTATTCAATTACTGCTTATATTTTCTTTGAAAGAAAAGATGCAAAATGTTATTTTAACCCTTTTTATATATATTTAACAAAAATCACCCATAAATAAATTTCGTCAATCACACATAACTGATTAACATTGTATTGCCATGTAGATGAAGTTAATATAGGGGAATTGATTGTGAGTATTAAAAACGTTGAATAGGAATAAAGCTTAAGAAAAAAAACTGCTTTGTGCAGCATCAAATTGAATTTTAGTCATTCATCGCCGAATCGTTGTTTCATGTCTACACCATAACTCCATCTCCAGCACTGTAGCCGGCTCCTTCTTTTTATGCAGCACAGTAAAGCACTTATTCTTTGTTGAACAGATTTAAATAAAATTACGTACTATGACAACTTCCGAGCAAAACGCAAGTTGCAACTATATATTCTAAGCCTGAGGCACGCGTTAAATGTTAGGTTCCTTGCCAAGTGATATTCGAAACGAATCAGAGCTGTATTGCATATGTTACCGTTTTCTCATTTGTTATTCTACAAAACGCCTAGAAAATATGCGAAATGTGTGAATCGTTTGATACATTTCCAACCATTTTAGGCAATATATACATTGCCCAGGCATTCTAAAGAATGCCGAATTTCAAACTTTACCGGTACCGTACATAAGAAAAGGTCCAGTGTTTTTGTTTGTTTTTCAATGTAAAACTTATATCCACAGCAGTATGAAATTGAAAGAGTTGTACCTCATCCAAATATTCATTGAATTTTGTATAATACTAGTTAATAAAAGTTTATGAAAAAAAATAAATTATCTTCCTATAAGAAATGCATCCTTCCTTACACGTTAGTACATTAAAATCACCTATAAACTACGAATGAAATTGCCAGTCATTTTAATTGGAAGCAATGTTCGCAAAAAAGAGTGATTAAAACTTGCCCCAGCTCATTTTAAGATCTCGAATTTAAAGATGATCTTTTGAACTAAAGCTTAGAGATTACATTGGTAATTCCATTCACCTGAATCCTTAATCAACATTCATCAATGAAACTGGCTTGAGAAAATCGGGAATTTTCATTCATCTGAAGGGAACTATATTTCAGTCGCACCGGCATATTATAAGTTACATATGTAGTAAGTACGTCATTCACAAATTTCTTTATAATCAAAGTTTTTCCATAGGGTGGGCTGCGGTAGCCCGGTGGTCAAGGTATTGGATCATGGCAGACATGTCATAAGTTCGAGCCCAAAGACCCGCCGTGTAGAGGAGCGATGAACTTTAAATCTGTCGAGAGCTCAAACGTCTTTCCATTGATATGGTGTGGTAGTTAGGAGAGGGGGTTCCCGCTCAGGTATCGTCCTCGTCACTTGATCATGGTTCAAAATGACGAGGCCCGTCGCCAAAATTCCTCGTGTACCTGAACAGTGCGACTTTAATATTCACTCACCTACTCACTCCTCCATGGGGCAAATGAAACTCAGAGTAACCACCAAAAAAGATCCCTTTCCAAACTTGAATCTCGCCTTTGTGACTGTGTCTTTCGACAATATTAGATTGGTAATAGTTAGTGTTTTGCTCTTTACAGATAAGAAAAAGACCTGAATAATAAATGAAAACACGAGCACAGAAGGTCAATACTGCCCTAGAATTCAACTCAAACATGTACTTTTCCGCGTTCGATCCAATGAAAAAAAACAAGGTTTCTTCTTGTATGGAATACTTGAACATGTACTCCATACCTATCTCAATAGCATATTTTGTTAATCTTGTTGCGGCACAGTAAACTAAAATAAGATGTGGCACAATAGTCTTGTTTCTTCTTCGAATCAAATGAGCTGAAAACCAATCTCCCGTAAAAGTCGTTTCTCGTAGTTGGCTTGAAACATTTCTTTAAGAAATTGAATGCACAGAATCATGTTAATCTCAGAATATTTGAAAGGACACATTAAGGAATCCAGCAGCAACTACTTTAAGAAGCTCGTTTGCACTAATGTGATTTCTTGCCATATTAACAATACGGAGAAATATGTTGTGTGAATTTACTTATCGTAGTTTATATATAAACCTTATTTTTTAATTTTATTTTCAATTTTTAAGAATTAACATCTTATAGCTGCTTTCATGTTACACTAACATACACGTGCAAACATATATATATATATATAGATATATATCAGTACACTCACTAAGTTGGTACCAATCTAATAAAACAAAACAATAAATATATAGAAATATAATGGAAATAAAAAAGACATATGGTTTGGCTTTTTCAGAATTATTATGCTTCATTATTAGAATAAATTGATTCATTACTTCCGTTTTTAAAATTAATGCCAAGGTCTATTTTACAATATAGTTGAAAATAAATTAGCTGTATTATTTATTTATTTGAAATATGTACGGATAACATTATTTGTTTATGTTCCACTTTTTTTAAAAAAAGTTTTAGATAGAATATTTTAAAGAGAAGTTTACAAATGCTAATGTAATACATATAAATTATCTTAGTTAACGAAGTTATTATTGTTATTTCTGTACGTAGGACAAATTTGTTAAGTATTCCTCGTATAGTAAAAAAATGAGTTATTGTTAACAAAAATAAAGTTGGAACTACTTTTACGTCTCTAATTTTTAATGCACTCTTACCTCCCTCTTATTGTTCTAATTTGGAATAGAAATGATGCATTGAAAAAAAATTGGGATATGAATCAAGCAGCAGTTCATAAATAAATTTCTTTAGCAGAGCAAACATAAATCTTTTTTGCCGCCTGGAAGACTCCCACGATTACTGACAGCCAATTTCTAAAACTACCGAAGGCTTAAATCTTTCAGTAATTCAATTGTTGGTGATGTGGAATCTGCTGAATGTCCGTTAGAACCCTGTAATTTTCTGGTTGATCCTAATTGCCTGGCAACAGCGTTGTTTCAATAAATTGTGTCAAGTGAAAGATTTGAAGAATGGTTAAAGGAAATAACTTATTTCATCTACTTTTTTACGTGTGACCGGAGAATATAATCATTTATGTTATCAGCTTATTTAAACGTTATTTTGCTAAAGATTGTACAAAACTTACAATTTTTCTGAATATAAGTTTTATTTTGAAATAGCTTAAGTACTCATTCTACACACGGATTAAATTTTTAAAAAATAAATTCCTTTGTTATAAAAAGTATGGCGTTTTTAAGGAGGATAAATCCTGGTTCAAGACAATGTAATCAAAAACGCAAGACCTTTTTTTAACGAATGATCAATTTATAAATAATTTTAAAGAAAGCCTAGAACTTAGCCTCAGAGTAAAGAATTATTTTACAGAAGCATATATGTAAAACTAAAAGAGAAAATTAATATAAAAAAAGATAAATTAATATAAATGAGTGAATATGTGAATATAAGTTATTAAAGAAAAGTAATGGCTGTAATGAGTTTCTACGCAGCTGATTCTAGGACAGAAAATATAAAACACGTAACTTACACTTTTTGGTGTTAAAAAATGAAAAAAAGATCAAGGTGAAAGGCTTACCTTGTCAATGGAGGGCTGCCACATCTCTTGAAGAAAACAAAGTCCATAAAAACCAAATCTTGTGAACTTCTAAAAAGTTTAATTTCTACCACACACATAATACATTAGACTTTACACACACAATTAACATGGCACACACTAGCCACATAACATTTCTATCAATAACTACTTGTACAAGATATCACATAGTCTCTCAGACTTTCTTTGCTGGGCGTTTCTTCCACTTGTCTATTTATATATTTAATTATATCAGTTCCTTCAATCGGTGGTGCTGCAGTCGCTTTTTGGTTGGGAATCGCTTGATTGGGAGTCACTTGGTTGGAAGTTTGTGACAGTAAGCAATAGAAAAAAAATTAATCAGACATAAAAAAATGTTTTTAACAAAATGATATCATAAATAACACATATTAGTCAGCCTAAAACTAAAAAACTGATTAAATTTGCATGAACTAAACCAAAATTATCGAAAACAAATAAATAGGACTACGCTAAGTTACACTCCGATCAAGGACTGTCCCGAAATAAAAAGAACACAAGCCAAGTTGCTCGGAAATAATTTTTAAACAATACTGTTTTGCAATACCAATTTAAAAATAGCTGTAATTATTTTACAAAGAGTAAACATGTAATAAATAAAATAACACAAAAAAACGTTTGTGATAGCTAAAAATATATCTTATATGGATATAAAAAAATACAAGTAAAATTAATATACAATATATATGCACACTTCAGAGAACTACATGAAGAACAGATTGCCAGAAGAAATGTTAAACTGTAATGACGATAACTCTAATGAACACTAAACTTAAATGTATCCAAAAGAAAATTTAAGACAAAATATTTTCAAGGCATAACTCATCAAAGTTTCAGCAAATAGATTCTTGATAAACAATTTTTACCAATTTTTCATTTCAAGTAAAAATACATACTCATCCATAACGACTGTAAGACCATGAAATCAAATATGACAACAGCTAAAACATGCCAAATTCTGTTTTACACTGGTTTTTGGTTTAAGAAAGGTGTATTATCTTCACAATATTGACAATCTGTTAATAGCGATAAGTATGAGTTTAGTTGCCTAATTCTTTCTTTTACACTGTTAAATACATTTTTATACTTTTTTAATACAATGATGAGAATATGGAATTTGCTGTTGAAGGAAGAAAAAAATAATCTTCTTTTCAACGCAAGGAAATCTCATAGCAACACCTTTTTTAAACAAATTTGAATGTTATGCAAATGGAAGTATGCTAGAAGTACGATCCAATATTTCGTTTAATTTTTCACTTAAATACACGATTTTCTAATAATTTTAAATCGTATTTTGAAGCAGTGTATAACCTTAAAAAATGCATTCAATATTAAAGATTTACTTTAAATTAAATCTTATTGACCTCGTAAATTCAAAAATAATTCAGATGTAAGAAAGGCACAGATATAAGATAAGGAACATAAACTAAATGTGTTATTTTTCGATACTATTATTTTAAAGAATATATGACGTAAAAGAATAAATCCTAGGAGTAAGTAAGCACAGACTGTATGTTAAATGATGGTTTGTTTCTTTAACATAATTATCAATTTTTGCTTTATACATTAGTATTCATTTTGTAAACGTGAATTTTATTACTTCAGTAGATATAGTTATTTTATTGTTAAAGATAGAATTTCTCTGTCTTCACAATGAGCAAGTTTTAAAACTGCTGAATTCTATTCTACAATTAAATCAAAGGTTAAGGACACACGTATTTTATACACACTGAAAGTGCCACTGAATAAGAGATAAGAAAAAAAAGAAAAAGAAGTTGAGCCTTCTCCGGCTTTAATAACGGCTGATAGATGATGGAACGCAAAATCAGCAAATTTGAGAAAGCTTTTCACATAAGATTTTCTTGCCAAATATCATCTATACATCTGTCCATTATTCAGTAAGGGTCGTTCGTGTTGTGTGATGTACTTCAACATAACTCTCGGAAAACGTCCCAAAATTGTTGAATAAGATTTTTTTTCAGGGCTTTTTGCAATCCAGATCCTGACAGGGAAGTCAGAAGAATGCTCATCCTACAAGACAGTAGTCAATCGTAATTTGTAAGTGGTGCAAATGTCTTGCTGAAGTACTTATTTTTCATGTGGATAACAATACAGCAGAAATAGAAGGATGCAATTCTACATGCCGAATTGTACATAGGAAGATTGGTACAAGTATTTAAGACCTCAAACTAACCTCACCCGATTCTTCAACGATCATAATTTGTACAGATCCAAACTGCTCTACAGGCTTCATTATCCTGACGTCATATCCTCAGCCTCCCATCGATCGGCGTAAGATAGTCAGAATCACTTAATCGTTTTCAATTCTCTAGATCCATTCTCTGAATTTACTCATACACACAAGACGAGAAGCTCGATGACGTACATTGAGAAATTGGAATTTTGTATGTCTGCTGCTGGGTGGTAATTTAAGCTAAGTTTTGACTTCGCTGGCTGCATGTCAAGTAATGACTATATGTTTATGATCAAAGGTGTCTAAATTATAATTTTTACTCATACAGAACGACGTTAAAGTGGCTAATTTACTATTACATTCCTAGCTATGTAAGTAGCAATCACAGCGCCCTCACGTGAACTTAAATAAGGCTCAGCGTTGCACAGTTTGCGTAGAATTGCCTATTTCTAATTCAAATGCACTTAAGCATGTAAAAAGTAATTTAACATATATTTTACTTCAAGAATGATACAATATTTTCAGTAAAATTATGGCTGCTCGCTTTGAATAAAAGGTCACGATTTTATTTCTTTGGCAATGATAGACTCTATAAATTGTAGATTTGATATTACAAATGGGAATCTACGTTTAGTTTTGTTTGCTTGATGCTTGAAACATATATATGTGTGATACGAATTTAAATACTTCTTCATGACCTGAAATTCTCTTTAAAGATTGATCAATGATTTTTTACATTTTTTTAGTGTCCTATTTATCTTAATAAGCTAAGTTTACCTAAGAAGTGTATTGGTGCTCCTTGCATTGCAGCATATTCCAATATGGATTAGTGGTGCAACAAAACGCATGAACTCCATGAAACACAGCAAATCGTATTAAGAAATAATAGAAAAAATAAAATCGAAGAGTTTTTCATATATTATGGAAATTTATCAATCTTCGAGTCTATTTCACGCCTATTATTGCACAACAGTAGTGTCCAAATTCTATATGAGTACATAGCTGTGCATTACAATTCTGTTGTTAGAGTAGACAGGTAACATAAATTTTTTTAGTGGTGGGACTACTGCCCTTGTAATTACATTTTGTCTATTAAACTCAGTAATTGTGTAGAAGCTCCACATCCCTTTTAGGGAAAAAAAACTTAGTAATATATATGCCATTAGTCATTAACCGATATGGCAGCAATCAAGAAACGGTCTTTTATCAAAGTGTTCCTAGTTTTTAAGCAGAGTTCTTTGGCAGTTGCCCCCGCTGTAGTGGACGCTCATGTGCTGTATAGCGAAATATCTTTAACAACATGGGTAAATGTGGTGCAAATCAAAGTCATTAAGTCTAAATTTAACGTTCGCTTATTTAACATTATATCTACATGTATAATATTAATGAGGAATCTTTTTTGAAAGAAAAGGAAATATGTCTGTGACAAAAAATGAAAAGCGGAAATTTACAAAAGTAAAATATGAAATTTTAATTAATTAGCTTCTCAAGAACTAGATTTAATAAAATGCCACCTGAAAAGTCTCCTGTCTCCAAAAATTTAAAAAATAGTATTAGTTTTCTTTACCGTATTTAAATTAAAAATTCAATGAAAATATGTTAGTAAAATAATTAGTTTTTATTAATTGTGGGAGAGCTAAAACATATTATTTTAATTTTAATTAGGAAAGAAAAATGAAAGTTGCTTTGGTTATTTCAAAGTAAAATAAATTTGACCACGCAAGATTTTTGTTCCGTTGTAATTAATTTAAAGCTATTTTACTTTTAAATTATACAAATTTTCACTTTTCAATATTTTTATATTTTAAAAAAAAAGCTTGATTAACGTTTTATATATGAAGGTATTAATAGATATTTTAAGGCTTACTGAGTTTTTCAATTGCTTAGGATTTTCAGTTGGAGTTAGAAAGCTCAATAAAATAATTAATATATAAGAAAAATTTAGAATATATATATATTATATATATATATGTATATAGTACATATATATATATATATATATATGTATATATTACATATATATATATATGTATATTATATATATATATATGTATATATTACATATATATATATATATATATATATATATATATATATATATATATATATGTAATAATTAAATTAGATTAAAAATTAAATTCCCTATCTAGCACTTGATTCATCTTTCTCAGGTCTCATCTTCAAGTATCAAACTAATGACCCATTTATTTCTTCCGAACATATGGCCTAGCCAATAAACATGTCTAATTCCAGATCGTTAGATTTAATAGTCAACATATGTCAGCATTAACTTGCAAGCACCTTCTTCAAAGCAGCGATACTTACCATATGTTTTTCAAGTGTTATCCACTTGAAACCACCACCATGACGTGCTTTTTACTCCCTGCTCTTAGCGTCAGAACAGATGTACAAACGATTGAATAAAGATCTCCTTTTTTAAACTTTAATCTGATTCTGTCTTAAAAATCATGACATATATATATATATATATATATATATATATATATATATATATATATATATGTATACATTTAAAGATGCGTGCCATAAACAATTATGTGCATTTATAAACGTAGAGTTTTCTAACATTTTTAATACAGAAAATAAGGATTTCATTTGCCTATTTTTAATCAGAAAATGTGAGTTGAAGGAACGATACAAATCTCTTTGAAAATTTCAATCACTACTTGGATTTCAGCTTTATGTAACACATTTCGATTTTTATCTGTGGACTGAAAAGAAACCTAAAAGGTCCCTTCAAATTTCTAGGAAATTTCAGTTATTTAATTTTTTTAAAGAAAGGGGAGTTAGAATTTTTTAATACAAGGTCCATTTCTTGTTAAAAAAAGCAATAACTATCTCAAGAGAATAGATTTAAACAGACGTTTTTAAGCCAAGAATAAATGACAAAATTAGTACCAAAAAAAGTACCAAAAATCATGTTTTTAATGTATTGACATCGTTCCTGAGAAATTTAGTACTACACCCTTTGAAAAGCACTTAGCTTTTAATTCAACAATTGAAACGTTTCAATACTTCGATGTCCATCACGTCGAAAACAAAGGAGAGAAGAATTTTCCATTACTAATTTGTCACAACAATGTTTTTTTTAATTTATTAAAAAAAAGGAACAAAAACCACTCGGATTTATCCGCTTTTATTTTGCATAATTTTTTTCAAAATATAATTACATCATTTTCATAAACTTAAAAATAGTTAGTTTTAAAATTTATTTCTTCTGGTAATCTAAAAATTAATTGAATCACATATATATAATGCAAATGTCATCATCATTTTCGCTATATGTAATTTGAAAAACACATTCTTAGGCATATGCTTATTAGTTAAGAGGTTTTTGAAGAATTTTGCATTAATTTGTAAGACTGTCAAAAGTATATCTGAAAGTGTCTTCAAAAAGGCTTTTAGAATAATTATAATCACATTAACACACGTTTTCTGGATTAAGTTAAGTAAGAAAGCTTTTTTGGAGCTGTTACAGAAAATAAATTTCATTCTGTAGGTTATGATTTATTGAAAAATTTTTCCTAACAAGTATTTGTACTGAAACCTTTGCAGAAATGAGAACACATCATGTCACTACTAAAGGAAATCGCTTTCAATTTTATTTTTCAGTCGATTAAAGAACACTTGATTTTTGCGTAATATTTGATCTCTTATCGCTCCCCAAAAATTATAAATTTAATACTTAATAAAAAAGTAAAAGGTACAAACTTTCAGAGGATCCAGTATTAAACTATCTATTTCCAATGCAATTATCTTTTCATCTATGCAAAATTTACTCTAAATATTTTATTTCTTTCCTGGTATACAGCAAACATTTCTCATTTGTGTCCTGTAATGCCCACTACTTTTTGATATTTCAACACAGGGCCTCCTTTCATTTACTGAGTTTAGAATAATGAATAGCGTGTACTTTGATTTAGACAATTCCCTTTACAGTATTCGATAGGGCTCTTTTATTTATTTGTTTTTTGAAATTTATCCCCATTCATCTTCTCAATTACTTCCTTGAAAGCTAAAAATATAACATTTGTAGAGATAATATATTAGATCGAAGCTTTGTTTTTTGATATTTTAAAGATATGATGAAAAACAATTAAAATAAGTATGTGGCAAATAAATTTTTAAAATATGTGATTAGAAATACTTTTTGTTAATATAAAAGAAAATGATTTCTAAAATGGAATAATTCTTTAGAACTGATTTGAATTGTCTTCGTTATCTTGAACTACGATTTTTACACTTATCGGTTTTTTACTTCGATGCAGCAGCAAATAAGTAATTGACACTTGATTGATTTTAATACGCATAGCAGATAATTTTATCTTGTCTATCCATTTAAAAAAATCATGACTTTAATGAAGGGTTCAACATAATCACACACAAACCGAGCTATACATTTTACAATGTTAATAATTACGCAACCATAACCCATTTTATAGTTCAAGAAGGAAATGGAAGAGAGAGAGAGAGAATGAAAGGAAGCTAAAACATTGTTGACATTTTAACATATCAAAAGTTTGTAACTGAGGCAGCCGAGAGGCCTGTTTCATGAACTCGTACCATCACTGTCCAGTCACAGAATCGAGCTCTGATACCACTGAAGAACATCCATGTAGAGAGGCTGATGTACGTTGAATCAGTTATTGGTCTAGGTCCTGAGAGGTGTGGAAGTTTTGAACGTGGGAGTCAGCTTGTAACGGGTCTATCCACGATTCTCCAAATAAGCCTCTTGGGTATTATTCAGCTTTTTAAATGTGATTCCAGTTGAAAAACTCTCTCTGTGAAGAAGACGAGATTTGTGCAAATTAGAACGTCTATTAAAATTTTTGCAGTACAGTAGGCGAGGATGGTTTAAAGTGGATATAGAAGCGTGAATAAAATAATGACCCGAGGTCGTATAGTTAAGCAAGTTAAATCATATTAAAAGGCAATCCAAGCGCTGGATTCAAGAACACTCCCATATTAAAATAAGTGTGTTTATTTCTATGATAATTAAGTTAATTCAACGTGATTGCTCCTCGGGTTTAAAGTTTTAAGTACATTCTTCCCTTAAATTGTCTAACGTGATTAAAGGAAAGAGATAACAAAATTGTGTTAGAATTACTATGGCTGATCTTTACTCTAACCCCCCCCCCCACACACACACAACATCAGAATCCACCGGGACGTTACAAGCTCAAGTCTTGTTCTTGTCATTCCACCGTGGTTCAAAATAACGAGATCTGTCACTAATAATGTTCAAGCTGCTTTACAATGCGACATTGTTTACATACAAGCAACATATTAGAATTATGAAATCAAACATTTTTGTAACAATCTTTATTCCATATTAATAAAGGCATTTAATGAATTTAATTTATCCCGTAGTAAAATTATTATAGAAGGCGACATTTATTTTCAAATAGCTAGATTGCATTAAGCAATGTAAATTAAAAATTTTATTTTCAATTTTCGTTTGTGGGTTTTCATAGACCAGACATGATCTTAATATTACTTTATTAAGAACGTAACTTAAACCAATAACAGATTAGATAATAATATGATATGTGAGAGAATCTACGGTGCCTAAACACACGATATATAATACCGAAATAACGTAACCCGGACCACTATCAATAACTAACTCGCCTAAGCTCAATTTCAATATAAACACTGATCCGAATATTTAAATGGTAACTCCTACATTAATGTCCGACGAGACATCAATCTATCTGATCCTAGCTGAAGTAGCGGTTCACTGGCGTGCAATTGTATGCACCTTGGCTAAAGGATCTCTGTCACGAGTGACCTATCTTGACTGTCACTTAACTTCTCGAAATACTCTTCATACTTGCAACTCGTACTAAAATAACCCTCTCCAAATGCCACCTCACTCTAAACGTCTGTAATTTAAAAGCTTCCTAATTTGCATCTTTCCTTCACGTTTTACTTCTCGGGTTGGTTGGAAAAAAATTGCCATTTATTCTGGCCCCAAAGAACCCAAAAGGATATGTAAATGAAAAAAAGCGTGAGTCTGTCACAAGCTAATTTACGATTTCTCTCCTACATAGGTTGATTCAAACATTTTTAAAAATAATGTTTCGATATTTTCCCCAGAATCTAGTTATGTTTGTTTGCAACTGAATGATTTCTTAAAAAAAATATCCATTTATTTAATATGTAATACTTTCAGAGATGTCTTTATTTTTAAATCACTAAATTAACACGTAATATAATTTTTTTATATTATTATAATACATAATATATTTTAACTAATAGTGTATAACGATTATAACTTTTAGTATTAAAATTTGAAATTTCATAATGTTTGAATTAAAATTATCAACATCAATCTGGTTGATTGATTGACACTCCGAGCTACAATGATATGCATGTTTATATAATTTTTTTTTATTATTCAAATATATTACGGGCTGTACACACACAAGATCATGACAAAAAAAGAAATACAATTCAATTGAAATAACAATTAATATATAATCATATTATTTAGGAATAGTATTTGTATTTACTTAAATTTCAATGTACCTGCTTTTTAACATTATTTAAATTGTTTGCGTCATTGTCATAATTAATTCCAACAATGCTTAGATTTTTTGTACTTTAAATTATTTCATTTTGTTCTAAAAAAAGATACAATATGCTTACGGTAACTAAAGTAATACAGGGAAATGTGTTTGATTCAAATTTATGTAAGTATCACGTAAAACCCGCATCGATCGTTGTTTTATATTTTGTAGAACTGAGTTTTCGATCATTAGACATATTTAAATTAAGTGTTTCACTTAGAAATTCAATTATGGATAGATTTTTATCATCTGCAAAGTTAATATTGATTGATTATTAACGTCGCACTGCTCAGCTACACGAGGGCTTTTGGCGACGGACCACGTAATTTTGAACCATGGTCAAGTGACGTGGACGACACCTGAGCTGGCACCCCCTCTCCTAACTACCACACCACACCAACGGGAGGACGTTTCAGCTCTCGACAGATTTAACGTGCATCGCTGCCCTACACGGCGGGTTTTTAGTGCTACTGGACTCGAACTCGTGACAAAGCAAGCCACGGTCCGATACCTATACCACTCGGCTACCGCGGCCACAAAGTTAAGATTGAAGTCTCCACTTAAAATCATCGGTACATTATCATATATTTCGCCAAATCTTTTTTATCAGCTAAATCAGCACTTTCGACCCTTGTTCTTATAAATTGAATATTGGGAGTCGTATCGTTATTGACAAAAAATTTCAAATCTTTTTTGAACCACAGTCTATCTCAAATGTCACAAACATGGCCAAAATCATTTTCAAAAAATATTTTTTATATTCTCGATGGGCAGTGGAATTTTGTTGGAAAGAAGGGTATGTTTGTACAGATAGGTTATGTTGAGAACACATGTTTTGAATATTATTATGAGCATTACGTGAAAAAATATTTTGAGGATTTGTTGCATAGTTTACCATTATTGGATCATCTAATTGTGGAACATAATTTACTTGTAAAAGAATATTGGCTTGAATGTCGGCATTATAATCTGAATATGATATTGGAATGTATAATTCATTTCGTCTTGATAGGCAAGCAGCGTTAGGTGTATGAGTTGGTGGGATACATGGAACATTTCTTGTGGACGGGCCTGGAATTTGTGAGGTATGGAAATTCTGACGTTCAGGAACATGCTTTGCAATTGTTTTTGAGGGGTGATCTGTCTGTAAATTAATCAAGATGACTGCAATTCCAAGACGATGAAAGATCTAAACTTCCGCAGACAGCGTCGCTGAAGCTTTAAAAAGGTCTTTGCGGTGGTAGGTAAGAACATCCTTCAAACAACGACGGGGTGAAAATGAAAATAACTGTTTTTCTACATCCTCCTTACTCCCCTGATTTCACCCCTAGCGACTTTAGAATATTTCCAAAACTGGCACATCTCTTTCTGGGTCATCGATTCTAATCTTTAAATTAAACTAAAAGTACATCACAGGCTGAATTAAAAGACATGGCTAAAAAAGGATTCCAAAAATGCGTTGACGATCTTTACAAGTGATGACAAAGATGTGGAGTTACTCAAGGGTCTTATTTTAAAGAAGGGTGATTTCAACAACTTAATTGTTAATATTTTTAAGTAATAGACTCAGTCAGGGAACTTTTGAATCTTGCCTCATACTTCATTTGCATGAATAGTCAATAGATGATATTACCCTACGCAAATGCACACATGCATAATTGCATCACCATTAAGGGGCGTCTATTGTTCTTTTTTTTTTCAAATGGTCTGCTACTTGTTAAGGATATCAAGTTTAATGTGTGACTAATCAAACCCACAGAATAACGGTACCTTAAACACATGATGCGAAAAACGTTGATCATATGCAGTGTGTTATATATTGGACTTGTTTTGCCATTTTGTGGTGTTCTATAAAAATCGAATCAAAAGCGAATTTTTATTGAAGAAGATATCATAGATTTTTTATATAACTCAGTGTACAATCCGATAAAACAATCTCCGATGAAAGAAAGCAAACTAATAAACTATATCACGTATTCAATGGGAAATATTCTGATGATCAGACATATTTCGGAATCAGACGAGAAACTGTCCATTATTTGAATTGTTTGTCATCAAATTTAAAAGATGTGTATTCCCTTCGGAAATTTAACAACAGACGGACAGAATATATCTTTCCGTTAAGTGCCCTTTTAGAGGATATTTCTCGTAAAATTCAAGGGGAAAATATGGAATTAAATTATTTTTGATACATGATATCTAATCATCTTACATTTACTTCACTGAATAGTATACAGAAAATATATATATATATATATATATATATATATATATATATATATATATATATACTTCTGAGATAAGCTCTACATAAATAGAGGAAGAAATCTTGTTTCGCTGAGAGTAAAATCAATTGAAAGCACTGCTCGTAATAACTACAATCAATATTTTCTTCGTAAATTATAAGCTTATCAATGAAGCACTGAAGAAAATACCAACTTTTGTGTTGGAACTCTGAAGAAAACTAAAGTTTTTTTCCCCTTTAACTTCAATTCTCACGTAACCGAAAATCATTGCCATCGCTGTTTGGGTTACAGAAGGAAAAGACTCTTGTGCTATTTTTATCTAAAAAAAGGGATTTTTTTTATTACTTTGGACAAATTTGAAATAAAATAACAGAAACTAGACATAACATAATTTAGTTCTGTGTTCCAACTTAACGTGGAGTAGATGAGATAATTAAACAAGATGTGCCCTTTAAACACAGCAAAGAGGTTTAAGAAGATGGTCGAAGTGTGTATCTTATAATATGATAAAACAAATCCCTACTAATGTTCTTGCTGTTCTTATACATTTTAGCCCGTTGAACTAAGAGAACACGAAGTAAGATTTTTAAAAGGTCTTTTAAAGGAATTTGAAAACCTTCTTACCCAAAAAGATTTTTAAAGAAAGAAACTTGTTATATTAAGACTACACAGTACCCTACAAATTTTAAAAGAACTGAAAAAAATATGTTTTGCATTTTCTTTTGTGACCCATATCATCGGCAAGCTTCTCACCAAATTCCAGATCTTATGACCAACTAGTTTTTAAGATATTTGAAGAGTAGTTTTCTAAGCTTAGATTTTGGTTTCCGCTCATTTTAAAGCATTTTTCAACTCTTAAAAAGAATTATTTGAAAAGCTTTTTCAACACAATCAATTCTTTCAGTGTGACATGGTTATTAATTTCAATTTTCATTACCAAAACCATTTCTACTTGATTATTTGTTTTGAAAATTTTCAGCTATCATAGTTACTTAATTAAAATTGATTTCAAGGTCATTTTTCGTTTCAAAATATAGTTTATATCACTTCGAAGCTATACCATTAATTTTTCTTGTTGAAAAATGTCATTACCAAAACATTCTTAGGTTGCTATGAGAAGTAATATTTCTAAGAGTTGGAATACTACTTAAAATGATGTATCTAAAAATCAGCTCTCAGCTGATACTACAATTAGACTTCCTAATACAAGTATTCTGAATTCAAGTATTGCAGATAAAGATGAATATTTCCATGATGTACCAAACTACATTACAGTAAACATATTGTAATATTATAGTTTAGTACTTTTAAGTTGCGACGCAAAAGCTCAAACTTGCTATAAAAAAAAACTGCCCCAATTTAAAACTGAAAAAAAATTAAATTCTATGGTTAAATTCTTTCTAGCTTAGCTTAGTATCCTTATCATTTTATACATAACAGCTGCGTGTTTCAAAACTTTAATGAAAATATTAGGTTGCTATTAAGCTTACTCACTTGTCATCGTAACAAAGGAAAACAATATTATGCCGAAATATATTTTGAATAAAAAAAATGTTTTCAATTATATATTTAATTCAAGCAATGTTTTAATGTAGAACAAACATTGCAATATAATATATTTAAAAAAATAGAGCTTTACAGTTATTATAAGTATTTGTTTTATGCATTTACACAAACTTTAAATGCATTTTTCTCAAACTTTTAATTTTGAAGATATAAATGTTTCCTAATCCCTAAGACTTTTTTTTCTGTATATATTATTTGGAATTTTTTTACATTCTCCAAAACATATGTTCTATAAAAGTTAGCATGGATTTAGATCTGAGATCACTTGTTATTTTTTTTTAAAGAAAGCTAAATTTAATATAATAAAGATTCTCGTGTTTTTTCCTAGTTTAGCTAGAAAAGTAATTATTAAAAATCAACAATGAAACGGATTTTCAAATCCATACTAAATTTGTTTGCAATTGTCTAAGAAACATAAGTCCTTTAAAATGACTAAAAAAATTTAAAAGCTTAGCATTTTATAAAAGTTTCAATTTTTTTTGTAAAATAATTGCTGGTCCAACTGACTTCTTGCTTTCAAATTCAGCTTAATAATATCATCTGAATATAAAATATAAACTATATTTACCGTTATATACTGTGGGTGGTTGCAGCAGAAACCACGCGTACAGGGGTCTGCAGAATATTTCCCTTCCCTCCAGTTTCCTATCTAAATTGTGGAGATAGAGATAGCTGATGTCGCCATCTATTGTGTACAAGTTCAACCTGTCTGGCCACTTTCATTCCTTCCCTTCGAGAAGGAGGACAACAACTGTTACTGTCTAAAAATGTTTCGGAAGAAAAGGTCCTGCAAATAGCCCTAAGAAGAGTCTTGAAGTTACTATTTACACAAGATGAAGCTTCAGAGCATCTTAATGCGTACAGAAGACGACTCTCAAAAAGATAGACAATATCAGACCGAATCTGCATTATGCGAGATAATTCTCTGCCATGAAAATGTTAATATATATTTGAAGTTTCCTTTAGCAAAGAAAACGTTTATGTAATTATAACTTGAAATTAAATACTATATCTAAAACATATTCCAAGTATTTAATTGGTTTTAATATTTTTAAGATCTCAAATGAATCAAAAGATGGGTCGAAAGGGAGTTAAAATGAGGGGGAAAAGAGAGAATAGGAAGAAACTATATACATAAAACAAATTTGTTCCGAGAATAAGCATTAAAAATACAAAAAATGATACAACTGTAGAGCGCAAATATTTTTTAAGGGCTAGAGAAAAAGCGTAGAAAATGGGTCGATTAGACTCATACAGGCAAGATGAGATATTATTTTTACAGGGCAGAAAGTTTCAGGATAATATAAACAGAAATGTACATGAATGAATTTGTGTGTACAGTAAGATCTGCATTGCTTTGTGTTCCTGGGGCATTCTTCCATTTTTACTTCTTGGTAAATTTTGAAATTTACTGAAAATTTCGGCAGTTATATGTGAATATATGATTTGAATGATATCAAAAGTGGTTGTTGAGTTTTGCACTTGACGTTTTATTTAGATATCGATCAAATTCGAAATAACAGAACTATTAAACATTTTTTAAAAAAGTGAAGCTAAGCTTCTACTAAGAAGCTCTAAACTTCTCAAACAATGAACAGATTTTCATCAGAAGAAAATGAATATTTTTTATTATTAATTTTTCATTAATAATATGCATGATTCGAATGTACTACATGTTTCACAAAAAAGACATTATTTTAGTGGAGAGATTTCTTAGAAAAAATTATAATGATCATGAATACATTTTTTTCTTCCAAATTCCCTCTTAAAAAATATTGTTACTAATGCCACCTGATCGGCAAAGGCCAGATCAAGGCTCCCGAAATTCACCATGGTAAAGGGCTAAGTGACGCCTGTCGTTAGCCGTAGCTTTGAGCACCGTACAAGTGACAAAACGAATTAGCTCGGTTACGCACCATTTTTGAGACCTTCCCCTTCCATCAACTACACAATAGGACTTGCGACTTGACATCTATTTAAAGTACCACCCTGCTGCGAAGGCACTATACATTTACAAATATCCATGTCTTCCCCGGGAGTCGAACCCAGGCCCAACGGCACAGCAGTCAAAGTCGCTAACCACTATACCGGATGAGCGATTCTCTCTTAAAAGTGTAATGTAAGTATTCATATTGGAAACAGATGAATTTTTTTCAAAGAATTTTATTTCTTCTAACAGTTACTACACATTTTTGAGTTATTTTCTTTTTCCTCTCATTCTTTCACTCGATATCTTTTACGATTCCTACTATTAACTCACGATCTCTATGTATTTGTTTATTTATTTATCTTGGAGGAATTTTCAATCGCTAATAAAATACATTTTAAAGTGCTCCTTTGAGCTGAAATTTTATATGCATAATTATTACGAATGACAATACAATAATTTAATTATAATTAATTAAAATAACTTTATTAAAACCAATTATTTAAAGAATTACAAATACAGTCACGTTGGTATCATTTTTGGCGACTTGTGTCAAAACTTGAAAAGGTTTTTTTCTCACGTTTTAAAGTATTCAATTGAAATTAAATTTTATACACACGATTGTTTTGGATGACAAAACGATACTTTAATGATAATTAGTAAAAACTAATTACCACTTAATGTTGTGATTCTATGATATGTATATACATATTTGTATTGATTGTAACTATTTAATAAAAAGTAGCTAAAATAAAATTTTTCTTTGATGATCTAAGAAGGAATTAACTTTAAAAAATAATTATATTACTTGTTCAATAGTCAGAAATATTTGTATCGTGAATTGAAGTATTTTTTATTTTAAAAGATGAGAAAGAAAATTACAGAAAGAGAGAAGGGGGGTATTCACATATGTAAGGATTTTATACTCGTTGGAATCAATTGTGGTTTTGTGTGCTGAAAATAAATCTCCTTTCATTAGTTTCTTAAAAACATTTTTTATTAAAAATAGAAAAATGACAAAAAAGAATCATTTAAAGTAAAAAATAGCTACCGTTATTGCTATACAAAAATAGAGAAATTCTCAAAAGTCTTGTCAAAGTTAAGTGGAAAACTCCAGGAAAAAAACGGCGACAAAGCGGTTGTCACTTCACTTTGGACACAGCTGAATGGTTCTAAAAGTTTGTTTCAATAGAAATACTTCTAGTGCCAGCAGGGGAGGGAGACCATAAACAGACTACAAGGCTGAAATGGTAAATCTTTTAGCAAGACTCTTGTTGATTTGAGTTGAGTGGTAATTGGCAATTGTTTTAAGGGGCCACAACAAAAACTAAATGAATTCTTTCAATAGAATAGTTGCTTTTTATTTTTCCAGTATTCCTTCTATTCATTACCCTTTCATCCATTCGAAAAGATTTGTGTATAAAGAAAATAACCTTTTTGTTTGTTTTTAAATGTGTGTATCATTATTGCTATTTTTCATTTAGCTAAAAGTAAAAAATTTTGATAATAATAAATTCTAACCATTATTAAATTTTTTAAAAATTTACAGTAATTATCTCTTTGTTATTTATCAAGCATATTTTTACTTCCAATATGTTTTATTTTCATAGCCATGTTCTTTTCTAGAAAGGATTATTTCATGTGAAAATAACTATTTTCATAATATACGTAAAAGCTGTAACCCTCTAAGTGTTTAGTAGATTTGTATTTGATTAGTATTTTTTTTTTTTTTTTTTTGCAAAAAAAATGTAAGAAAAATTTTACTTAATATTTTTTATGGTAAATATATATATATATATATATATATATATATATATATATATATATATATATATATATATATATATATATATTGTGTCAAGAAATATTTACATGTTTACATGAACCATTAAAAAAGCGGGAAAGAAATTTTTGACTATTAACATACGTAAAATTTCAAAATATAGTTTAGTATCTAATTAAGAATAAATAATAAGTTTATCACCATCATATTTTGCAACATGAAGATAGTTGGCGTAATGCTCAAAGAATCTAAAAAAAAAAGAATATAGAAAAAACCTAAAACAATCGATCAATCGGGAAACAGCCACTCCATATTTAACCTGTATTAAACAAAACTCTTGCCACTTTCTTTTACAATTCCTACTATTCGTTCTCATTCTCCCTTTATATATATATATATATATATATATATATATATATATATATATATATATATATATATATATATATATATATATATATATATGTGTGTGTGTGTGTGTGTGTAAAGATAATTAAATTAGATTAAAAATTAAATTCCCTATCTAGCACTTGACTCCATCTTTCTCCGTTCTCATATTCAAGTATCAAACTAATCGCCCATTTATTTCTTCCGAACATATTGCCTAGCCAATAAACATGTCTAATTCTAGGTCGTTAGATTTAATAGTCAACATATGTCAGCATTAACTTGCAAACACCATCTTCAAAGCAGCGATATTCACCAGATGTTTTTCACGTGTTATTCACGTGGAACCCCCACCATGGCGTGCTTTTTCCCTCCCTGCTCACGGTCAGAACTGATGTTGACACGATGGAATAAAGATCTCTTTTTTTTTTAAACCTTAATCTGATTCTGTCTTTAAAATCATGACAGAATTAAAGCCGGTAGGATCTTATTTGCCACTAAATTTCAAATCTTAACGTAAAAAACTAATCTTTTTTATAAAATAATTTTAATATAAAAACTAAAGTCAGCTACCATAATAAATGATATGGAAAATTTGACGGAACACCGAATGCACGGTATGCCTGCATATGAAGACATCGGATTACCGGAATAAAAAATGGTACGAAAAAAAAAGAAAAGATAAACGCACTATTATTCCCTGGAAGAACATCGCTCTTAAACCCCGAGAAGAATGCAGTGTTTACCGCCGAACGTTTTATTTCTACCGTTGCTGAAGAGACCAGCTAGTTTGCCATGAAAGAACCAACTTTCGAATGACGAAAAAAGAAACAAAACAAAAAGAGAAGCGTGAATTCCTCAACTCAGTGATGAAAGGCGTCCAATCCCTTCCCCCATAATAATAGTAATAATAAAATATGTTCTTCGAATGGCATTGCGATTTAGTTCCAGTGATACAATGATGGAAGGACCAACACTGCCAAAAAAAAAAAATCTTCTTCGCCGGAAAGTCTGCACGGTAATACTGTGAAATAGTGAAGTATCAACATGGAAAAAATATCGAAATAAATAAAATTTTACTAGTGAAAATAAAGTGACAACAACCTCTGGATTACCGTTCACCAAGGGTTTTTGCCGCTGCAAAGTGGAGGTCAGTTAGATTATATATTTCCAATTGTAGTAACATTGAAGTAAATGAGTTTTGCTGAACAGAACTTTAAGAAAAAGAATAATATATGATATGATATGGTATTTAATTTTTATAATATAGTCGTGTTATAAATGAGATATTTTCTTTATATTTTAATTGAGAAACAAAGTATATAGGTTAAGTCATACAAAATTTTGAGAAATTTTAATATATACTTCTCATAAATTTATCTTAAGATGTCGAATGAGTTAAGAGTTATGATAGAAATTGGTGTTTTAAAGCGAAAGATATAAATTAAGTTTTTAGAAAAATGACTAATGAACTAATACTAAAGATGTTGATTTTGAGAAGAAACAAAAGTAAAGTCACTTGTATTCTTTTTTCTCCACTGAATTTAATTGTTTTGTTAATTATTTTATTCAGCAGTAATCTTATTGCATGTCATTTAATTTTTTTTATTTTGAAATTGTGTGTTTCGATATACCGGCCATATATCAGGATTCACTATTTCTCGAAATTTTCCTTATCTAAAATTAAAATTAATTTAATAACTTGGAGCTTATTTTTGGATATTATACAGTGGATAAGCGAGAATACAATCATTATAACTTTGTATACGTCTCGAAACATTAAGAGGACAAACTTGTTTAGTTTGATATGTACACCTCTCATTGTTTCTTATCAGCATCCCTGAACATCTGTGAGTTGATGACGCAGATTTCTCAGAGAGATGTATTCAAAATTAAGTAAGGTGATACAGTTTATATTAGTGAATGTGTGATGTAAGAGAAAATCAAGAATTTTTGTCTATGACACGGAATTTTTAGAAGGTTACGGAAAGATTCAAGATATTGTATGCGATATTGTTAAGTTACAGTGAATATTGAGAAAATTTTCATACATACTAAAAGTTGTTATTGAAGTGAGTCCACTTTTCCGACTCAAAAATAATAAAAAAGTGCACTTATATTCTTGTATTCTTTTATTCTTATATTCTTATAATTTTTATATTTTATAATGCATATGAATTAAAACATTGTTTATTGTGTTGGATAGTGCATAGAAGTTGTGTGTTATACACCGTTTTCTTATTATTAATAATTTCATTTTATTAGTGTCTATGTTTTTTTATCTTTTTAAAAATGTATTTCATATATGCAAAATTTAGTGTATCAATGGCGCCAGAGTAGATTTTTATACAAAATTATTATTTTAA
The DNA here is from genome assembly GCA_019973935.1 of Trichonephila clavipes. NCBI lineage: Eukaryota > Metazoa > Arthropoda > Arachnida > Araneae > Nephilidae > Trichonephila > Trichonephila clavipes. Next base: position 467,267 of record BMAU01021392.1, on the reverse strand, counting down.
CATTTGTATGATTTCATGTATTTTTGTATTTACTATCTTATTGTTTGATATATTATTTTCCAACATAAATTTTTGTAAAATATCTATCAGCTATAATACGAATCTAATATTATGAAGGAATAGGAGGAAACGTGAGCTCTTATTCTATATGTCGAATAGATTTGAACAAGGTAATCTTCATTTATATGTATAGAAAGTCATGTTTATCAATTAATATGTTGGAAGTGTCCTTACTGTGTTTGTTGTTATAGTTTCTCGTTTATTGTATTGCTTTTTGATTTTAGAATTACTATTGCTTAAAAATTTCTACTGTGTTTAATATGTCTTTCTAAATAACTATGTATTGTTTAGTTTTTGTTGAAAATTGATTAAGTTTGTAAAGAGAGAAAAAACCACGCCATGACTCCCTTTTAAAATTGGGGGGCAAATGTAAGGATAATTAAGTTAGATTAAAAATTAAATTCCCTATCTAGCACTTGACTCCATCCTTCTCCGTTCTCATATTCAAGTATCAAACTAATCGCCCATTTATTTCTTCCGAACATATGGCCTAGCCAATAAACATATCTAATTCTAGGTCGTTAGATTTAATAGTCAACATATGTCAGCATTAACTTGCAAACACCATCTTCAAAGCAGCGATACTCACCAGATGTTTTTCACGTGTTATTCACGTGGAACCCCCACCATGGAGTGCTTTTTTCCTCCCTGCTCGCGGTCAGAACTGATGTTGACACGATGGAATAAAGATCTCTTTTTTTTTAAAACCTTAATCTGATTCTGTCTTTAAAATCATGACATATATAAATATATATATATATGTATATGTATATATATGTATATATATATATGTATATATATATATATGTATATATATATATGTATATATATGTATATATATGTATATATATATATATATATATATATATATATATATATATATATATATATATATATATATATATATATATATATATACAGAGTGTTTCTTTCCAGATATAGAAGTTTAAGTTGGCATTACTTTCAAAGATGACAACCAATTTAACAGCTGTCAAGTAATTTATTCTCAGTTTGGTTGGGCAATTCATCATGAATAGACTCACGCCTGAAACACGCTTTCGAATTGTGCAATTTTATTTCGAAAATAATGGTCGATTTTCATAAGAGAATTTTGTTTAGCGATGAAGCGCACTTCTGGTTGAATGGCTACGTGAACAAACAAAACTGCCGCATTTGGAGTGAAGCTAATCCACAAGTGTAAGTCGAAACACCGTTACATCCAGAAAAACTGACTGTTTGGTGCGCTTTATGGGCTGGTGGAATTCTTCTTCAAAAACGATGAAGGCCACAACGTTACAGTCAATGGTGATCGGTATAGAGCCATGATTACTAACTTTTTCATTCCTGAATAGAACAATCATGATGTCCAGGAGCCGTATTTCCAACAAGACAGAGCAACATGTCACTCTGCTCGTGCCACAATCGATTTATTCAAAGACACGTTTGGTGACCGCCTAATTTCACATTGTGGACCTGTGAATTGGCCTCCAAGATCTTGTGATTTAACACCACTAGACTATTTTTCGTGGGGCTATGTAAAGTCATTGGTCTATGGGAATACGCCACAAACGCTTGACGATTTGGAAGGCAACATTCGCCGTGTTATTGCCGATATACAGGCACAAATGTTGGAAAAAGTCATCGAAAATTGGACGTCCAGATTGGACTACAGCCGAGCCAGCCATGGCAGTCCTATGCAAGAAATTATAGTTAAAATGTAATACCACAAGATTATCTTTTGAATAAAATAAATTCATGTCAATCGAATAATACATCGTTGTTTTATTACAATTTAAAGTTCTATACCTCTCAAAAAAACACCCTTTATATATATATATACTAGCTGACCCGGCAAACGTTGTTTTGCCATATAAATAATTTCCTAGCAATTTCTAGTGTAGACAAAAAATAGCTTATTGTAAGTATGTATGTATGTTAGAATGTGTATATTGTATGTATGTAAAAATGTGGTATATGCGTGAAATAAGCATGGAGCGCTGTGAACGATGGAGGAATATAAAATCAACAAAAGGCAAACATTATTTTTAAGTTATTATAATTTATTCCTTAAAATTATATATCATTAATTAAACAATTACGACAGTAACAATATTAAACAATATCAATCTCTTAATGCTATAGCGTGAACAATGTTTTTTGTTAGTCCATCTTTAGCTAACACAAACAAACTGGATGGTTTACCCACTCGAGAGCATGCCACGTATAATTGTCCGTGTGAAAAACATGGTGTTCTCAAATCTAATCCACAAACAGACATCGTTTGACCTTGGGATTTGTTGATAGTCATTGCAAATGCCAATCTAATCGGAAACTGAATACGTTTGAATTGAATTGGCACATCTGTAGGTATAATAGGAATCCGTGGTATGAGTATATTTTCACCTCTGAACTTGCCATTTAAAATCCTGGCTTCGATCACGTTTTTCATTAATTTTTGAATGACTAATCGCGTACCGTTGCACAGCCGGGGCGGGTTCAAATTACGAAGCAAGATAATTGGAGATCCAACCTTTAATTGTAAATTATGCGGTGGCATGCCTGGCAAATCCAGTGAGTTCAAAAACTCTGTGGGAAAATTTACTGCTTCGCTGTCGTCGCAAACTGTATCAATAGATTTATATGATACCAAGTTCCCTGGCAACAACATTTGTATCTTCAGATTAAAATTGTCAACGTCTACATTTTTTGCCGCTAAAATCGCTCTTTCTGCAAGCCACTCATGATTTATGTACTGTGTGTGTACATCGGGAAATATTTGTTCAATGAGAGTATCTTGCGAATCAGCGATTGTGCAGAAATCGGTCGGTAATTTTACGTATCCAGTTTCATCTATAGCAACTTTTCCATCACCGATATCTAAGAGTTGTTTTGAAAATGTTTCAGCGGATGGATCTTGAAGCATTTGAACGCGCATATTTATTTTTAGCTGTAATTTTTCAACATTACGCCACAATGGAGATGATTTTAAGCAAGCGTTGATCTCATCAGCGTATGTTGAACGTGGAATGACTGGGAGTGTTTGTCTGAAATCACCTGAAAGGACCAACAGAGTTCCGCCAAATAGTTTATCACTGTTTTTAATATCTTTCAATATCCTGTTCAACGCCTCAAGTGAATGTTTGTGTGCCATAGTACATTCATCCCAAATAATAATTTTACACCGTTTCAGCACAGTGGCCATGGACGATTGTTTCTTAATGTTGCATACTGCGTCAGGGTTATTCTGAATATTTAGTGGCAGCTTAAATACTGAATGTGCTGTTCTACCTCCATCCAATAAAGTTGCTGCAATGCCCGATGATGCAACGGCCAATGCGATGCCATTATTTGATCGTATTTCAGCAAGAATTAGCGAAATAACGAATGTTTTGCCAGTTCCACCCGGTGCATCCAAAAAGAAGAACCCACCTTGTCCAGCTGAAACTGCGAGCATAATGCGATCATAAATGGTTCTTTGTTCCTCATTCATTAGTGGGACATTGCGGGCAACAATCGCTGCCATTTCTACAGTACTGTACTGCAGTTCACGATTCATTTCAGTATTCATTAAATCAGATGCAGTTCGATTTGGCGAATTCATACCGAAATTACTAAGTGGTAAGTTGGCAATGACAATGCAAAGATCCTCAATAGCAATCAATGCTTCATTGTACATTTCGTCGCTGAATGTTATGGTTGGATCGTGGCACCGTATACGATGTTGATGCAATATATCATCAGTCATTGAATCTTTGTGAATTTCCCATAATATCTGTGCTCGGGCTGGGAAACATGTAGTCAACACTATAGCGAATAGTCGACGAATTTGTATTGCTGTACAGTTCAATGCAACTTCAGCAAGCATGCACTCCCACTGGTTGTCGTCTTCCAGCAAGCCGAGTGCAAGGCATGCATCTTTATACGTTGGATATTGTTGCCCATTCACTTTACGTATATCTTGAAATGATAATGGGCCAGTAACATTAACCAACAGCAGTCGAAGATAAAAGCACTCAGTGTGTCTTGGACTGACTGTAAATAATCGCCCCAAGGCGTTTGATTTAAATAAATTGAGACATGCAGCAACTGGTGAGCCTTGCTTGCGGAGTCCATGTTTTGTTTGAGTCCATGTGAAATAGCGTGGTACTTGTGAATAGAGTAATGTTCGTGCAAAAGCACCAAAATCATCCGCACGATTACACAATTCAAAAAATGCAGTGAGTGTAGTTTTAGGTGGATTTATTGCACGATCAATCGCTGTCTCGTTCGTGAAAAATACACGCTGACCGTTTTCAAGATGGATGGCTAACTGAACAACTGCTGGATCCCGTTCATGAATTGGAAAACCAAAGATACGCCAAGCAGCTTCATTGGAGCTGATGTACCGACCAATTTGGTAGAGCGTAATTTCATCGTTTTTATTTACTGGAGGAGCATTCACATTAGTATTTTCCACTCTAAACACAGCCATATCGCTGCCTTTATGGACATACTTGCAAATGTATTTGATGCTCTTCACAGAACTGCAGAACTCAACATTAATATGAGCATTATATGTCTTGCTCAGCAGAGGCGAATATGGCACCACCCAACGATTGTCAATATCAATGTCTGTGTTGTTGATATTTTTAATAAATGATTGTCCGCCATTTTCAGGATTTCTTCGACGATATATTGGGTATCCGTCGACATTTGTGACCGTATCATTGTTCATATCTTTAGGGAAATTTTTAGTACATTTTCCATCAGCCATGCAAGGCGATGAACTATTAAGAGTACCACATGGACCATGAATCATGTTTGTTGTAACAATATCAAACAGCAGTTGGTCAGTGGATGGATCTGGAATTTCCGCAGAAATGATACTATCGATTTCTTCAGGACGGATTTTGTCGATGAACCAAACCAAAATGTGTGCATGAGGTAATCCTCGCTTTTGCCACTCAACCGAATACATCCAGCAACGTGTGGGACCGAATACATGTGATTTAGTAATGAAACTTATTAAAGACTTCAACTTTTGTCTGAACACACGTGCTGTAATGTCATGGCGATGTATTGAATTTTGGCCAGGCAGTAGCAAAGATGTGATCTCTGGCCATTTTGGATTACATGTGAACGTGATAAATAAACATGGTCGTCCATATTCGCGCACGAAAGTCAGAGCATCCTGTATATATTCTTGCATATGACGTGGACTGCCTACGTACGATGATGGTAAAATGACATGGTTACCAATTTCGGCGACGTCGGCGTTGTTGTTGATAGCGTCTCGCAAATGAATGTACTCTTCCGCGCGCAGCTTTTGTTGATTATATCTTAAGTATCGTAGTCGTTCGCTCTCAATCTTCGCGTACATGTCGACCATGAATTGTTGACAAAGCTCACGACATCGTAAAATGACGTTGTCCAGGCCACGTCTAATCATTAATCGGTACGCATAATAATCCTTTGAGCTAACGTTCTTGTTTGTTTCAGCTCCTGTAATATTTGTTCATAAAAATTTATTTAAATTTATTACGTTCAATAATTTAATTGTTTTGTTAAATGATTAATGATCAAATTAATAATGAAGGAAGTACCTGATACGGGATCTCGTTGTTTTATGTTTATGCAATATCCGTCTTGTCCCTTCCAGAATATTAGCGGATATTGGAGGGCGTCATATGAACGATGTGTGTCAGCAATGAACTGAAGAATATTATTTCTTCTACGAATCACAATTTCTCGTGCAGCTGTACAATCGCCAACCATGATTCCAGCAACATCATCAACAACGGGTGCATTGAATCTACGAATATGCTCTCCAGCTGGTGTTTTATCAGGATTAATGACGATAGCGTAATTATCGCTTTGTAATTGGTGCATATGTGATTTGAATATTTTCAACAACTCGTTGTGCTCGTTCAAAAGAGCATCTAGCTCGCTGACGATGCGCCTGGCATAAAGTGAATCAAGGTTATTATAATCACAACGTGCATTCACGCGATTGGCAAGTGCGCTTCCGGAATCCTCGCCGCCCATAAAATAGATTTGTAAGTATTTATGTGGTTCGTTTGGCATTGGCAGCAGTGAGCCCATTTTATGATAAACTTGGCCTCTGATTTTGAATGTAGAATTGAATTCTTGACCATTTGCATTAGTATTTCGAATTATTTCTGTTGCTCCGAACGATGTCATTTGAAAGCATGAATTGAATCTTCGAATTGACTTCAGGAACACGTTAGAATCTGGATCCGTGCCGATAAGTAAGCCGTTCAATGGTTCAGGTGGTGTTTCAATTTCAGGTAGTTGCACTTTTCCTGACGCGCAACACATCCCAGCTGGCTCATTTTTGAATTTCAGAGCATGACAATGCGGACATTCCTTGTCCATAGCACCAATTACCACTTTTGAATGAGCATAATATTCAATATCGGGCTCATACTGGAATGCTAGACGCAGGAATGAATCAGATATAAATGCTCGATGTACCTGTTGTCGTTGTTGGTCATTTGTTCTTCGTCTATTGACTGTGAAACGGCGTGATTGCTGTTGTTCTAATCTTCTGACTTCATTGCGTTCAGCTCGTGTATCTTCTGGCTCTTCTTGATGCAATTGCGCCATTCTGACACGTGCATCAGTATTTTGTTGCTGGATTTGTTCTTCTGTTCTTTCGAATCTGCTATTTCGCAAGTTTCGAGCTTTACTTGTACTGCGGCTCAAATCAGCCCCTTTGCGTTTTCTTGGCATTGCTCACTGTACAAAACATACATAAATAGAATTAATGAAATTATATAATGATGAAAAATGTTAAAAGTATAATTAGGGCCAGGATTTTTGTAGCAGTTTTGAAATGATTAGTTTTAATTTATGTAATTATAACAAAAATATAAGTTTAATGGAAAAATTTTTCAAACGAAAGTAAAATTAAATTTTATGAAAACATTGTCTCTTATAATTTTTTCATACAACCAATATTTCCATTGACATTTCATAATAAAGATTCATAACGATTGATTTTTTGAAACTATGAAAATCTTAATTGTTCAATTAAATGTTTTTAATAAAATCAAATTAAACTTACATTTTTATAAGATCAACAACATTTTCGATATAAATAAAAAAGTATACTTACAACACAAAATCCGTTGTTATTGGAAGTTCGTGTCACGTGTTGAGTACTTTTGAGGTTAAAAATCACTTGATTAACTAATCGAGCAAAATACACTCAAAATTGATAATTTAATTATTATTTATAAAATAGGAATGATTAAAAGTTAATATGAGCGTTACACTGAGATAGCAAAATAATAATTGTCAACGTTACTAATACACTTGATGCATAAACAATAATGATGGCCAACAACTGTGTAGGGAGTGAGAAAGAAAGGAGACCGGCTTCGTTCTCATCCCTACTCCGTGCTGTTTACTGGGTCAGAAATGACACCTGTAGACATCTGGCGGGGATAACTAATTAAATGACGATTGATCAGTTTTCGACCGGAGAGGAAAAATGATTAAATAACTAAAATGGCTATTAAAAAATAAGGGTTGATCGTAGAGGGGTGAAAATTTAGGGTTGTAGGTATTTTTGTATGCTGTATCATAAAAAAATTAAAACAAAAAATTTTGTCTGAAAAATAAAAAAAAAAATTTAGGGGTGGTCCACCCTTAACATTTGGGGGGATGAAAAATAGATGTTGGCCGATTCTCATAGATACCGGATAAGCACAAAAAATTTCATCAAAATCGGTCAAGCCGTTTCGGAGGAGTATGGCAACGAAAACTGTGACACGAGAATTTTATATATATATATATATATATATATATATATATATATATATATATATATATATATATATATATATATATATATATATATATATATATATATATATATATATATATATATATATATATATATATATGTATATATATATATATATATATGAATATATATATATATATATATATATATATATGAATATATATATATGTATATATATATATGTATATATATATATATATATATATATATATATATATATATATATATATATGTGTGTGTGTGTCATGATTTTAAAGACAGAATCAGATTAAAGTTTAAAAAGGAAGGTCTTTATTCTATCGTTTCTACATCTATTCTGACGCTAAGAGCAGAGAGTAAAAAACACGCCATGGTGGGGGTTTCACGTGAATAACACGTGAAAAACATCTGGTAAGTGTCGCTGCTTTGAAGATGGTGTTTGCAAGTTAATGCTGATATATGTTGACTATTAAATCTAACGATCTGGAATTAGACATGTTTATTGGCTAGGCCATATGTTCGGAAGAAATAAATGGGCGATTAGTTTGATACTTGAATATGAGAACGGAGAAAGATGGAGTCACAAGTGCTAGATAGGGAATTTAATTTTTAATCTAATTTAATTATCCTTACATTTGCCCCCCAATTTTAAAAGGGAGTCATAGCGTGGCTTTTTCTCTCTTCACAAACTTAATCAATTTTCAACAAACACAAAACAATACATAGTTATTTAGAAAGACATATTAAACACAGTAGAAATTTTTAAGAAAAAGTAATACTAAAATCAAAAAGCAATACAATAAACGAGAGAAACTATAACAACAAACACAGTAAGGACACTTCCAACATATTAATTGATAAACATAACTTTCCATACATATAAATGAAGATTAGCTTGTTCAAATCTATTCGACATCTAGAATAAGAGCTCACGTTTCCTCCTATTCCTTCATAATAATAGATTCGTATTATAGCTGGTAGATATTTTCAAAAAAAAATTATGTTGGAAAATAATATATCAAACAATAAGATAGTAAATATAAAAATACATGAAATCATACAAATGTTAAAATAATAATTTTGTATAAAAATCTACTCTGGCGCCATCGTAGTAATATTTTATATTGTTACACACATTTTGCCTATATGAAATACCTTTTTAAAAAGATAAAAAAAATATAGACACTAATAAAATGAAATTATTAATAATATGAAAACGGTGTACAACACACTACTTATATGCACTATTCAACACAATAAACAATATTTTATTTCACATGTGTTATAAAATATAAAAATTATAAGAATATAAGAGCACTTTTTTATTATTTTTGAGTCGGAAAAGTGGACTCACTTCAATAACAACTTTTAGTATGTATGAAAATTTTCTCAATATTCCCTGTAACTTAACAATATTGCATACAATATTTTGAATCTTTCCGTAACCTTCTAAAAATTCCGTGTCATAGACAAAAATTCTTGATTTTCTCTTACATCACACATTCACAAATATAAACTGTATCACCTTACTTAATTTTGAACACATCTCTCTGAGAAATCTGCGTCATCAACTCACAGATGTTCAGGGATGCTGATAAGAAACAATGAGAGGTGTACATATCAAACTAAACAAGTTTGTCCTCTTAATGTTTCGAGACATATACAAAATTATAATGATTGTATTCTCCCTTATCCACTGTATAATATCCAAAAATAAGCTCCAAGTTATTAAATTAATTTTAATTTTAGATAAGGAAAAATTCGAGAAATAGTGAATCCTGATATATGGCCAGTATATCAAAACACACAATTTCAAAATAAAAAAAAATAAATGACATGCAATAAAATTACTGCTGAATAAAATAATTAACAAAACAATTGAATTCAATGGAGAAAAAAGAATACAACTTGACTTTACTTTTGTTTCTTATAACAATCAACATCATTAGTATTAGTTCATTAGTCATTTTTCTAAAAACTTAATTTATATCTTTCGCTTTAAAACACCAATTTCTATCATAACTCTTAACACATTCGACATCTTAAAATAAAATTATGAGAAGTATATTAAATTTTCTCAAAATTTTGTAGGACTAAACTTATATACTTTGTTTTCTCAATTAAAATATAAAAAAAATATCTCATTTATAACACAACTATATTATAAAAATTAAATACCATATCATATCATAGATTATTCTTTTTCGCCGAAAAGTCCGGTTAAGCAGAACTCAGTTATTTCATTATTACGTAAGATGTTTCTTTTAGTTATTATCTTCTCCTCATTATTAGGGGTATTTTGTTGAATGTAATTTAACTGAAAATTTTCAGATGGATGAAAATGTCTTAAACGAACTGAATGAACCAATTCAGTGTCAGTTTTATTAAGGGCATTGGGTCTATCAATTTCAAATAATACATCAGAACATTTTCTTAATACGGTATAAGGGCCTGAATAAGGGAGACTTAATTTCCTTGTATTGGGGTATTGAAATTCCTCATACATTACTAAGTCACCAACCTTGAAATCAGCTTCCTGAAATTTTTTATCATATCTAATCTTATTTATTTTATAATATTGTTCTGTTCTTTCTTTGGCTAATTTTCTTGCTTCTTCTAAGGGAGGATATATCTCATTATCTTTTAGCGAAATTTAGAAAGGTAAATTACCATACATTAAGTAGGTTGGTGGAAAACCTGTTATTGTATGTGGAGTTTGATTATCTGATGGGTTACTTTTTCTAGAATTTTTATCCATGGGACTTTATTTGAACTATTACTAATTTCACATTTTAAGCGGGTAATGATGGTTTGATTTACACGTTCAACCTTTCCATTGGTTTGTGGTCTGTGAGAAGTAGTTAATAATTGAGTGACATTATTATGTTTTAAAAAATGCTTAAATTTTGAAGAGGTGAACGCAGTATTTCTATCGCTTAAAATTTTTTCCGGTATGTGATTCTGAAAGATTTGTCTTAAACAATTTATATAAGTATCTGTTGTTGCATTTTTTGATGGGAAAGTCCAAATGTACCTGGTTGCATGATCAATAATAATGTATAAATATTTTTTAACAGAGTTGTAATAATTTAAACTACCTACACTATCTATCGATAAAAGTTCAAAGGGTTTTTCACAAAGGGGAAGTGATTGCATCAGTCCGTATTTTCTCTAATGTGACTTCTTATTTATTTGACAAGTTTCACAGTGTTTCACATAATTTCGTATATCAGTAATAATGTTTATCCAATAATATTGTGGTGATATTAATTTTAACATGGTAGCTACACCAGGGTGGCCAAATTTTTTATGAGTTGTTTCCATTAATTTCACTCTTAGAGCTTTGGGTACAATTATTTTAGTTAAAGCTTGTCTTTTAACTACAGAAACACCATCTCTCTTAAAACATTTAGGAGCTGATGTATTTTCTATATTTTGAAAATGACTTATTTCATTGATATCTAATAAAGGTTCTGGGGGTGTATTAATTATATGATAAGCAATAGGGTTTCTTGTTAACATATCAGCTTCAACATTAGTGCTACCTTTCTTATATTTTATATCAAAATCATACATAGAAACTTTTAAAGACCATCTAAAAAGTCTACTCGTGGGATTTTTGAAATTTTTAAGCCAAACTAATGCATTATGATCGGTATGAACTGTGAAATGAGATCCATGAAGATAGCAATGGAATTTATCTAAACTATCAATTATAGCTAAGCATTCTAATTCAGTTATTGTATAATTAATTTCATAATTTCTCAGTCGTCTCGAGTGGAATGCAATCGGATGTTGATTTCCATTGGGTTTTTGTTGTTTGAGGATACATGAGATTGCAGTTTTTGATGCATCTACATAAAGATGACAGGGATAATTTCGATTGAATATAGCTGAAATGGGCTTTGAAGTTAAGCTGTCTTTAAATTTTTGAAAAGATCGTTGACATTCTGGGGTCCAGTTCAAATTTTGATTCTTTTTAAGAAGATTATTTAAGGGCATTCTTAATTTTGCATATTGAGGAATGAATTTATAATAGACATTAATACTACCAAGAAATCTTTGTAAATCCTTTACATTTCTAGGGGGTAAAAGTTTTTTAATTATTTCGATATTTGTATTATTTGGAGTGTATGACCCTTGTTTTATTTCATATCCTAAGAAATCAATTGTATCTTTGCCAAATTTACACTTTGAGAATTTTAATTTAATATTTTTTATTCCACAAATTTTAAAAATTTCCTCTAAATGTTTTGCATGTTCTTCAATTGATAACGAAAATACTATTATATCGTCAAAATAATTTAATGCAAATGTTTATTTGGTATTTATTTAAAATCTGTCTAATAGCTCTTTGAAATATAGCTGGAGAATTTTTATTTCCAAAAGGCAAACGATTAAATTGAAAAAGACCGTAATTTGATGTAAATGCAAGTTTTTCAGATTCATTATCATCTAATTTAATGTGCCAATAACCACTACATAGGTCGATGGTTGAGAAAAATTTAGCATGTGTTAATATGTCTAAAACTGCATCTATTCGGGGAATTGGCTCTACATCTAATTTTGTGATAGCATTTAGCTTTCTGTAATCGATACATAATCGTGTACGAGCATTATCCTCATTTTTAAAAGCCAATGTTATAGGGGCAGCGTAAGAACAATAAGATGGTTTTATTATTCTTGCTTTCAATAATGCATCTAATTGCTTTTTTATTTCCGTATCATCTTTAAAAGATGTCCTATATGGTCGATTTACAATGGGTAATTCTGAGGTAAGTATTATTTTAGGAGAATTACATTTTAACTCGCCCACATCAAACTTATTTTTAGCAAAGACGTGTTTATATTTATCAATAATCATATTAATAATATCATAATCACTATTAGGAATTATTTCTATATTAAACACATTATCAGTTTTCTTAGTGATAAATTTATTATTACTAAATTTAAGAGTTTCATTTTCTTTAATATTTTTCTTAGATTCATAATTTTTTTAAAAAAAAATTTTCTCTTTGAAAAATTTTATAATCACTAAAATTAATATTTAATTCAAAAATACTCATAGTTTTATTAGAAATTATTAAATATTTCAGTTCTACATTTACTATGAGGAATTTAATATTTTCAATAATTTCTCCTATTTTCAATTGTAAAGTAATTGCCTCACTCACCTCAATTTCTCCTTTGATGGTGGCAATTTTTGTTTTGATATACTCTACATTGTGGTATCCCTTGACTTGTGATATTATATTTTTTGGAATAATATTGACACTCTTGATCCTGTATCCAAGAGGACATCAGCTTGTTTGAAGTTGATTCTTCCTTGGATGATCATAAGTTCTCCTGTCTGATGAGGTTGGAATACCGTATTATTGTTTTGTGTTCTTTGACGGGGGTTGAAAGTTGGAGCATTGGGTCGCAAAACTGTCGGTCGTTGTGGAAATCGTTGGTTTCTTGGATATAGGGTCGGCCGCTGATGAGAAAAGGACGGGTGATGATAAGAAGGTAATAGAAATTGAGGAGAGTATACATTGTATCTTGAACCGGTTATGGCATCCGGATGTTGAGATTGATCATTTCTCCAATTCCATCCTCCATACTGTTGTCTACGGACAAATTGATTCGTATGGTGAGGTATTCTTCACTGGATACTTTGGATATATAATTTCATTCCCATTTGATTTTGATTTTTCTTGGATATCTAAAAGTTTCATTTTTTCCTTCAGCTCCTCTATGTTGCTGCAGCTTTGTAACTGTATTTCTATGGCTCTATTTTCTTTTAATCCTCTTATGATGTAATATTTTTCAGCTTCTTCTTCCATGTTTATCCGGAATGCGATTTCTTTTACTCTGTAGAAATATTCTATGTGGGTTTCTTTTGGGGTTTTTTCTGTTTTAGATAATTGAAGATGAATCTCCGCTGGGTTGACTTGTGTTCCGAATTCACGTATTAAATTATTTTTCAGTTCGTAAATTTTTAGTGATAGATTGTGATTGTATGTAAGTCTTCACAGCTCCATTTACTAACTTGATTATAAATAGGATTTTCTGTTTCTCTGGTATATTGAAGGAATCGCACGTACTTTCAAAATTTCTAATGAATGTTTGAATGGGTATTTCCAGGTTATATTATTGGAAAAAAGTCTGTAGATCTTCAAATCGAATATCATTTTTAATAATGGTTATAGATTGTTGTAATTTTTATTCTTCAGCATCTAAATTCTCTTCTTGCTTAATTTTAATTTCATTCACTGTTTCCATTTTTGAAGTATGACTTTTTGAAATCTTGTTAGGAGTAGAGGATGATTCTATTTCTTTGGCGGTAAGAGCGATGTTCTTTCGGGGATTACTAGGGCGTTTCTTTTTCCGTACCATAGATTAATTCTGGTAACACAACGTCCTCAGCTAACAAATGTAGAGTGCCGTCAGTCTTCCATAAAATTCTCCATATCAGTTATTACGTTCGTTGGCGTTAGTTTTTAAATTAAATTATTTTATAAAAAAGATTATCTTTTTACATTAAGATCGCAGACCAAGATCCTTCCGGCTTTAATTCTATCATGATTTTAAAGACAGAATCAGATTAAAGTTTAAAAAGGAAGGTCTTAATTCTATCATTTCTACATCTATTCTGACGCTAAGAGCAGAGAGTAAAAAACACGCCATGGTGGGGATTTCACGTGAATAACACGTGAAAAACATCTGGTAGGTGTCGCTGCTTTGTAGATGGTGTTTGCAAGTTAATGCTGACATATGTTGACTATTAAATCTAACGATCTGGAATTAGACATGTTTATTGGCTAGGCCATATGTTCGGAAGAAATAAATGGGCGATTAATTTGATACTTGAATATGAGAACGTAGAAAGATGTAGTCACAAGTGCTAGATAGGGAATTTAATTTTTAATCTAATTTTATTATCCTTACATTTATATATATATATAGGAAAGAAATTTGTATTATATATCAAAAACTAGATATAATAGATAATGAACATAACAAGAAATAGCGTAAAAAAGTATAAAAGCTAAACATGAAGAAGATCAAAATTATAGAAAAATAAAAAAAAGAAAAAAAGAAACTACAAAAAAGAAGAACCTAGCGAGTCAAAAAGCAATTTCGGACTTAGGACTGAATAAGTGGGGTTAAACTAGTTTGAAGGCGCCAACCTATATATATATATATATATATATATATATATATATATATATATATATACTGCTCAAAACAATTAAAGGACATTGTAAGTTTTATACAAAATAAAGATATAAGCGAAATTTTTTGCCGAAAATGGAAGAAGAGAATCACAAATGTAAATTTTTCTGATTCTCAAACTGTGGAGTATGCTAATTTTGAGTTCGACGTCAAAAACGTCGTTTCAGCGGCAGCGAATGAAATTTGACTTTCAACTGAAATGAAGACAAGGATTATCGGCATCCAGTGACTGATTTGTTTCGATGAGTACAATGTCTCAGCGAAGTCATTTAACCGATTCAGAAGCTTGGAGAGTTGTTGGTAAGTTAGAAGATGGCTAAACTCAAGCCGAAGTTAGCGCAAGCCATTGGAGTGTCACAAAGTGTGATTTCCAGGGTCTGGAACCGTTTTTTGGAGGCTGGAAGTGCAGGCCGAAGACCAGGACAAGGTCGTAGACGGGCAACAACACCCAATGAAGATCGTCATTTAGTGGTAACGGCTCGGAGACACCGAAATATGAACGCTACTCTTCTCCAACAACACCTTCGCTCGGCTACTGGCACCACGGTTTCAACTCAGACTGTCCAAAATTGGCTCCATGGTGTAGGTCTGTATGCTCGCCGACCGATGGTATGTGTTAGACTAACATCAAGGCATCGTCGCGATCGTCGCAACCGCAGGGAGTGGGCAACAGCGTATGTGAACTGGAGGAGAAATGAATGAAGCAATGTTCTTTTTTCTGATGAGTCCCGCTTTTCTGTTCATCCGGATAACAGAGGTATTTTCATCTGGAAGGACCGTGGCAATAGGAATAATCTTGCATTCGTGCACGAAAGTGTCAGATTTGGCGGTGGGGGTGTGTTGGTGTATGGTGGCATCTCGATTGACGGGCGCACAGACCTCTACATCATTCGAGATGGACCTGTCACTGCTCGCCGATATAGGGATGAGATTCTCAAACCTATTGTACTTATCTATACCTTTACGCTGCAGCAATCGGAGATGACTTCATTTTAATGGACGATAACTGCAGGTCACATCGTGCTAACCTGGCGGAGAATTTCCCTTTCGAGGAAGGAATCGTACGAATGGAAAGGCCAGCGTGTTCTCCAGACATCAATCCAATAGAACACGTTTGGGACGCTCTAGGAATATGAGTTTCTGGCCGCCAACCACCCCTACAAACTCTCCAAGAACTGGAAAGAGCTCTTCTGGAAGAGTGGGACAGAATACCCCAACCCCAACTCGTAATTAACAGCCTCATTTACTCTATGCCTCAAAGGTGCTCAACGTTGCTGCCCGTCCGTGGAAAGCATAACCCTACTGAAAAAGGTTTCCTTTGAAGAAAGCACCTTTTCTTATTTTTTTTTCTCATATGCACAAATTGTGTTTTTTTTCCTTTTGTACACAATTGCGCAATTAAATGCATTTTTTTTCTGCCAAACACATGTGTAATTTATTCTCATATAATCTACTGTCGATTATGTATCAATCAGCTAAAAAGTTTTCCAGCCACAAGATCCACCGAAAACCGCAAAATTCTTTGATTATTTTGAGCAGTATATATATATATACACTGCTGTGTGTGTGTGGACAATTGCTAAGGACGGATAACACTATCATCCATAGCAACCACAAAATGAAAGGAAGCAAAATGTGGAAAATTAGAATAAGTGCGGGATATTAGTAAGAAGAAGTATGAGTATATGCAAATTTCTTTTTCACGTCTGTTCATCACATGATAGCGTTCATAAGAGCTTTAAAGGTTTTGACGCGTGTGGACAGTTGTTGTTTCAAGTCAAAGTTTCACGGGAAAGATTTAATAGACGAACTTAAAATTTTTGGCATGTCTTCCCGATATCACATAGATGATTTTATGCGTGGCCGAATTATTGGAAAGATCGAAGAAGGGCGAAAAATAACAGATGTTGCCAGGGAGTTTGACATCGCTCACACAGCGTTGTTTCACGGCTGTGGAAGTCATTTAAAACTACTGGAATGTGTAGAAGACGGCACGGGGGAGGTCGTGTTAGAAGTACGACGCCTACAGAAGACAGATATATCGTCCTATATCAGCAAAAAGGAACAGGCGCACCACAGCTCAGCAGGTGACAAATCAGTTTCTTGCTGCCTCAGGAAAGTAGATCTCCCGAAAAACTGTTGCCAGACGTTTGAGAGGAGGAGGACTATACGCACGCAGACCTGTTGTGTGTGTCCCATTGACCAGACAGCACCGTACTGCCCGTTTGCAATGGTGGCGTGAGCATCACAATTGGACTGAACAGGACTGGGCATGCGTACTATTCTCAGATGAGAGTAGGTTCAGTCTGTCATCGGATTGTAGACGCCAACTGATCTGGCGCGAGAGTGGTACTGCTTATCGTCCAGAAAATATCCAGGAAAAGGACCGATATCCGACATGCAGTATCATGGTGTGGGCCGGCATCATGATCAATGGCCGCACGCGCCTACATGTGGTTGCGAATGGCACTATGACGGGCCAACGATACATTGAAGTTCTACTTCCTCATGTTCGTCTTTTCCGTGGTGCTGTCGGTGATAAATTTGTTTTTATGGACGACAACGCAACATGTCATCGAACACTCGCTGTTCAGGATTGTCGAGACAGCGAGGGTATTCAAAGTCTCGTATGGCCAGCGCGTTCTCCATATCTAAACCCCATTGAAAATGTGTGGGATGCTTTGGGGAGGCAAGTTGCTGGTCGAAACTATCCTCCGACAAACAAGAACACCCTCATCCGTGCACTCACAGAGGAATGGGATAAATTGCCTCAACAGATGTTGGATAATGTTGTGCAAAGTATGGTACGGCGTGTGGAATATTGCATCACACTCCACGGTGGACATATCCCGTACTGATACCTTTCTTTAAGGTGCCTGCTGACTTTTAGATGCATTGTTCCATTTCTCCGTACGCAGATCAAATGAACATTTTTTTTCTTTCAGATGTTTCACAGCTTTTGTACTTTCCAGAACAATAAATATTCTTTATTCTAATGTCTGAACAGTGTGGCAACTCTATTTTATCCTACTAGGCCTCATGTCTCACTTAATGTTATGCTACATAGCAATTTGTGATCCGTCCTTAGCAATTGTCCAGCAGTGTGTATATATATATATATATATATATATATATATATATATATATATATATATATATATATATATATATATATATATATATATATATATATATATATTGTTCAAATTTTCAATCGTTGATAAATTACTTTCTATTCATCCATTCAAGTTCAAATACATGTTTTTAAAACTTGTAGTGGATGGCACTTGATGTTAATACGGTTTTTGTTAAATATTAATTCATTAATTAAATTTAAAAATGAATAAATAGTAAATGTTATTAGAGAGGAAAATCACTCGTAGCACAATGGATATCGTGTTGGACTTGTAATCCAAAGATCGTGGATTCGAATCCTATCTGGCACGGTCTAATTTCTGAGAATATGATTTCAATTAACAAAACTATGAATTTGTGATAATTGAATTTCATTGATGAGTAAATAGTTAAAAGCAAAACAAATAGTCCATCATCTCACATATATAGAAAGGAAAATCGCATTTTATTCTGTTACTTAATATTGTGATTCTGCCATACGTATATACATATTTACATTAGTCGTAACTGTTTAATAAAAAAAGAAACAAAGATGAAATTTTTCTTTATTGTCTTAAGTATGAATTGATTTAATTTTTTTTATATTACTTGTTTTATAGAAGTACACAAATGTAAATTTACATAACTGGCCAGTATTTTCATAAGTGCAAAGACGAATACCATAGAAGTATTAACAACTTGTTGAGACAGGAGTTGCGCAGTTTCAAAATAGCAAAATGGAATTAAAAATATACAAAAGTAAAAAAAAGAAAACAACATATAGGGTAGGAAAAAGACAAAAAAAAGTAGCACAGAAACTTTAGCTGTTTGTAAAAACAACATGAGTGATTAAAATCTCCAATACAAAAACATAGTTAGTATAAAATTAACGACAAAAAAAGCAAAACAAAATACAGGATCCAAATACTTGTACACCTCAGGTCTTCATCGGCATCAGGTTTCAAATCCATGACCTGACAACTCTAGTAGGAACTCTAAAATAAAAAAGACTCAGTATAATACGAGCAGAGTTGGAAAAACAACTGTAGAAATGCAATTTTGTTTTCTTGGGTAAAAATTCAAGTGTGGTCAACATTTAGTGACAAATTTCAGGCTGAGTGTTCAGAGGTTTCAATTCTTTTAATATTATATTATTGAAATCTGGAGGTTGTAATTTTTAGAAAGAAATAGTCGAATCTTTGTACGATCTTTTTATGAGGTTTTTCGTGAACACCGCATAGGAAATATTTCTTTACGAATGTATAAAAATGTCCTCGTTAAACCAAGTTATCTGTGTTTCTTTATGCAGTCTCTACCCCTGCATATAAATAGGTTTGGCACATGTAATATAATTGTTTCTTAAACAGTGAAAATATTTATCAATGAATCCATAACAAATTCAAAAATTACTTCTTAGAAATTCAGGTGTTTGTATTTAGTGGTTTTCACCCACTTCATTTAATTTCTATCTCATAATCTTACATCAAATTCAAAACGTATAAGCTCATTACTTCGTTAAGATTTAATGATAGCAAACTAAGTTTCTTAAAGTAATTGAAGGTTCCTTTTTCTTAAGAAAAAGCAATATTTATTAAATACTTATAATTAATAAAATTTAAATTGAAAGCTTTAGATATTATCAGAAGACAAAAAAAGATGCAAATCTCTGTGGTGGTTTCATGATCTCTAGTCATCTCTAACTTGCAATTTAGTAGTTTCATGCTATAGAATTGATTAAGAAATGTCTGCGACAAGTTTAATTGTATCTCAAAACGTTATAGAAAATTCATTACGCAAATAATAGTTTGAAATAGTGCCCCTACTTTTATGAGTGCGTTACTTTAAACAAGAATTCTAAAATATTTCATTTCAAAGAAAGAATTTCTTTGCAAAATTAACAAAGCAGGTATTGGCATTTATTTTTATCATTATTTTTTTGTAAAACAAAGGTAAGTAATTTAATTAAGTATGTACCGAATACTTTTTGTTCTTGTAAAAGTTTTCAATTAACTTATGTTAAGATGTATTAGTCTCACATGAAAATTTCCAAAGAGGCTTTCAACTTTCAAAGTCTCGTTTAAAGAAAGAAATACAAAAGTCTACGTTAAAATTAAAGCAATATTTAAAAATATTTCTTAAAAAGAATTCGTAAAATTAAAATTTGAGTGGTTTCTTAAATATAAGTCAGATTTAATGAAGGTACTTTGATGGAACTAATATTTTCTTATTTATTTGAAATTATTTATGATAGAAAATCGCATGAAATATATTGACAAAAACCATATTCTCAAAGATTAAGATATATCGGTTATAAAATTACTTTTGAGTACCATTATTAAGCACTAGTATTTTGCTTTTTTTTAAGGGAAAGCCTCCTCATAAAAATATTTTCTTTTATTTAATGTGCATAATGATGTTTTTTTTTTAAATATCATTATTCAATCAGAGATCAGGCAAATATTGATGAATGTCATTTCACTTATCGTAGAGTTTGTGGTCTTAAACTTTTGTCGAAGCGTATAAGTGCGATTTTCTTTCATAAAGGCATAAATTTTGGTTATGAGAATTTACATTTATTTTTCCTGGAATGTAGGAAATAAATGAATTCTTGTTCTTTTCCGGGAAAATTTTGTAGAGTAATCTCAAATATTTTGTATACTGAAGGAAATGAATACATGTAGACGGAGAAAAAGAAACTCACCAATCACAATATTTCAAATGAAAGAAATAATGTTGGAGAAAAAAGAATTCTAGCATTTTATTAAAAGTTATTACATGAATCTTAGTTTCTCATGACAATTTTGTGAAAATTTAAATGAAGTAAAATAGTCAAAATTTGACTTTTTTTCATTCATAAAAGCTAATTAAAGCAGTGCTTCTCAAACTTTCAACACTGGCGCCCTCTTTTCAATCACAATTTTTATCGCGCCCCCCTTATACATTAATAATGTACTGAATGCAATAATAATGCACTTTGACACTAAAGCTACAATACGCGATCTTAATTATGAACCATACAAATTAATAACATAAGTATTAAATTTTGTATACGTTACTTTTAAGCAAAAAAAATAAGTAATAGCATAATTATTATGTTATTTTTACTTTCTCTAATTTTGAAATTGAACATATTGCAAAATGCGGGTGCTGCTGAGAAGACAAAATAAAGATATCAGATAAATATAGAAAAAGAACTCAGAGGGTCAATTTCTAATCATAAGCATTCTTTATAAAAACTTTGCTTTGCAAGGCAAGCCCACGGAAGTCGTTAATACTTATTAAACTTATTCTTAATTTAGTATTAATTAATTACTTATAAAATACTCTGTGCAGCACTGATACATTAAGAGTATACCAGCTGAAGTGCCCCCTCTTTGCACTAGTTCATTTATAAGAAAATAAAACATTATTGATACAATAGCTGAATTGTAAGGAGAGTAAAGCCAAGTGCGCGACAATGTTTACAAAAACGTACAATGATTGCTCAAATTTTCATTAGTTTTAAGCGAATTGTAAGTATAAGCTTCACAGAATTAGCATTTATAATTGATGTTAAAGAATGAACAATAATATAAAATTCCGATGAAGAATAATTGTATTATTTTTAATATTTAAAGCGAAAAGACTTCAATATGTTTTAACCCGGGAGCAGGCACGCACTCGATACGGTCAACGGGGTTATTGAGTCACCCCAATCCTCTTTTTCTTTATAATTATTTTATTGTACACGATACAAATCGTGATTCCAGCGAGTAATTTTATTAAGAGAAAGTAAACTTACCTACTTTCAAGGACTTTTCAATTTTTCTTCGGTAACAAATAAACAGTTTTGTCAGAATTAACGATATCGTGTTCTGTGTATCCCGCGCGACCACTTCCGGGTAAAAAGTGTATTCATTATGATAATATGTATGTTGATGCTAAAAACAATTGTGTAAAACGTTTTTCGTTATGCTTTATATGTTTGAGATAAGTTTATATGTACATATCATAAAACTCCTTTGCATGGAAAACAGCGCAACAGAGAAAAATACATTACTTACAACTTCAATAAATGAGAAACAAACATAAGAGAGGGGGTCATAAATAACTGTACAAATAACTTAGCAAAAAGAAATTACAGCTATAATGTGCAGTATGTCAAAAATAATCACAGTGATGAATTTTTTATGTTCCTAATTTTTTTCCATTCTAGGTCTGGGATTTGTTTTTTCTATGAAAGAGCAGTATGTTAGGATTAAAAAGAAAACGTAATAAAAAATCTCTCATCACGGGATTACAGCAAATTAAATAAAAGTTTTTTTATTTGGTTATAGGATCAAAGATACATAATTAGGTATTGAAGACGTTTTTATTTTTGATGACGTAATATCGCGCGCCTGTAAATTATATCAGAGTAAAAGTGCATTTTTTATTATGTCTGAAAGTATTTTGTTTTAATTCATTCCAGAAAATTAATTATGTTTTAAATCTTTTATTTTCGATATGCTTGCGCCCCCCTTGTAAAGTTATAGCCCCCCCCAGTGGGGGGCGCGCCCCACAGTTTGAGAAACACTGAATTAAAGGAAACATGGGCAACAAACGCAGATCAGAATTTAAGCAGGATTAACATATTTTTTCATTTTGATTTTAAACTTCCAAAGGAGTTTTTAGAAGAAGTATAAGTTATATAGGACGCACGATAATTCAGTTAGTAGGGTTTAATAAATTTTTAAAGATTGAAAATTTAAACAAGTCTAAATGAAAGAAAAATGTTTAATTGCAAATGAGTGGAAATACATGTTTATCTAAGGGGTATCCCCAAAGTGAGGTAATCCTCAAACTTAAAACTTAAACTCAGTGGCACAACAATCCATGAGGGCCAGGAACTACTGTGCCCATCATAATACACGTGACCATTGGACGCTGAGGTGCATGAACAGATGTCCCGATTAGGTGGTCTGTTTGAAGAGAGACCTTCAGTGTTTAAGACCCAAAGCAAGCTTTTGGTACTCATTTATCAACCCAATGTAGCGGGGATGAAAGGCAGAGTCGACCTTGCCCAGCCCGTTAATAGAACCCCAGACCTGTGGTGTGGAAGCACTATACACTACCATTCGATCCTATTCGGTGAAAAATAAAATGTATTGTTAGAATCTTATATAAATCCCTAATGAATGAGGGAGTCCAAACTTTTTTTTATGTAAACTGTTTAGACGGAAATGGTTAATTATGAACATTTCACAAGTTGCATAAATTAAAATTAACCGTTATAGTTTACATAAATTTTGAAGGCTGCAAAAGGTGTATTTCGGCTGCACGAATTAATTTTAAAAGGAACACGGTTACGAAAAAGTAGTACAAATCTATCTAAAGTAGGGTTGGTTACCTTACATATTGTCAAACATAACAATGCATTGGAAGCCAATTCCACAATTCGTTGTCATAAAAATGTATGGAAAATTACAAGACTTATTTTTGCATTTGTAATTTATATATATATAATTTCTCCTCGGAACTTTAAAAGCTAGAGCGGCATCCATCAAAACCGCGGTTCTCTCTCTGTTTTTCCAGATCGCCCCTGACTAAGCCGGCTCTGCCATAGTAAGTGAAAATGCCGGATTTTCTTTTGTCAAGATCATTTTATAGCAGACTGCATTTTTCATGTATTTTAGATGGTCGTTTTATATTTTCTACATCAATATCTTAATGTCTGAATTTAAAATTACATAAAATTCTTGACATCCGCTTAAATGACCATGATAATTTTTATTAGTATATGAATGTGTCATCAAACGATTACATGACTAATATTAGCATATTATTTTAACCATTTAATTAATATTAAGTATAACATAACGCAGACAAATTTTCTGAATTTTAAAATAAATATTTCGAAAACTACTTCAGATATACTCATCATTTTTTATTCCTACGCTTTAGCTTCTCAGTTTTGCTTCTATGTAAGAATTTTTTGTAATTGTATATTCATCAATTTTTTTAATATATTTTTTGCTCTTAGCATGCAGTTTTCAACTGAATTGCATGAAATCTTCGAAAAATACAAAAAGATACTAAAGAAGCTATATAATAAAATTTGAAATTTTTATTATACTCAAACAATTGCTAAAACTTATGGTAAATAACTTTTAACTGCGCGATACATTTTTTTCCGAAATTTCAAATGGAATTTCTAACATAAAATTTCTAGCTTTATACGATCGAGATTTCAAAAAATATCCAGATTTTAATTACTTATTCAGTTAGCCTTTAAAAAAAAGATAAATGTTGAGGTTTTTTGCATAAATAGATATTTTTGAACAATAATTCGAATGTTTTTGAATAGCTCGAATTTAAAATTGATTTTTATGTTTATTTATATGCATAAATGTCTACTGTAAATGTTTCCGTATATTTTGATTACCATTTATTCAAGCCTTCAAGTTATAAAAAAAATGTGTGAAAATCTTCATTCATGTTGTCTTTGATGTAAACTGAAATTCAAGCACTTAAAATTCAAATATAATTCGGTGTATTTTAACAATATGTAACTAGGCACTGTACTTAAACTTCCCTGAACACTTGGGCTTTGAAATCTAAAAAAAAAACTAATAAATCTTAATGGGTTTTTTTTGTTATTATTTTTATCAAAGTGTAAGAAAATGTTTCAAATGATTTGATGAAGTTTAAATTTATTCATTTTTAGTGGTTGGAAAATTGAAAAGGTTTCAAATTTTAAAGAGTTTGGTGTTTTAGTAATTTTTTCGGTATCTTATAATAAAAAAATCATGTTTCAAAAACTGAAAGCTTTGAATAAGAAAAATGAAGCGAAAGAATATACTTAAAAAAAGATAATTTGTCTAACTATATAAAATAGCAGATTGCACTGACACGCCCCAACTTGTTACAGTTTCAAATTAATATGAAACCAAAAGGTTATTGTAACATATTTTACTTATGCGTTGGGACTTTTCAAAACTTTTAAAATACGGAGTAACAAGTAAACACTTCCTGAGGTCTAAAGAAATTTCCCCCCGATTTTTTACGATTGCACCAGGGTCAAAACACGGGGTTTCCTGGAAGCTATAAAACTTCCCCTCATTGTCCTGCTGTGTTGCTTCCACCCCGTCCCCAATTATCTTTCAAGATGTTAAACCTTAAAAGGGGAAAGGATTTCAGAAAAGTGCGGCTAATCCGCTTTTGAAAACGTTACTTGAAGGCAGAAAATTCAGTGCAGTCCATTTTCGAAGCATCTTTACACTGACGGATTTTTCCGTGCTATCCGGTTAGAGGGTTAATCCATGGCCAAGCCTCTTGTTTAAATAATACTATAAAAAAAAGCAAATTGATAGCAAACTTAATGTATTTGAGTTACAGAATTGCACGCTGAACTTTTAGTTCTTTTGTTCTTTAATTACTTAATTTCTTAGTGCAATGGGATATAAACGAGCCACTCAGGAAGAAATGGGGGGAGGGAGGGACACAGGTAAGGATTGCAATACCAGTATTCCTAATACCGGTATTTTGAGACATTTGTACAATTTTGTAATACCGAGGTAGGTTTTTTTTTGTAGGTTTCATTTATGGCAATATATCGAGGCACAGTAACTTGTTTTAACAAATACATTTCATTTGCCCATTTCGTAAATTTATTAACAATATTCTTAGGCAATTCTGAATCCCAAATCAGTTCTAACTTCCAAGTTTCTTGTAATAATAATTTGGGAGGCAATGTAGCTGGAGATAACAACCCGTTTGCGTCAAAAACCTTTTGCACTGTTGATAAAATGAACCTTTTAGTAATTTTTGTTTCACACGTGAAGATTTCAAAATTTATATTACATCTCAGGGTATCTTTGTCTAAATTCCATAACATGCCTAAAACTGGCGCCTCTCCTGTATGCTGAGAAACATATTTACATGCTACATTGCTTTGCCAACCTCGCAAGTTAAAACAGCCATTTGACAATAATTTTGAAGCTATATCAATAGAATTTTCTTGTTCCTTTACATTATTTACACCAGATAAACAATCGTCAACATAAAATGAACATTTTAATTTCTCTACAACATTACAGTATTCAAGAGGTGCGTTATCTAATAGATGTTTTATGGAAGCGTTTAATAGGAAAGGGGAAGAATTTAAACCAAAAATAATTCGACAATGCCTATACACTAATTCTCCTTTACTAGGATAAAATAATCGAAGATAGTCTATCTTTTGGATGAACTGATAACATTAAAAACGTTTTCTCTATATCTGCACTTAATCCCATAGGGTAGAGTCTAAACCTATCTAAAATATCGGGTATTACTTCTAAAAGATTTATGTCTTTATATAAACATTGGTTTAATGAAGATTTACCATTTTCACAAGCCGACCCGTCAAAACAGGGACGGTACTTTGTGGTTTCACTTTGCAGTTTTATTACAGGCCTATGCGCCAAATTATGACATTTAACCGCTTTTACTTCCTCTTCCGATACAATTTCAATAATCCCCAAATTTTTCCAATCCTCAAAAACCTTTTGATACTTCTGAGAAAGCCATTTCTTTTAGCCCTTTTGATAACTTTATCATGTCTAGCCCAAGTTAAACCTTTATTATCAGGTAAATTAACTAGATAATGTTTCCACGGAAGCTGTAACTCATACATTCCGTTAGGAATCGTTAGTTTCTGCTGAAAATCATCTAAAGCGTCTTCATAAGAATTTTGTTTGCTTTCCTCTAGTGTTTGATTTAAAATGCCTAAATTTTCGAGACTCCAGAGATCAGTTAATTTAATATTTCTTACATACATTGAAAGTGTTGTCATAACATTTCTATCAATATGGCATACATCATCCTGCATTCCTAAAACTGTATTTCCGAGTTTAGTCTCGACCACACTTAAACCGGAATCTAACTCACAACATTTCTTCATTAAAATGCGACCTAACACATTCGAACCAACTAATAAATCAATTTCTAAATCTTCGCTAAATGAATCTGAAAACTCTATGTTCAGTTCTCTTAAATTATTTAGAATTTGCTTATGTGTTATTTTCGGGACACAGTTGCATATCTTTTCCTCTGAGAGAACTTCTAAACACATTCTACTTTAATGCAAGATCGTTTACATTCTGCATAAAAAGGGTACTCTATAAAATAATGTAAGAAAAACTCTTGCTTTACTAATGCATTTTAATACACACAAAAATTATTAAAATCACTTAAGAGAAGTTCACTAATTATATGTTTCAAATAACTCTATTGAAAATATTCCCCAATTGGTGAGAGGTAACTTAAATTTCTCAGTTACCATTATTGCACACATAATTAAGAAGAAGTATTTAATTCATTAATTTAAAGCACATTTGTTACAGCCCTATTGAAGTTTTCTAAAACTAAAACCGAAAGTTTCTTCTTTAAAGTTTCTTCTTTTCAAACTTTAAAACATTTGCTGTTATATGAAGGAAAAAACTTAAATAGCAAAAGAACTCAATTAAAAGGAGAATACATTAATTTGAATTCCATTCGTAAGTAAATACTAAGAGTTGAATGCGTATTCATAAAATGTTTATACATTCACAATTTCATAACTAAAATTCAAACTCAAAAATTCATTCACAATCTTATTTCTTGATACTTTAAAACTATTAAGGATGCTCTCTCCTTTAAGTGTTCCATAATTCGAGCCCTGCTTCATAACTTCTGCGAATATTTCAAAAGAATAGGCATATACTGTTACATTTATACAATTTTCTATCGACCTTGACGTTCATCCATTAACACATCTCGCAAAAGAAAATCCTTTGCGGGTTCATAAACACTAGAGATATCTCCCTACCTTGCAGAGTGATTTGACTCTTTAGAATCCCGTTGCCATAAATCAACCGTTGCATTCACTGAAATGACAATAAAGATAGAAATCTTTTTTCTCTCAATGCAGGTTTTCCAATCAGATGCAGTAAATCAAGCAGATAACAAATATTCAATGTTAGATAACGTTTATATTCTGATTCATAATTACACATTTAATGCTGATTTAATCATTGAAAGAGCAACGAATTGTTTGAGAAGGTTTCTGCCTGGAGGGGGATTGTGATAATATTTTATAACTTCAGGCAACTTTTGAGTTTCGAACAATAATATAACATCCAACAAACATGATACATATTTTACTTATTTTATTTTGTTTAAAAATGCATTTTTTAAAAATTTGTAAAATGGCTTAAGGGGGTAGGTTTACAAATCAGGATCTGTATATCAGTAATGTTAATATATTAAAAGTAAAAAAACTTTTTTAAAAATGAGCTTTTATTCAAATGCTCTAAAAGGAATAAAATAAATTTTTCTTTTAAAACTTCTCTTTGCTATCAACTTATAAAGTCGTTATACAATTTATGATATAAAAGCTTGTCGCGAGATTTACCTGTGTAGATAAACAAGCAAACTAATTAACTTGATCTGATTGATTTTAATTTTTTTAAATTTTCAAACTAAGTAAATACGGGTACTTAAATCTCGCGACAAGCTTTTATATCATAAATTGTATAACGACTTTATAAGTTGATAGCAAAGAAGTTTAAAAGAAAAGTTTATTTTATTACTTTTAGAGCATTTAAATAAAAAAGCTTGTTTTTAAAAAAGTTTTTTTTTTTACTTTTAATTTATTTTTTACTTTTTAGTTATCACTGGACAGAGGTTTCTCAGTCTGTTAATCTCATTCAACGCATCAATGTTGAAAGGTCGTTTGCCGGTTAATTTTGAACAGTCCTGCTAAGGGGTACTCAACTTTTTTCCTCGCCAGGCCACATACATAAGATAGATATTTCAGTCGGGCCGTAACAAGAGGATAATGGGAAGGGAGGAAAAATACTGTAAGATCAAAACAAAATTGGACGAAGAAAAATTTATTAAAATAGTAAAACTAATTTTTTTTGCTTTTACTGCAATAATATTTTAAAAATTCGTAATTTTAAACCAATTTTTTCAATTTTTCTGCAAAATTTGGATAATACTACTATGCAAGCGAGAAAATATTTTCGTTCGATCATATTTAAAAATGACGAAGTTTTTAAATGTTTTATTCAAAATTTGAGCATTTTTTGAAAAATCATAAAAAAAAATTTAGGTATTTTATTTCTATATAAAATCACTGATTCTAATAGAGAAAAAGCCTGAACATTCTTCGTGCAGAATATCGATTCTTTAACATGAAAAGAAAATCATACGGAACGATTTAGAAGTCATTTTCATGAAAACGCTTCGCTTTTGACTCATTTAGAAAAAAAAATTGTATGAAATATCTTTTTTTAAAATCAATTATATCGTATCGTGGCGAATTAAATGATCTTTCCGATTAGGTTATTATTTTTTGTCTCAGTTTGAAACAAAGAATATTATGGTTTTTTTAAAAAAAGTACGAAAAATCGGAACTTCTTTAAGCTCAATCGGAAAAGCTGCTGGGCAGAATAAAAAGCTAACAGGAGTAAATAGTTTTCAATTAATATTATCTTAACTAATTGCGATATCGGAATATACACCATCAAAACATGCATTGCCATCTAAACTAAACATGTATACAAAATTTCAGCTCAATCGGTTGAAAGCACCAGTTTCAAAACTGAGTTGCAAGATTCCACCCGAAAAAATTACTTTAATTAATATCTAAACTATTAAAACTCGAAGGTAAACAAACGTATGCGACTATACGACTAAGGTGTATCTTCTCGCGAACCACACGACGCAGAAACTCTCCAAAAGTACCAAAAGATCGGAAATAATCCAAAGAATCCGTTTTGACCATTTATTTTCCAGTAGTGGAACTAGTTATAAATATATTAATTAAAAACCATAAAACTCATAATTACTGCCATTTTTTTCCCTCCAAGCGGCGTACTTCCAAGTTACAGCTTTTTTTTTTATCCCAGACGTTTTTAACACACGATCTAATTTTTTAATGAGACACAGACAAAAAAATTTACAGAATCGGAAAGATCGTTTACTTCGCCACGATACGGTAAAATTTATTTTACAAAATAATGATATTTTCTATTTTTTACGATTTTTTCCGAAATGAGTCAAAATCAATACGTTTTTATGAAAATGATTTCTAAGTCGTTACGATTGAATTTTCTTTCAATTTAATGAAATGATATTCTTCACTAATAAAATTCATGCTTTTCTCTTTTAGAATCAATCATTTAAAAAATAAAATGATATTTTTTTTTTTTACGATTTTGAAAAATATACTCAAAATTTTATATATTTAAATATTTTTTTTCTTTATTTATAAAAATAATCTCATGAATTTTTTTCCCGTGTGTAGAACAATATTATCCGTAATCTGCACAAAGTTTGAAAAAATTGCTTAAAAATTACGGTTTAAAAAAATTTGTGTTTTCCGTTTTATTCCCCGTATGCGAGAAGCATTTAAGCAGTATTTTTGTTACATTTTTTGTTTAAAAATTACGTTATTTGCAATAGATGTATGAAGTTCGAAGGTAATAACTTAAAAATGAAGCCCCCCAATATTTAAAATTTAACAAATAACGCAATGCGAAATTTAACATATCTTCCTTTTTTTTACGTGTCTTTTTTTCCCCATGATTTCGTGGATTGAATGCTTAGAGCACTGGATTAGTAACTTGTGTACCCGGATTTGAAACAACACCACCACTTAGTTTTTATGATTGTCTTAAAAATACTAAAAATTTTATTCACGCATTTAAAGACTTCGCCAGCAATTTTGTAATTGGAAAGAAAATTTATTTCGTCACAATACAGTATTTTTTTTTACAAAACAACGATATTTTACGTATGACTTTTTCTAAAATGAATAAATGTTGATGTGTTAAAATCAAAATGATTTTTAAAAACTCATACCTTGATTTTTACAATTAGTGATTTAAAAAATAAAATATCGAAAACTTTTTTAAGAATTTTTTGTGCAATAGTTTATTACTTTTTGTGCCAATAGAGGGCTGCACCTGTCAAGCTGTTAAATAATCGGTGAATGTTCACTTACTCGAGAGCTCTGATAGCGACAGGGGAATTTCCATGACAATATGTTATGCATTTAAAAATGTTCGTACAACGCCGGGTGAAGTAAACCTGTCTGACAAAGAAAAGGAGCGGAAAAATTTCGAAAGAGGGAATTTTAAGTTATACGCTCGGTAAAAGCCCGAGCAACATCGGGCTAAGTGAAGTAGGGGGTGGAATTCATTTTGAAAAAGAGTATTAGAGAAGTCCTGATTTTGTGAAGAAAAGGGAAAATTTATAAAAGTGGAGAAAGCCCGTGCAACGCCACGCCACGCAGCTAAAAAATAGCATAAAATGGTCAAAATATGCTTTGTCATCCAAATTAAACGTGTATACAAAATTTCAGCTCAATTGGTTGAAGGCATCCGCTTCAAAATTGAGTTGCAAGATTCCACCCGAACAATTTACATTGCAAGTTAAATAAGACCTTGTGAAATATAATATACTTTTTGTACGTGTACAGAGTGAAAGTATTGTAAAATATGTCATTGTACAAATCAATTATTTTACACGAAACGAAACAATTATAATTGGAGGCACAAAGTATCAATCCTTGTACCTATCACCTGCAAAGCAAGTGCTCTACCGTCTGAGCTACGCTTCTGGTCGACACCTGTGTTATTGTAAACATGCTCACCTTAATACATGAACAATTTGATTACAGTAACTAGGTCAATTAAAAGTGTTACGGGAGAAACTAGCATCGAGTAAATAGATATCTTAAGTAAATAGAAATAGTTTGATAGATCTTTCTTTCTTAGTGTTCCCTGTGGAACAGTAAAAATATAACACTCTTTGTACGTACGCTGAGTGGAAGCATTGTAAAATATATCTCGTCGTACAAATTAAATGAATTTCAAAAATATTTTACACGAAAAAATAACAATTGCACGCCCGGGGTATTGATCCCCAAACCTCTCGCATGATAAGCAAGCGCTCTACCATCTGAGCTACGCCTTCGGTTGATACCTGTGTTATTGTAAACATGCTAGCCTTAGCACCTGAACAAGACAGTAAATTGGTCCATATCGTGACATAAATTGTCAAAACATGCATTGTCATCCAAACTAAACGTATGTACAAAATTTCAGCTCAATCGGTTGAAGACATCAGCTTCAAAATTGAGTTGCAAGATTCCACCCGAACATTTTACATTGCAAGTTAAATAAAAGCTTGTGTGTAAAAATAGGTATTTTTAAGGAACATTTATAAATATGCTATTGAATAAAAATTTCTATTTTTTTTTACTAAATGTTCTTTAGACCATTATACATACTTTAATCAGAGCTTTTATGGATAGGCTGTATATTTATTTTTAAAAAATTTATTTTTTGCACATATCTCGGTTTTTTTTCGAAAACAGTGAAATTTCATTATGTTTAACCCTCCAAACGGATAGCACGCAAATTTCCGCCATTGTAAAGATGCTTCGAAACTGCACTGCACGTGTTTTTCTACCTTCAAGTAACGTTTTCAAAAGCGGATTAACCGCTTTTTTCTGAAATCCTTTCCCCCTTTTAAAGGTTTAACATCTTGAAAGATAATTAGGGACGGTGGAAGCAACACAGCAGGACACTGATAGGAAGTTTTATGGCTCGCAGGGAACCCCGTGTTTTGACCCTGGAGCAATCGTAAGAAATCGGGGAAAATTTTCTTTAGACCCCAGGAAGTGTTTGTTTGTGAGCTGGTATCTTAAAAGTTTTGAAAAGTCCCGACGCATAAGTAAAATATGTTACAATTCCCTTTTGGTTTCATATTAATTTGAAACTGTAACAAGATGGGGCGTGTCAGTGCAATCTGCTATTTTATACAGTTAGACCAATTATCTTTTTTTAAGTATATTCTTTCGCTTCATTTTTCTTATTTAAATCGAAGCTTTCAGTTTTTGAAACATGATTATTTTATTATTAGATGCCAAAAAAAATTAATAAAACACCGAACTCTTTAAAATTTGAAACCTTTTCAATTTTCCAATAACTAAAAATAAATAAATTTAAACTTCATCAAATCATTTGAAACATTTTCTTACACTTTGATAAACATAATAACGAAAAAAAAAACTAATTAAGATTTATTAGTTTTTTTTTATGTTTCAAAGCCCAAGTGTTCAGGGGAGTTTAAGTACAGTGCCTAGTTATATTTTGTTAAAATACACCGAATTATATTTGAATTTTAAGTGCTTAAAAATAAGTCTTGTAATTTTCCATACATTTTTATAACAACGAATTCTGGAATTGGCTTCCAATACATTGTTGTGTTTGACAATATCAAAGGTACCAACCCTACTTTAGATAGATTTGTACTACTTTTTCGTAACCGTATTCCTTTTAAAATTAATTCGTGCAGCCAAAATACACTTTTTGCACTCTTAAAAATTTATGTAAACTATAACAGTTAATTTTAATTTATGCAACTTGTGAAATGTTCATAATTAACCATTTCCGTCTAAACATTTTACAAGAAAAAAAATTTGGGACTCCCTCATTCATTAGGGAATTATATAAGATTCTAACATTAAGTTTTATATTTCACCGAATAGGATCGAGTGGTAGTGTATAGTGCTTCCACACCACAGCTCTGGGTTGTATTAACGGGCTGGCAAGGTTGACTCTGCCTTTCATCCCCGCTAGATTGGGTCGACAAATGAGTACCAAGCTTGCTTGGGGTCTTAAACACTGAAGGTCTCTCTTCAGACAGACCACCAAATCGGGACATCTGTCGGGACAATGATAAAGACATTTTTACGACTGTGTGAGCTTTTATGCCTCGTTTATAAATATAAAAAATTACATTCAGCTACAGTTTTTAAAATGTACTGAAATAAGTGGAGGAATAGGATTCTTACATATTATGAATATTTTTGACTGCAGTAAGATATATTTAGATTTCAGTTTCTTTACAATTTGAATAGAAGTTGTAAGCTATTTTGCGAATAGTTTGATATTGAGTATAAACCCATAGGCTGTTTAATTTTGTAAAGTGTTTTATTTTGATACCAGCACACATTAAAATAAGGCTCATTTGCAGTTATATGATCTGCTTCAGTGATACTTAAATTTTCAAAAATAGTCTACATGTACGAAAACATTCTTTCACAACCGCACACCACATCTCTCATACTATGTCTTCCCTACAGCAGGAAATATTTGTGTATACTCAAAAAATTTAATACAGGATACATTTCCAAGTGTTAAAATTGTTTTTAAACTTTGGTATAAATACATTGTGGAATTGTCCGTTAACTTCACTGAACAAAATTGTTTTAAGTGTACTGTTCTGAAAGACAAAATTAATTAGGGAGAACTTTTCTCACAATAGAATTTGTAATTGTGAAGATGTAGTTATCGATGTGTGACATATTTCTTTGTAATAAAAGAAACAGAAAGATAAGAAATTTAACTTGAGTAGAAAATGGTTAGAAGTACTGTCATGCGCATTTGAAGAAGTATATCCCCCATTAAAATTAAAAATTATTGACTGAATGTGTGTTATGTCCATCACAAATGCCGATGTAGAAAAGGAATTTTTATTAAATACAAGAAGTTCGAAAAGGAGAACACTAGGAAGGAAAATCTAGATTTTTTCCGAAAAATATTTAGTTAACATGAAAATATCATTTATATGATTTTAATTAAAATAAATTAAAAGTATTGAAATCTTTTTCTATGCTATTTTAAATTAAAAATATAACTGAATAGAGAATGATCGGTTTTATTTCATAAATATAATCACAGTATATATATCACCGTATGCACCATTTATTGACTTTCTGTTTAAAAAATGAGATAGGGACTTTGTGTGTGCTCTTTTTACCTCATTACTTTTTTAAAAAACAGGAAAGTGAGTGTGATTTCTTACTCTATATTCAAAAATGAATACAGGATGCTTTTTTCTGGTTCAAATCGCAATACCAAAAAAATGTATATATTTTTAATTTTTTAAAAATGACAAAAAAATAAATTTTGTTTGAAGAAAATATATTTTATATTTTCAACTTCTAACATACTATTTATTTCCTTTTTTTCTTTTTTTTACCCTTCTCATTTTGTTTTAATTTTACTGTGACTGAACATACTGGAGAAAGAAACACCGAATTCCACTACAGCTTTCATACAAGATTGCCCAAGGCAACCTAACAGCTAGCTGTAAACGATTGATCTCTTGGTTCTTACTTGACAAAGGAACCGAACTAGGTCATAAAATTGTCCCCGTTCAACCTCCCAAGTTTTAAAAAGAGGGAAAGGAAAAAGTCTGTTGCATTTTTAAAGCGATCTTCAAAATAAGAGTAAACGGTTTCGGAATAACTTTTCAGTAGGAAGGGGTATCCACTTAGAGGGTTAATGCTATAAATTAATTCAGAATAAGTTTTTTACAAAATCCCTTGATCAAAGTATGTATTAGAGTATAATTAATACATATGCAAAGTTATAAGCTGTTAAATGAAGTAGTTTATTAAAAAATGTTCCTTATATAATAAAAATGTTAGTTTTGAGAAAAATGGATTTTAGTAAAAATTTTATTTGTAATTAATGCATAGCAGCTTCATAGCTTAGGTTTTTTCTTTCTTCTGCCAAAGTATTGTCTAATATACATTTCTTATGCTTTTTTTCACCCTTGTTTCTTTATAATTTTGTAATATGTCATAATTTGCTTTTTGTAGTCTCTCCCGTTCAGCTGTTTCCATTGCTCGAGCTATGTAAAAACCTGGTAATATACATAATGTTGCAAGAACATGACATTTAGTGATATTACCTTGATTGTAGGAGGCAATAGATTCCAGTATCCCAGTTTTTAATGTGCCCAATTGCATAAAAATGTTTTTCGGTATTTGTGACAATATTATGCAATTTACACTTTCGTTACATTTCTGTGTCTTATCATGTAAGCATTTGGCAAGGAACTTATATATATAGTTGTTGATAATTCCCTGTACACCAGTGTTTCTCAAAGTGTGGGGCGCGCCCCCCTGGGGGGCGCGATAACCCTGCAAGGGGGGCGCGAGCATATCGAAAATTTAATGATTTTTTTAAAAAAATAACCGGAAAGAAGTGAAACAAAATACTTTTTCCATAATAAAAGAAATACACAACAACACTGATATAATTTATGTTTATCATCTGGCGTTCTTCTGTTTTAACATAAAATATTACTCGTTAAAAGAAAAAACGAAACTCAGACCCTGAGAAAAATTCTAAGAAGATAAACATTTCATCACTGTAATTATTATTGAAATACTGTATATTAGTTGTAGAAAGAAAAGGAAGACATGATTCACTTTTCAGCCAGGCAGCATAATACATTTGCTGGTCATTTATTTGATTGACCTTCAAACTTACTGGTAGGGTTTCTACATTAGTTCCATCCCATCTTTTATGTATTTGTTTTTCGCATAGGGAAATTGTAAATAATGAAGAGTTTTACGATATTTGGAAAAGAATTGATTGATTTTTGAAGGATTATTTGGCTAAGATTTATTTTTACGAGTAATCTCAAACATATAAAGCATAGTGAAAAACGTCATAATCCTTTTTTAGAGCATCCGTATTTTTTCTGAATACACCTATAACCAGGCAGCGGTGGCATCTGTGATCTGTATTGAAGGAAGTTGAAACTGATGCATATTGTTCATGATTGAGAAACACGATGAACATGAAACGAAAGGAAAATTTTCAATGGCTTCCTAAAGAACTCCATCAACTGAAATATGAAGCCATAAGTGTACCACAAGGTTCAGTTCGACTTGTCAAAAAAGACACAAGAAAGAAAAAGTTCAACTTGCTATTTGTTGATCACCAAAGGTGTCACGAGTTCGAGCCCAGTACCACTAAAGACCCGTCGTGAAAGGGAGAGGTGCACGTTAAATCTGTAAAGAGCTCAAACGTCCTCTTGTTGGAATGGTGTGGTAGTTAAAAGAGGCCAGCTCAAGTATCGTCCTCGTCAACCATGGTTCAAAATTACGAGGTCCGTCTCTAAAAGCCCTCGTGTAGCTGAACAGTGCGACGTTAATATTCACTCACTCGATCATGAATGCTCCTTAAAACTACAATTACTTGAACAAAATATGACAGCTTTGCCAGCAAGTAACATTTCTGTAATATTAGTGAAAAGTATCTTTGCTTTTCGTCCTTTATTAAGATCTTTCACTTGTCAATAATTTTTAGTTCAGTTTTATTGGACTTTTCTCAAATCATCAAAGAAAGATTGAACATTCCTTGAAAGCCGGTAAGTATACTTTCTCTTAATTAAATTATTCACTGGAATTCCAATTTGTATCGTGTAGAGTAAAAATAATTATAAATAAATGATTGGGGTTACTGAGTTCCCCCGCACTACCATCAGCGTTAGTATCGAGTGCGCGCCTGCTCCCGGGTTAAAACATTTTGAAGTCTTCTCGCTTTAAATATTAAAAAGTAACACAATTATTCTTCATAGGAATTTTATATTCTTTTTCATTACTTAACATTAATTCTAAATGCTAATTCTGTGATGCTTAAAACTACAGTTCTTTTTAACAGTTATTTACAATTATAGCATTTATCTAAAAAAAATCATTTTACATTTTTGTATACAATGTCGTGCACGCAGTTTTACTCTCCTTACAGTTCAGCTATTATATCAAGAATAATGTTATATTTTTTTAAAAAATTAACTCGTGCGAAGAGCCGGTGTTTCAGCCAGTATACGTTTAATGCATCAGTACTGAAGAAGGTATTTTATAAATAATTTCTTAATACTAAATTAATCTAAGTTTAATAATTATCAGTGACTTCCATGGGCTTGTCTTGTAGAGCAAAGTTTTTCAAAGAAAGGTTTAATATCAGATATTGACACTGAGTTATTTTTCTTTATTTAGCTGAGATCTATATTTTGTCTTCAAAGCAGCCACCGCAGAAAATCCTGTTTAACATAGGTAGGATTTTCAAAATGGTAATAGTATACGAAGTGCTTTTGTTTTCAGTGCAGAAATTATGATTGAAAATTGGGTCGCCAGTATTGAAAGTTTGAGAAACACTGGTGTACTATAAAAATAATTATAAAAAAAGGATTGGGGTGACTCAATAACCCCGCTGGACCATTAGTATCGAGAGCGCGCCTGCTCCAGGGTTAAAACATGTTGAAGTCTTTTTCGCTTTAAATATTAAAAATAATGCAATTATTCTTCAACTGAATTTTATATTATTGTTCATTATTCAACATCAATTCTAAATGATAATTCTGTAAGGCTTAAAATTATAGTTCGCTTTAAACTAATTATACTTTGAGCAATCATTTAAAAAAATCATTTTACATTTTTGTAAACATTGTCGCGCACTTGGCTTTACTCTCCTTACAAAATTCAGCGATTATTTCAATAATGTTTTGTTTTCTTATAAATGAACTCATGCAAGCGGGTACTTCAGCCGGTATACTTTTAATGTATCAGTGCTCCATAGTAGTTTATAACTAATTAATTAATACTAAATTAAGAACAAGTTTAATAAGTATTAATGATGTCCATGAGCTTGTCATGGAAAGCAAAGTTTTTATAAGGAATGCTTATGATTAGAAATTGACCCTCTGAGTTCTTTTTCTATATTTAGCAGATATCTATATTTTGTCTTCTAACCAGCCACCGGATTTTGCAATAAGTCCAATTTAAAAATTAGAGAAAGGAAAAATAACACACATAATAATTATCCTATTATTTTATTTATTTATTTATTACTTAAAAGTAGTATACAAAATTTAATACTTATGTTACTAATTTGTATGGTTTATAATTAAGATCGCCTTTTGTAGCTTTAGCATCAAAGTTCATTATTATTGCATTCAGTGCATTATTAATGTATAAGGGGGCGCGATAAAAATTGTGATCGAAAAGGGGGGCGCCAGTATTGAAAGTTTGAGAAGCACTGCTGTACACACATTTTTGATGTAATCGAGTACTTCTGATGTGACAAGGTGTTCCTGTGTTTATATACTTCACCTGTTGTAATTGCTCGGTTATATTCACACAAGGTATCTTCGTTTGTTGGGCACAGACCATGTTGTCAATATGCATCAATAAATGTTCGCTTCATTGAATTAATACTATCGGTACATTGAATTAATACTATTAA
This sequence comes from Trichonephila clavipes, assembly GCA_019973935.1. NCBI lineage: Eukaryota > Metazoa > Arthropoda > Arachnida > Araneae > Nephilidae > Trichonephila > Trichonephila clavipes. The sequence goes on along the minus strand of BMAU01021392.1, from coordinate 427,979 downwards.
TACTATTGGTATTATTTCTGATAGCCTACCCATAGTTTTAAAGCTCGTAGTCGAGTCCCCATCCGTTTCTTGACATAGACAGCACATTCCAGTTTTTCAATACCTGTATCTCTAAACGGCTGCATCTCGTTAACTGTTTTATACGCTCTGGCGTCACCATCGCCCAAAAATTTGGTATATCGCAGAACATGCAAACTTTCAGAGCGTTGGAAGATTTCGATGGCTCCTGAAACTTCCATACTTCCACTATTTCCAAAATGATTAGCCTCACAGTTCTCGTTATGCATTTTGTTGGGGTTTTACAAAATCTTTATAAAATTGAAGCATCAAGCACTTTACCGGTATAAAAATTTGTTGCAATGACAGCACCATTCAAAGACGTATGCCCATGCTCTTTTGCCAAGTACCATCAATAGAAACTGTTATATCAGAATGTCCGCTGACATCTTCGGCTTCTTTAGCTGCAATTTGCATACTCACCATAGCCACAGTCTCTACGGCTGTATCCAGTCCTGATTCATTTTTATTAAATCTTTGCGATGGAGTTGGTAAATTCACAACTCCACACAAAACTTTAGCAAAAGACTTACATTTTTCCAATAAATCTCATTGAATATGAAAACCTGGTATTGACTTCATAGTACTTAAAACTTTTCCATTACATGAAACCATATATATCAGTATTTAGAAATGGTTGGCTGAATTCACAAGTTTCACAAGAAACTGAAAAATCTGTGGCCAAGTCTTGAACTTTTCTTAAAAATTTAATTGAAATGCTATTATTTTTGCATTTTTTACATACAACAGATATTTTTATAGCTTTAGCTAATAAAATTTTATTTATAATTTCATTTATATTTCCATTTTCCGCAAGAAAATTGCTGTAATCCTTACAAAATTTCAGCTTCTTGGCTGAAGCTGAAACATCCAAATTGTTAAAATGGATTCACTTACCTTCGACTGTGAATGCAAACAAGCTGTTCATTTCTTAAAGATTTGATTTTTAAAACATGGCATATTGAAAAAAAATTGTTTAAAAAGTAAAAATTGCCAGGAAATATATGACAAATTTCAAAAAATTAGTAAATGTAGCCGTAATAAAAGCTACTTAAAGACTTCAAAAATCAATGCGAACAGCACGTTTCAAATAATAAACAAGCGTTTGCTTCACTTCATTTCTTCTACTAGACGTTGCCATTCAAAGTATTTTAAATAATAATGAAAAAATAGTGAACTGGGGGGCTTACAATGCAGAAAAAAAGTTTGTATACATATTAGTGGGCGTGGCAGGTGGACTCTAACAGGTGGTAAAACATTTTCAAAAAATTATTAAAAATACTTTCACTGCACGTAGAATAATAATTTTTGCACCATTAGAAGCTTAAAACTTCATATTTTAAAAAAGTAAAAAGTAAAAAATGAGTTTTGTGGTCGAAATTCTAAACCTATCTTCTTAATTTTTCTGCAAAATACATATATATATATATATATATATATATATATATATTAAGCGGATTCTTTTAAACCAAATTTTTCAAGAAACAGTAGAGAGAATAAAAACATGTTTTCCTAAATATTAAATGTATCGTTTATTTCATTTAATATTTTCTCAATCATGGGAAAGATCATGTGATTATTGCGAACTATATAACAGAAAATATCATTATTTTTTCTATTTGTAGGATAAGTTTGAATTTTTCTTTTTTTTTATTTCGCATAAATGATACAATTATTGTATTTCTCAAATAAATTTTTCTACTTTGCGATGAAATGGATCTCACTTTTTCAAACATTGTACACAACATAAAATCAGTAAAATAAAAAAAGAGAAGAATTTTATTGATGAAACAACTCTTTACGCTTAAAGTATCTGACTACCTACGAAATCACGGTTTTGTAAAGACGTACGAACGAAATTCTTTTTAATATTTAGTGTCACTTCGATTAAAAAACACTTATAACATTTTTAAGAATATTATTTAAAAAAAAGAAACGAGCCATACTGTAGTCGCATATAATGTGTAACATCTGGGATGTTGTCGTGGTAAATACGCAAAAGTAACTTAAATCCTGAATTGATTGATTGATTGAATATTAACGTCGCACTGTTCAGCTACACGAGGGCTTTTGGCGACGGACCACGTAATTTTGAACCATGGTCAAGTGACGTGGACGACACCTGAGCTGGCACCCCCCTCTCCTAACTACCACACCACACCACACCAACGGGAGGACGTTTCAGCTCTCGACAGATTTAACGTGCATCGCTGCCCTACACGGCGGGTCTTTAGTGGTACTGGGCTCGAACCTGTGACAAAGCAAGCCACAGTCCGATACCTATACCACTCGGCTACCGCGGCCACCTTAAATCCTGAAAGAAAAGAATCGAATATGATTGGAAATAATTTTCTATCGACTAATTATATCTTTAATGAAAATTGTATTTATTTATAACACAAGGAGCAATGCAAATTTTTATCAAAAATATTTATTCTTGTTCTATCTGGGGAAGAATGGATGCAATAGACTTGAAAATTGGCACACAGGGATTTCGGTGGCCCTGTGCATTTTCCGAATCAAACGGTGAAAACTAATTAAAGATTTCCTGCATTTTGTACTTTTGCCATATGCCGAAGATGGTTATACTCTTTAAAACGAAGTATCACTCGCTTCCCCTGATTGAATCGAGTGAGATTGAATTGAGTTTTAAATCGGATAGGATTGGAAATAATTTTCTGTCAACTAGTTATATCTTTAATGAAAATTGTATTTATTTAACACAAGGAGCAATGCAATTTTTTATCAAAAATATTTATTCTTGTTCCATCTGGGGAAGAATGGATGCAATGGACTTGTAAATGAGCACACAGGGATTTTGGTCGTCCTGTGCATTTCTCCGAATCAAACGGTGAAAACTAATTAAAGATTTCCTGCATTTTGTACTTTTGCCATATGCCGAAGAGGGTTATACTCTTTAAAACGAACTTTCACTCGCTTCCCCTGATTGAATCGAGGGAGATTGAATTGAGTTTTAAATCGGATAGGATTGGAAATAATTTTCTGTCAACTAGTTATATCTTTAATGAAAATTGTATTTATTTAACACAAGGAGCAATGCAATTTTTTATCAAAAATATTTATTCTTGTTCCATCTGGGGAAGAATGGATGCAATGGACTTGAAAATGAGCACACAGGGATTTTGGTGGTCCTGTGCATTTCTCCGAATCAAACGGTGAAAACTAATTAAAGATTTCCTGCATTTTGTACTTTTGCCATATGCCGAAGAGGGTTATACTCTTTAAAACGAACTTTCACTCGCTTCCCCTGATTGAATCGAGTGAGATTGAATTGAGTTTTAAATCGAGTAAGGATTGGAAATAATTTTCTGTCAAAAATAGTTATATCTTTAATGAAAATTTTATTTAGGAGTAAAGCAATTTTTTATCAAAAATATTTAATTATGCGCAATTTTTTTTCGGCTGTACTCATCCGGTTTTTAGTTTTTCGTCGTGTTTTTTTAATGCTTATTGTTGTCCCTTTTCACAAAAATCTCTCGTACAAAGATTCGGTAAGCGAGAGGAAAGATGTTATACATCGTGTGCATAAGGATCTAAGTTTATCCGGAATAAGGCGTGCTGGTATTTGTGAAGTGGAGTAAGAAAATGAAATCGAGTTTTAGAATTCGAATCTTTAGAAATGCTAAATTTAATAATATAAAAATGGCTACTATAGTTGGATCATATATTCTGCTCTGGATTTACACATCCCTGCAAATTACAAAATCAAGGAAATTTAATTAGTTTAGTAAATGTTTAATTCTTAATCGGGAAAACCTTTTAACCACAATTAAAAATATTACATTGACAGCGACAGAAATTGAACCGAAAGTATGAAAAAGGAACAAACTAAAATATTTATTCGAATAATTCCATATTACTTACTCGTATTTTATTAAGAATATTGAATTTTTTAGACTCTTAACAATAAATATAATTATTAATAAGTAAGTTTATTCTGAGAATAAGGATTCGAATCTTGTAAGGACTGTATTTAAAGAATTATTACTTCGTTTAGCTCAGTTCAACTTTATTTCATGGGTTTCAAATTCGAACTAAACAACAATTAAAAAAAAGATCAAAGTTACAAATAAATTAAAACAGTTCACTGTATTAGAAATTAACGAAACGTTTGCGCGTGCTTCCTCAGACTCAAAATCATGGGAAGCGAAGGATAGTTTGTTTTTAAAAGACCAGAACCATCCAGATTGACGCAGCATACGTTAAAACTGGTCTGAGGATTAGTGTGATATCAATTTGGTCAAATTAAATAGCGCACGCTTACGTCACTTGATGTTAGTCATGTCCGTCCCTTTTCACGAAATCACTCGAACAAATATCCAGTAAGCGAAAGGGAAGATGTTTCTATAATAATAATATCTATATGTGGCTCAAAAATCTGTACAGAGCCTGAATTGAATTTTTTGAAATATGTAAACGGAGATTCATCCATATTTTAATACATCAGAGTAAAAAATTAATAAATATCCCTTGCAGAAAATTAAATGTTTCTGAGAATAAATGTGGGCTATATTTTTATATATAGCCCACCTTTGTGCTCAGAAAGAAATTATTTTCTGCCAGTGATACTTATTAACCCTCCAATTGAACAGAACGGATTTTTCCGCCCTACTAGAGAGGCTTCGAAAATGGACTGCACGGATTTTTCTGCCTTCAAGTAACGTTTTCAAAAGCGGATTAGCCGCACTTTTCTGAAATCCTTTCCCCCTTTTAAGGTTTAACATCTTGAAAGATAATGAGGGACGGAGGAAGCAACACAGGAGGAGTTTTTATGGCTCGCAGGGAACCCGTGTTTTAACCCCCCAATCGTAAAAAATTGGGGAGAAATTTCTTTACAACCCAAGAAGTGTTTGCTAGCTTGTATTTTAAAAGTTTCCAAAAGTCCCAACGCATAAGTAAAATATGTTACAATTCCATTTTGGTTTCATATTAATTTCAAACTGTAACAAGTTGGGGCAGGTCAGGGCAATCTGCTATTTTATATAGTTAGACAATTTATCATTTTTTAAGTATATTCTTTCGCTTCATTTTTCTTATTCAAAGCTTTCAGTTTTTGAAACATGATTATTTTATTAAAAGATACCGAAAAAATTTATAAAACATCAAACTCTTTAAAATTTGGAACCTTTTCAATTTTCCAACCACTAAAAAGGAATAAATTTAAACTTCATCAAATCATTTGAAACATTTTCTTACACTTTGATAAAAATTATAACGAAAAAAAAAACTAATTAAGATTTATTAGTTTTTTTTTTTTTTTTAGATTTCAAAGCCTAAGTGTTCAGGTAAGTTTAAGTACAGTGCCTGGTTATATATTGTTAAAATACACCGAATTATATTTGGAATTTTAAGTGCTTGAACTTCAGTTTACATTAAAGACAACATGAATGAAGATTTTCACACATATTTTTTATAACTGGAATGTTTGAATAAATGGTAATCACAAAAATATACGGAAACATTTACAGTAGACATTTATATGCATATAAATAAACATAAAAATCAATTTTAAATTCCAGCTATTGAAAAACATTCGAATTATATATTGTTCAAAAATATCTATTTATACAAAATACCTCAACATTTATCTTTTTTAAAGGCTAACTGAATAAGTAATTAAAATCTGGATATGTTTTGAAATCTCGACCTTATAAAGCTAGAAATTTTATGCTAGAAATTCCATTTGAAATTTCGAAAAAAAATGCATCGCGCAGTTAAAAATTATTTACCATAAGTTTTAGCAATTGTTTGAGTATAATAAAAATTTCAAATTTTATTATATAGCTTCTTTGGTATCTTTTAATATATTTCGGCCGCGGTAGCCGAGTGGTATAGGTATCGGAACGTGGCTTGCTTTGTCACGAGTTCGAGCCCAGTACCACTAAAGACCCGCAGTGTAGGGCAGCGATGCACGTTAAATCTGTCGAGAGCTGAAACGTCCTCCCGTTGGTGTTGTGGGGTAGTTAGGAGAGGGGGGTGCCAGCTCAGGTGTCGTCCACGTCACTTGACCATGGTTCAAAATTACGTGGTCCGTCGCCAAAAGCCCTCTTGTAGCTGAACAATGCGACGTTAATATTCAATCATTCATTTAATATATTTCGAAGATTTCATACAATTCGGTTGAAAACCGCATGCTAAGAGAGCAAAAATATACTAAAAAAATTGATGAATATACAATTACAATAAATTCTTACATAGAGAAGCAAAACTGAGAAGCTAAAGCGTAGGAATAAAAAATTTTGAGTATATCTGAAGTAGTTTTCGAAATATTTATTTTAAAGTTTAGAAAATTTGTGTGCGTTATGTTATACTTGATATCAATTAAATGTTTAAAATAATGTGTTAATATTAGTCATGTAATCGTTTGATGACACATTCATATACTAATAAAAATTATCATGGTCATTGATGCGAATGTCAAGAATTTTATGTAATTTTAAATTCAGACATTAAGATATTGATGTAGAAAATATAAAACGACCATCTAAAATACATGAAAAATGCAGTCTGCTATAAAATGATCTTGACAAACAAAATCCGGCATTTTCACTTACTATGGCAGAGCCGGCTTAGTCAGGGGCGATCTGGAAAAACAGAGAGAGAACCACGGTTTTGATGGATGCCGCTCTAGCTTATAAGCTCCCAGGAAAAATTGTATATGTATATAAATTACAAATGCAAAAATAAATCTTGTAATTTTCCATACATTTTTATAACAACGAATTGTGGAATTTGCTTCCAATACATTTTTGTGTTTGACAATATGTAAGGTAACCAACCCTACTTTAGATAGATTTGTACTACTTTTTCGTAACCGTATTCCTTTTAAAATTAATTCGTGCAGCCGAAATACACCTTTTGTACCCTTAAAAAATTTATGTTAACTATAACGGTTAATTTTAATTTATGCAACTTGTGAAATGTTCATAATTAACCATTTCCGTCTAAACAGTTTACATGGAAAAAAAAGTTTGGACTCCTTCATTCATTAGGGATTTATATAAGATTCTAACATTAAATTTTATTTTTCACCGAATAGGATTGAGTGAAAGTGTATAGTGCTTCCACACCACAGGTCTGGGGTTGTATTAACGGGCTGGGCAAGGTCGACTCTGCCTTTCATCCCCGCTACATTGGGTCGATAAATGAGTACCAAGCTTGCTTCGGGTCTTAAACACTGAAGGTCTCTCTTCAGACAGACCACCAAATCGGGACATCTGTTCATGCACCTCAGCGTCCAATGGTCACGTGTATTATGATGGGCACAGTAGTTCCTGGCCCTCATGGATTGTTGTGCTTCTGAGTTTGAGTCTTAAGTTTGAGGATTACCTCACTTTGGGGATACCCCTTAGATAAACATGTATTTCCACTCATTTGCAATTAAACATTTTTCTTTCAATTACGTTTATTTCAGAAGGAAGTTTGATTTTCAAATGTATTTGCTAATAACATGTATATTTGTGTATTATATTAAAAATTTGATCAGTCCAAAATTACATGTTTTTAGCTCCTCTAAAAGCTTTTAGGATTTTACAACTGATCTTACAATCCATATACGTTTTATAGTAGTATATTTAAAAATGATAAAGACATTTTTACGACTGTTTGAGCTTTTATGACTCATTTATAAATATAAAAAATTGCATTCAGCTATAGTTTTTAAAATGTACAGAAATAAGTGGAGCAACAGGATACTTACATATTATGAATATTTTTGACTGCAGTAAGATATATATATATTTCAGTTTCTTTACAATTTGAATAGAAGTTGTAAGCCATTTTGCGAATAGTTTGATATTGAGTATAAAACCATAGGCTGTTTAATATTGTAAAGTGTTTTACTTTGATACCAGCACACATTAAAATAAGGCTCATTTGCAGTTATATGATCAGCTTCAGTGATATTTAAATTTTCAAAAATAGTCTACACGTACGAAAACATTCTTTCACAACCGCACACCACATCTCTCATACTATATCTTCCCTACAGCAGGAAATATTTGTGTATACTGAAAATTTTAATACAGGATACATTTCCAAGTGTTAAATTTGTTTTTAAAATTTGGTATGAATACATTGTGGAACTGTCCGTTAACTTCACTGAACAAAATTGTTTTAAGTGTACTGTTTTGAAAGACAAGATTAATTAGGGAGAACTTTTCTCACAATAGAATTTGTAATGACTGAATTGTGTGAAAATGTAGTTATCGATGTGTGACATTTTTCCTTGTAATAAAAGAAACAGAAAGATAAGAAATTTAACTTGAGTAGAAAATGGTTAGAAGTACTGTCATGCGCATTTGTAGACGTATATCCCCCATTAAAATTAAAAATTATTGACTGAATGTGTGTTATGTCCATCACAAATGTCGATGTAGAAAAGGAATTTTTATTTAATACAAGAAGTTCGAAAAAGAGAACACTAGGAAGGAAAATTTAAATTTTTTCTCAAAAATATTCAGTTCACATAAAAATTTCTTTTATAAGATTTTAATTAAAATAAATTAAAAGTATTGAAATCCTTTTTTATGCTATTTATATTAAAAGTATAACTGAATAGAGAAAGATCGGTTTTATTTCATAAATATAATCATTGTATGTAATATTTATTGTGTTATTGTTTAAAAATGAGATAGGGCCTTTGCTCTTTTTTACCTCATTACTTTTTTAAAAACAGGAAAGTGAGCGCGTTTTCTTACTCTCATATTCAAAAATGAATACAGGACTCTTTTTTCTGGTTCAAATCGCAAATACCAAATATATATATATAATATATATATATATATATATATATATATATATATATATATATATATATATATATATACATATATATATATATATATATATATATATATATATATATATATATATATATATATATATATATATATATATATATATATATATATATACACATATATATATATATATATATATATATATATATATATATATATATATATATATTATACATATATTTTATAAATATATATGACAGAAAAATAAATTTTTTTTGAAGAAAATATAATTATTTTTCAACTTCTAACATACTATTTATTTCATTTTCCTCTTTTTTTACCTTTCATTTCGTTTTTAATTTTACTGTGACTGAACATATAGGAGAAAGAAACACCGTATCTTTTTCAAAGAGGATTGATCAAGAGAGGATATCTACGCTTTCAAAGAAGATTGCCCAAGGCAACTTAACAGCTAGCTGTAAACGATTGATCTCTTGGTTCTTACTTTTCAAAGCGACCGAACTGGGTCGTAAAATTTTCCCCGTTCGACCTCCCAAGTTCTAAAAGGGGGAAAGGAAAAAAGTCTGTTGCATTTTTGAAGGGAATCGCAAAATAAGAGTTAAACGCTTTCGGAATAACTTTTCAGGAGGAAGGTGTCCAGTTAGAGGGTTAATTATTTACTCTGATAAAATAAAATATGAATAAATCTCCGCTTATATATTTCAAAAATATAATTATTTATATAGTTACCTTTATATTATAATATTAGATAAATTGCTTATTATTATTTTTAATTCATATATAACTGTAGTGTCACTTAAGTTATGGTAGTTTGTATATTCTCTTTAATTTTTTTTTTTATTTCTATTCTTTTTATACTTTTGTTAAGTGCTACATTTTGGCCATTCCCATGATTTGAATTTGCATTTGGGTCCAGAATATGGCAATAACTTATTTATTTTACTCAGATCTAGCGCGGTCTTTACAACTTTGAAAACAATTTTTATGTAAGTTACATTTATCTTGTAATGGATTTAGATATTCTATCCATTATTTTCGATAGGTTTTTACTCAGTGTTATTAACATAAAGGGGGAAGGTTGGCTGACCACAAAACATGTTCAAAGCCACTTTTATATAAATTATTTTATGTATAAGCTGTCCTACGTCAGCAATGTTTACAATACTATAGCATCCATTTTTTTTTATATTTTAAACCCTATTGTAATTTTAATTTCTCATACATCCTTCTATGTCTTTTTTCTTGCAATCTCAATTTTTTTTCGATTTTGTTAAGGTTCATCTCTTATTAGTAGAGAATTTACACTTTATATGAGTATGAAATATCCTTTCATATTGTTGGCAATTAGTAAATATAACAGTAGTATGTGGCGAGTGGATGATATTAATGTAGCGAACCAAAGGATAAAGCCTGGTCATTGGAAAGTATTATGGCAAGGTTGATCATACTTTATGGAATTGATGAGACAGTCTTGAAAGTTAATCCAATTTATTGCATTGAACATGTAGAGACACACAAACACATATTGATGGCAACACAAAGAAAACACATATAACAAAAATACACACACGGCAACTGCAGCCGGTTACATGTTGAACGCAGACAAAGACAGAAGAGAGAAGAGAAGTTGATGAATTACTGGAGTACCTGCTCCCGCAGGGAAGCTCAAATTCCTTTCATGATTAACTGGGTGGTTACATGAGTTCAGCTTTTCTGCTACATAATTGTTAAAATTAAGTGAGAAAAATTAAAATTGAGAAAATATTCTGAATTTAGAAGTTACTGTGAATGTAGATAAATGAGAATTTATGAATGGGTGTGTGATTAAAATGCATTATTGTATTTGTGAGATCTGATTGTGTAAATTACAATAAGAAACTTGTCCGCTTAAGCAGACTTAAAATCATTGAGAGTGAGAAAACCAGCCAACGCGGGGTGACCCTCACCACCGAGAATCTCTTCTCGTCTGAATTTTCGAACGAACGAACGAAAATAAAATTCATGGGGAGCGACAGCGAGCCAAGCGCTTCTGCTCAGAATGGATGGCGAAAGAGTGAAGGAAGCCAGGAGAAAAAAGCCCTAAAAAGGGGAGGGGCGGTATCTGAATTTCGCCCAAAACGGAGGACTATAGGAATGACTTTGGTTGATTTTGAGTGGTCCAATCAGGAGGCAGCCTCTCGAAACCCATTGGAGTGGGAGTGTCCTAGACGAAGGGAATCTATGATCTTTCACTGTAAAAATCAACAGAACCTTTTCTCAAGTCAGATCTGACAAAGCCGGCATTGCTCAAGGGTCCATTTTGGGGCCCGTCCTCTTTAATCTATACGTAAATGATATTATTAAAAATACTAATACAATGATTTGTATGTATGCAGATGACACTGCCATTTTAAGCAGACACTACAACCCCACAACCTGACACAAAACATAAACGAACACCTGGCTCACCTTGAAATTTGGTTCTCCGTTTGGAAAATTGCAATGAACACTACGAAAACTGAAGCAGTATCTTTTTCCCAAAAACGACTACCCCCCTAAATCACGCTTCAAAACCAAAGAATTCCCTGGTCTCAGCACACCAAATACCTTGGTGTTATAATTGATAAAAATCTCACATTCAGACAACACATTACACACGTTAGAATTAAATTTAAAAACGCTTCGCGTCAACTTTATTCTCTTCTCTGTAGAAAGTCTAAATTGAATAGACGTAATAAAATTCTTATCTACACTCTGATCTTAAAACCCCTTCTGACATATGCTTCTCCAATCTGGGCGCATGCAGCAAGAACCAATACCGATCTCATTGAAAGCACCCAAAATGTAATTTAAAGACAAATTCTCCTTGCCCACTGGTACATGAGAAATGCTGCCATTAGAACAGCATGCAATATCCCGACCATCAGACAAACGATCCTTCACAGACTTCACAGATACGTGGTTAATAATGGCATTGATGTCTTATATAGCACCCCCTACCTCTACTAGATTCGGTACTGCTTCAGCTACAATAATTGATTATGCGCTAATGAAAAACCTAATCTGGCCTTGTACCATTCACTCAATCGCTGAATTAAGTTCTGATCATAATCCAATCAAACTAACTTTCCCAAGATACCCAACTTCGAAATTCCCCCTCCCCAACTTAATACTAACTGGAATGTCTTCACAACTACTCTAGCCAAACACGAAAATTTATATCTTCCACAGGCCAGCTCAACCCCAGAGATTGATTCCCAAGTCAGAGATCTCACAAGTGAGATTCTAACTGCACACGCTAAAGCATCAAAACCAATGACCCATTCGGAGCCACCATTTGTGCAGGGTGAGCTCAAACACCTCTTCAGAGAGAGAAATCGAGCCAGAAAGTTATGGCAATTAACCAGATTCCCACAACACAAAACTGAACTAAATAGAATCCAAAACAAAATTAAAAGAATAGTTGGACTGTACAGACAACAAGTATGAGAGGAACACCTTACTTCCTTGGATGCCCAAGACGGCTTCCTTTGGGGAACCGCTAGAGCATTCAGGAAAAAGGCCTCTCCGATTTCTGCCCTTAATGGCCCTAACGGCATCGCTCTCAGTGACACAAATAAAACTGACCTAATAGCTCAATCCCTCGAGAGTCAATTCCAATTGAACAACATTCACAATCCACAAAAAGACCAAATCATAACCAACATCGTCGATGCATACATTACTGATCATACTAATAATACTGACCCTATCCCACCCACTCTCCCGTCGGAAGTAATTAGTTACATTAAAAAGATTAAAGTCAAGAAAAGTCCGGGAAGAGACGGTATTACTAATAAAATGATTTAAAAACTACCCCTTCTAACAGTTTTTAAAAATACTAATATCATTAACAATATGTTCAAACTCAGATACTTCCCGAATGCATGAAAAACTGCAGTTGTAATTCCTATTCTGAAACCAGGGGAAAATCCCAAATTAGCCGAATCGCATAGACCGATTTCGCTGCTCCCAATTTTAAGCAATCTGGCAGAAAAAATTATCTCTACCAGACTCCATGATTACCTCGAGAACGAAAACATCCTTGTTCCGGAGCAGCACGGGTTCCGTCCTCGTCTCTCCACCACCCATCAACTACTTCGCGTAGTTGAATATATTAAAGACGGAATCGACAGAAATCAATATACAGCTGCAGTGTTCCTAGACATTCATAAAGCTTTCGAAAAAGTTTGGCACACTGGCCTTCTCTTCAAATTAATAACTTACAATATCCCACCCCCACTAATCCTTCTTTTAAAATCTTACATAAGCGACAGATCTTTCACTGTAAAAATCAACAGAACCTTTTCTCAAATCAGATCTGCCAAAGCCGGCATTGCTCAAGGGTCTATTTTGGGGCCCGTCCTCTTTAATCTATACGTAAATGATATTATTAAAAGCACTAATACAATGATTTGTATGTATGCAGATGACACTGCCATTTTAAGCAGACACTACAACCCCACAACCTGACACAAAACATAAACGAACACCTGGCTCACCTTGAAATTTGGTTCTCCGTTTGGAAAATTGCAATGAACACTACGAAAACTGAAGCAGTATCTTTTTCCCAAAAACGACCACCCCCTGAAATCACGCTTCAAAACCAAAGAATTCTCTGGTCTCAGCACACCAAATACCTTGGTGTTATAATTTATAAAAATCTCACGTTCAGACAACACATTACACACGTTAGAAATAAATTTAAAAATGCTTCGCGTCAACTTTATTCCCTTATCTGTCGAAAGTCTAAATTGAATAGACGTAATAAAATGCTTATCTACACTCTGATCTTAAAACCCCTTTTGACATATGCTTCTCCAACCTGGGCGCATGCAGCAAGAACCAATACCGATCTCATTGAAAGCACCCAAAATGTAATTTTAAGACAAATTCTCGATGCCCACTGGTACATGAGAAATGCTGCCATTAGAACAGCATGCAATATCCCGACCATCAGACAAACGATCCGTAAACTCGCAATTAACTTCTTTAGTAACGTAGATGGACATGACAACCCATCTCTATCCAAGCTATCCCCACTTATCCAACTTATCTCTTCATCCGAAGACCAAGACATATCTTGGTCTCAATCCCGATTTTAATTAATTTTAACTGTACTATAAACTTTTTTTTCCAAATCCAACCCTTTCATCTCTTTCTCTCTGCGATCCAACTCTGTTGAATCGCAGTTTGCTCTGATTGGCTACCCAGTCTTGTAAAGCTTATATACCCCATTAACTGAACTCTTGGCTCGGTCAATAAAATTGCTTCCTTTCATTCTACAGTCCATATTCCCACATCCCGATATTTTTTCCCGCACTTTCTGATCTCGGTTCTTGCTGCAACCCGATTGGCCACCGTAACTCCGCCCACTTCTGGGTGATCTGAAGACTGATTTTCTAGCTCTTAAAAAAGCTTTTTATTCTCATTTTATTTAAATTCTAATTGTTTCACCCATTAAATTTTTTTATATAGACTAGATCTTTCAATATTAATTTTTATCCTTAATTTAATACCTTTTTAAAATGGGCATTGGTATAATCTATCACAGTCATCTAAAATTCCAGGATAGGAGATTAGAGTCCGACGGGTCTATGTGCTCCAAAACTCACTCCAATGAACAAGGGAATCTATTAAGAAGGACTTAATATCTAAAGGAATTAAAATAATTAAAGTTGCCCTACTCAAAAGATTCATCACTAAAACCCCATCCCGATCTACATGATAGAGATAGCTCGTGATGAAAACGTCAATGATATATTTCAAGTACGAAGCTGTCTCTACATGCAAATAAAAATTGACACCTTCAAAAAAGGACAGACTTACGCAATGTTACAATTGGAACTTCTTGCACCATGAAACTCAAAACTGTAACATGAAATGCGCTGCCTGAAAGGTGGTGAGAATCACAGGACCGGTACGTGCGAAATCAAAGATAAAATTGAAGACCCGCTATGTATTAACTGTAAAGCGCGAAAAGCCACATGGCCTCCTCAACCCAATGTCCCCTCTTTCCCAAGTCTAGAAAAGGTAAGGGAAAATTCCCCGTTGACAACCTAAAACGTAACTTTAGGGCAGTCGGAAACCTCTATACCGACAATGTTAAATTGGCTGTTTTCGAGGTACATTTTCTCAAAATCTGTTATATGTACATGCTTGAAATTTTTCATATAATTAAAATACACATTTCTCATTATACTCAAATGAGCTTTTAGCTAATTTTGAATTTTTTCATAATTTATAAAATATTTTATCAAACATAGTTTACGTTAACCCGTTTTTCACATAAAAAAATTTGTAAAAAATAAATTTTGGGGTTTTTTACAAAAGGCTCATTTCAGTATATATTAGCCATCATTATAAATATATCATAAAAAATTTACATACCTGTGAACAGTAGTTTCTAAGAAAAGGAACATCGAACATCAAAAATTGACATTTTGAGAAAAATTTATTTTAACGTATAATTACTTTTTAATTAAAACATTCCAGCTCCATATTCTAAATCATCAGCATTTTTTAGTAGCTCATCATCTTCTTTCTTCCTTTTAAGTCTTTTTTCCTTCCTAACTTCCTTTGTTTTTTGTAAACAATAGTATTTTGCTCGTAACAGCCTCTGTTTGTCGAGGCACTCCATCGCCTGTACCGTGTAATCACCAGGCTCAATACACATTTTCTCAAAATTTCTAGTTTTTGATACATTCCCCATATTAAATGAGGAAACTGCATCATATGTACCCAGTGACAAAACTTCTAATTTTACAAATGTTTTCTTCGGTACACGAGACCATATTACATTATTTACACTTTCGTTAGGATTTTGCGTACCTCCATGTAAACACTTTTTTAGCAATTCTGGATTAGCTAAATCTCTAAAAACAGGTCGCATGGCCTCCACAACATCCACAGGTAAACTATTTTTGTGATGATAAGTCTCCCCAAGCAATTCTGCTTTTTTAAATTTGCAAAAATGGATAGAGCTCCAGCTACTTCCATCTTACCGCTGTAGCCTTCAAAATTTCTCTTACAATTTTGAAGATGCTTGGTTTTGTTCGGACAAATACAATGTTTTGAAAAAACTTCGACATCTATAACTTTGCCGATATCAACACTTGTGACTGTCACCAAGCCATTCTTCGAAGAAAAACCACGCTTCTGCCAGCTACCATCAACAGCAACAGCAAGGTCCCTTTTTCCATCATTTTCATCAACGGCTTCACGAACAGCTTCTGCCATACTGTGTTCACAGGTTTCTCTTGTTGCCTGCAGTAAAATGTGGTTGTACTTTGAGAATTTTGTGGGTGGCGGGGGAAGATTCATGATACCGCAAAACATCCTAGTAGACTCAGCACCTTTACCTATGCATCGCATAGCATACACTAGCCGGGTATTCAGTTCGTAATTCTCAGAACTATCGCATTTCTTGGAGTTAAAAAAAGTATAGTTATATTTACAAGAAGGACATTTTAAGTGAAACTTCACAGCTTCACCACAGTTACTTTCACTGAGGTGCAACCTGAGTACTGTTTTTTCACACTTTATACATTTTACAGCTTCAAAAAACACACAAGCTAAAAAGTTAATGTTCACAATAACATTTCTGAAACCAGAAAAAGCCTCATCCGAATATGAAATATCCATGTTTACAATTTTTCTCTCACAGGCATATGGTTCAGTTTCATTAGTACAAAGCTTTGCACCATCAGCACAATTCTTTTCATCAGCAGAGTTCTTTGGAACAGTAGAATTGCTTTCACCACAACCATCATGACTTTTATTACATCTTCCTTTATTAAAAACTCCTCTACGTTTCTTAAATACTTTAGTCGATGCTCTAGGCATGGTAAAGTCGATATATTATAGCAATTTTTTTGAAAGTTTAAGCTTAATAATGTTAAAGAATACTTGCGAGTTCAAAAATTATAACGCAGTTTTGAAAGTGTAAACAAACACTGATTTGACCGTTAAAAATACAGTGAAGTTTCAAATGGGTTAGGAAATAAAATAATAAAAGGCTCAATTTATACAATAAGATAAATGTTTTGATTTATACCAGACGCTCAACTTTTAAGCCAAAACAAAAAACTTTGTTTACTTTTACGCTTGTCAAATGGGCGTGGCCCAGTTTCAACGATTATTTAAAAATAGGTTTTTAGGGCTTCTACTTACCCTAGAGGTTAAAGTAAGGTATTTTTAGAAAGGTTAAAATCTGTACTATGTGGAAATGTAAAAATCTCAAATTGTCAAAAAAATCAAATTTTACCTTTCCGACTGCCCTTAATACCACCTCAGTAACTCCCGGAAGCGACTTATGAATTCGTCAAGGATTGGTAACCTCTTGGCGAGGTTGGTACACCCTTGTAGCTTGGCGGCAAAATACATTTCCGCTCATGCGCTCTGCCCCGTATCGCAATACCGGTAGTTTGGAAACGAGACAAAATGGAAATCGAGCAAGAAATAGTACAAAAAAATTTTGTATCTCAGTTGCAGGAATTTTATCCTTACTGTATTGAAGATACTGATAAATCCACACCCGAAAAGATTGTGCTAAGAATAAATCTGGGAAACGAAGAAGCTGAAAATTTCAAAAACCGTTATTCTGTTGTTTCAAACACCAACTGGATTGTTTACGGCTGTACTCCAAATCCACAAAGGTAATTATAATTTTCTTACCCCTCATTTCTCTTCATAACTTGCTTTTATTCCATACGAATATGCTGACTAAAACAATAGATAGACAATACATAAAATCAAATTTAAATTTTCCATATGTTTTCACACATTGTTTAAATCTTTCATGCTTGGTACCACCAATTCTTATTCGTGTATTGTGTGGTGGTACATAAAAACTCGAGCTCATCAAAAAATAAGTATGACTAATACACTTCTTATATTTATTACCTAATTAAAAACTAGGTAAAATAAAATAATGTATAGAATACAATATTGAAAATTTTAAAACTAACATTAGGACTAAATTAAATTAGGCTTACAACATTAGTTTAAGAAAAACTTAAAAATGTTTTAATATATAGGATGACTAACAGTATAAGATGAAGTAAATTTTTTTTGACAACTATAAAATAAGAGAATGGATGAGTTATATGTCTGTAAAGTTCCCTTGTGCCTAGGGAAGAAAAAAGCATGTTTCCAGAACTATCATGCTCCTTGAAGTGTGGTGGTACGAATTATGTACCACCTATTTTTTAAAAACATTGGACATCCTTTTATATGAAAAACTGTTAAATATTATTAACATGTACCAGCTTTTGTTCAATAATTATAGTTTTGTGAGGTTAATCTTAAATATTGGTAGTTATTTCCCTCTAGTGCATTATTTTTGTCAAAAATTAAGCACATGAAAGAGTTAAATAGTAAGAGTTAACAGTATAACGTTGAGAAGAAAAAACTTTTGATAAATTTACATTACAGCAAAATGGTAACAAAGAATTCTTAACAAAAATAATAGTGTTTAATTTTTTGTACAGTTTTTGAGTTTATATAATAAAAGTGTTTTGATTTCTCTATAATTTTTAATGTATTAATACCTGATTTAGTTTTGAAAGTACATCTTTGATATCTAAAAAAAGACATTCATTAGTTTCTGAAGTAAGTCAAATTATTTTTAGCATTTATCATAACTTTAGTTTTTGCTGTTTTGAAACTGTTTATATTTGCTGAATGTTATAAATTTTAATTACATATATTTATCTATGTTAGGAAAAGTGTATTAAATTTACTAAAAAGATGTATATTTTTAATTATGTGGCAGCTTAGAACAAACTTCTGTATTTCAGATTTGTATTTTCTAAAACTTGGATTTGCCATAATTCAAAACGACACAAACGAAATGCGAGAAGAAATGCTGACTGTAAAGCCAAACTGAGCATTGTTATCAAAAAAATAACCAAGGGCACAAAAAAGAAAGATAAATATTTGAAATATGATATACCATTGGTAGGTGAAATTAAAATATCATTTCTTCATAGTCATAATACAACATCAGCAGAAACCTTAAGGATGAGGTAACTTATTTTTAATTTTAAAAAATATCTTTGTCTTAAAAAAATAGCAATAGTACTATATTAATATTAATGTATCAACTTTCCGAGGTTTGTCAACAGTTTTACCAATACTTTTCAGATGGGATGTCACCAATTGAAGCCATTCGCTTGCATGAAAACAAATTTTTATTAGAAGATAATTTCATGGGTTTAGCTAATGCTTCAATAAATCCTACTCATATAATCAAATATATTACTTACATAAATGTTGGAGGGATGCTAACTTAGGCAGTTCAATTAATCCATTTGACAAACTAAAAGAAAAGGTACCATTTTATGAATCAATTGGTAAATTTTAGTTTGATTTATTCTCACATGCAACTTCTTTATTGTAAATGTTTTATCTCTTGTTTTTGTTGGCTCACAGAATGCTCTTTTATTTCATACAAGCAAAGTATTTGCTTAACATATTTGAAATGATTCTAAGTAAAACCTTACGAAAAATTTTACAAGATTCTATAAAATTAATTTTTTGGAGGGAGGGAAATGGTGTTTAAATCATAATATGGGTAGTAATTTTTTTATTTGACTTAATTACTTCTTTTTTACTATTTTGCTATCTGTTTATTTTTTATATCAGTAACATTTATTTTTCAAGTTAAATTTTTTTAGTTGTTTTTCATAACAATTTTTCTAAGAATATCTAAAGTTAAGAATAAAGTAAAGTTAAGAATATCTAAAGTTAAAGATGAAGTTACTAAATGACATGAACTGCATGTTAACAATAGGTTACAAACTTTTTAAGGTGTAAGTTTAGCTTATTAACAACTAGTAATCTGTTTTAAGAATTTGTTGAAGGTCAACTGAGGTAGCTAAAATATTATATTTCTAGAAAGAATAATGCATTCATAAATACTGTAGTAAACAAATAACTTATGGGACATATTTGTAAACTTCCTTTTAGATTTGCTGCTATTTATTTATTTTCCAAGTAATATTGGAAAAGTGATATTTTTTATATTTTGTTTAGTATTTCATTTTCATACCTTTTATTTCATGTATTAATATAAAGTAATTTATCTGTATTCAGGCACAACTGTTAAAGTTCATGAGGATCATCTTTGGGCAGTTTTGCTTGTGACACCACTGATGAAAAAAAAACATCATTTATTTTCATCTAAAGAAATAATTTTCATCGATTCATTTTCAAGTTGTGAGGCATCATCTTCAACAATAACCATCTTATTATCAGCGACAAAAGTTGGAGCTTTGCCGCTTGCAGTTATGATTCATTCATCCCAATCTATTCAGAATTACATCAATGCGTTTCAGTTGTTGAAAATGAACTTTCTCCAATGTTTTGGGGGACAAGATGTAAGGAGGTTTTATATTTAGTATTATTATATATAATATATTTATTTAAGTGAACAATATGTATGTATCATGTATATGCTAAGCTGAAATTATATTTATTTACATTTTATTAATTTGTGCACATGCACATTGTTAAAATTATATTTTCACAAATGATCTGCTTATGTATACTTACTATATTGCATAGTGAAATAAATAGTTCTGCTTATAGCTTTTGTTTTTCTATTGAATGTGTTGTGAATAGAAATGATTTGTGTGAATGAGTGGCTGCATGGCGCCACGTTTTTGTAACTGTGAAGAGGTTGTGCGACGTCATTATGTTCTGTGTATAAAAGGGGTGGAGCCACACGTGCTCACACTCACTCGGTAGTTCTGAATAAACTCAGTTACTTTAATTGACTGGCTCGAGTCTGAATTTCTTCCACCAACGCCGAGCATCGGGTAGATGCAGCTCGCAGAATTTTATAATTGAAATTGTTCGATACATAAGTTTTTGTTACCCTCGGCGGGACTGGTTGTTGGTTGGAAGCGAAACTGAAACCGAATTTAAATTATTGAACTTTGAACTTTTGAACTTAACTTTTTGAACTATAAAATGGAAGTGAATGCTTTAAAAGCGGCAAGAAAAGGCCTGAGAACAGCATTTTCTCTCAGTCTGAAAAAGATTGAAACCGAACTCATGAGAAAGGAAACATCGATATGAATCAACTTTCGATTCTGAAAACTCAATTTATGGATAAATTTCAGAGACTCGACACTTGTCAGAATCAAATTTCTGAACAACTCTTGGATACAGAAGATGCCATGCAAGAATATTTAGATGATATGGAAGATGCAGAAAACTACCGTGACCGCTACATCGAAATGTGTACTCGAGTAGATTTGAAAGTACGAGAAACCGTTGTTCCTACCGAAACTGAAAAGAGAAGCTTTAAATTACCGAAAATTGAACTGAAGAAGTTCAGCGGTAAAGCTAAAGACTTTTTGGCTTTCTGGAGTCAGTTTCAGAAAATTCACAATGATAAAAGCATTGCGGAAGAAGACAAAATGCAATATTTATTGCAATCCGTGGAACCGAAAACGAAAGCAGAACGATTAGTGTTGAGTTTCCCTGCAACGGCGGAAAATTATCTTAAAGCCATTGATCAATTAAAAGAGAGATTCGGTCGTGAAGATTTGTTAGTACAAATTTACGTACTTGAACTTTTAAATTTAGTAATGAAGAACGCTGTTTCTGGAAGAACGAAAACTGATTTGTCGGCCTTGTACGATGAACTTGAAGGGAAATTACGGTCATTGTGGAGAGCCTTGGATGAACACAAGAAAAATATGGAGATTTCCTTACACCATTGGTAGAGTCCTGCTTACCCGAGGAAATCCTGATGGCCTGGGAAAGAAAACGTAATACTGAAACAGACGCTAAAGGATCGCGAACTCTAGAACACTTAATGACTTTCCTTCACCTGGAAGTCCAAGGGGAAGAGATGGTGCAGCTGGCAAAATCCGGTTTTGGAATTCCTATCCGAAAAAAAGATTCCCCAACTGAAAGGGTTAAGCCGACTGAATTAATGACTGCATCAGCTCTGGCGAGTCCCGTAAAGTCCTCAGGTAAGAAAATCAATAACTGTGTATTTTGTGAGAAATATCATCCCAGTGAAAATTGCTTTAATTCTAGAAAAATGTCTTTAAATGCTAAGAGACAAAGGTTATTAAGAAAAGGTGCTTGTTTTATTTGTTTAAATAGATCTGGTCATTTGAGTAAAAATTTTGATATTAAAAATGATATTAATTGTTCTAAATGTAATTATTCTCATTTTGAAATTATGTGTCCAAAATTAAATAAGAAGTATGATCAAAAATTGTGTTCCATAAAAACTGAAAACTCTCTATCAAGTAACTGCAACAGAAACCAAAGTATTTACTTTCAAACTCTCTGCGTTTTCATTCGCATTAAAGATCAAGAAAGGAAAGTTAGAGTTCTAATTGATACCGCTTGTGAAAATAGCTACATTAGTGAAAGTGTTACTAGTATTTTGAAGGCCACTCCACTTATATAGAGAGGAAACTATAATTCATTCTCTATTCGGGGGCAACGAAACTAAACCGAAACATCACAGCGTGTATTCTATTGAGGTCAGTGATTTGAAACACTCTTATGCATGTTGTTTTGAAGTGCTATCCGAAAAGAAAATATGTGGATTTCTTTCTAAGACTGAGGATAAGCGTATTTTAAATGAGTTAAAAAATAAAGAAATTATTTTATCGAATTTAAATTGTAAAGAAACGGAAATTGGGCTTTTGATTGGGGCTGATAATATAGGAAAATTATTGACTGGGAATTTAATTGAATTTGATTCGGGTTTAACAGCTATTGAAACTAAACTAGGATGGACGGTAATTGGAAAAGTATGTTCGAACGATAAAAACGTTATGTTAACGACATCGTCTTTGCATGTTCGGAATGTTAGCATTAAAGAATTATGGAAACTTGATGTTTTAGGAATAACGGATCCCTTACTTAATGAGAATACGAAAGAAAATTTTGAATTAACCGATTTTAAGAATAAAATGAAAATTCTTCCCGATGGAAGATATGAAGTTAAACTCCCATGGAAATGTAACTCTGAAAATTTGCCCAGTAACAAAAAACTAATATGGAAAAGACATCTACGGATGATGAATAAATTAAGAAACGGTAAATTTTTTGAGGATTATAAAAGTGTGTTTAGGCAATGGGAAGATTTAAATATCATTGAACGTGTGCCGGAAGTAGAATTGAACAATGAATGCCATTATTTACCGCATAGACCCGTGATTAAATTAGATAATGCGGCTACAAAACTCCGACCCGTATTCGATGCTTCGGCCCTTGAAAAAGGGAAACCATCTTTGAACGACTGTTTATATAAAGGCGTAAACCTTATTGAACTGATACCTGACATTTTAGATCGTTTTAGAATTTATCCTGTCGGAATTGTAGCCGATATGGAAAAGGCGTTTTTGATGCTATCTGTTGCACCGAAAGATAGAGATTATCTCAGATTTTTTTCTCATGCAATGAAAAACAATTGGTGTACAGGCATTGTCGAGTTGTGTTTGGGGTGTCTTCAAGCCCTTACTTATTGAATGTATCTATTATGCATCTTTTGGAAAACTGTAATTCCGAATGTAAGGAAGTTGCACAAAAGTTAAAATCTTCCTTTTATGTTGATAATTGTGTAACTGGTGTTTTCAGTGCTGATGAAATAGAGATATTTATTGAGAAGACTAAATTAATTATGTTCGGAAGGATGTTTTAATTTACGTATTTTTTAGAGCAATGTGGCAAGTAAAAGTGTTGATAAACACTCAGGCGAAACTTTTATTTGGGGTATCATCTGGGACTTGGATAATGACTCATTAACGTGCGAAGTGAAAATAACGAAACGATTAGTTTTGTCTATGGTGCAAAAAGTTTTCGACCCCAGTGGAATGTTGGCGCCGTCTACATTGCTCCCGGAATTACTATTGCAGGAAATATGGAAAATGGAAAAAGCATGGGATCAGGAACTACCTCAGAATATTGTAAACAAATTTATGAAATGGTTTAATGAAATTCAAATTTTGAAAGATGTAACTGTACCACGTTGTATGAAAATTGGTATTTTTACTGAATTACATGTATTTGTTGAGGAAGGAAAGGGGTCATATGCGGGATGAGTCTTTGCTTGATCAATAGTTGATTCTAGAGTTAGCGTAATTCTCGTTAGAGCGAAGTCTAGAGTAGCTCCTCTCAAACTTTTGAGTATACCGCGTCTAGAGCTCATGGCTTGTTGTGTAGGTGCTCGACTTGTAAATTCTATTTTGAAAGCGCTTAAGGGAAGTCGTTAGGGCCTATACCGACAATGTTAAATTGAGCCATTTTAGGTTCAAGTTTCTCAGAAACTGTTAAATATATAAACTTCAAATTTTGTCTGTATATTAATTAGGCTTTTTTATTTAAATACTGGTAAATATATTTAAAATATATTGTTTACTTTTTCAAAAAATTCATCGTAAAAGTATCACCTTGAAATTTTTGAAAACTGTCAAATTTTTACGATAACTGCTTTTCAGCAAAATATTTCAGGAAAATCTCAAAAAATAAGCTTAGTATATAGAGTTACATATTATTTATGTGCAGTAAAAATTGCATGAGCACTCATTCTGTAGATTCTGAGAAAACTGTACCCGCAGTTTGAAAACAACCATTTTGAGATAATTGCATTTTTAGTGTAAAAAAGCACTTGATCACAAAAATAATGAATTACAGCAAGTATTTGCCCTATTTTATTAAATATTAGCTTATTCTCTATTACTTTTAAGGCTTTTTAGTTTTTTTCTTATACTTAGATTTCTCAGAAAATACATTTATAGCATTTTTCACTTTTAAGCTATCGAGGTATTTTTTAGCGTTTAATTATTTTACTCAAATTCTGTATCAATTTTTGAGGAATTTTCAGTTCTGATACATTACTTTCATCAAATTTTGACTATAAAGTATCATAAATACCATGTGAAAATGTGTCAATACATGAAAATATGGCTTTGGTAATACATGATTATACACTATTTCGAAAAAGTTTCATTAGTGTTTTATATATTCACCTGTTAACACAATGTTTTACAGCAGCAGAATTAAAAATTTTCTTTAAATATTTGGTAAATGGTATTCAAAACAACAAAAAAACATAAAAACAGATTTCTTGAACATGAAATTTATGTATTTTTATATATGAAACAAGCTATGTGCAACGAAAAAAGGCATTGCATTTTTAGATATTTATAAACCTTTTACTAAAAAACTATTGAACACCAAAGCTTAAAAATTTGTATAAATACACAATACATATGAAATATATAGTAAAAATTTCCAGTTCATGCATACAGTAGAAGTATAGAAAAAGGAATACACAATTTATTAAAAACTGTCATTTTCTGTGTCACGACATATGTTCATTAGTGAAAAATGTGAGAAATATTTTTTACATAAAGAATAAAAACATACAATACATATGAAATATATAGTAAAAATTTCCAGTTCATGCATATGGTAGATTTATAGAAAAAAAAGAATACACAATTTAATAAAAATCGTCATTTTCTGTGTTACGACATGTGTTCATTAGTGAAAAATGTCAAAGAAATATTTAAAAAAATTTTGCATAAAAAATAAAAACACACAATACATATGAAAAATATAGTAAAAATTTCCAGTTCGTGCATACGGTAGATTTATAGAAAAAAAGAATACACAATTTAATAAAAATAGTCATTTTCTGTGTTACGACATGTGTTCATTAGTGAAAAATGTCAAAGAAATATTTAAAAAACTTTGCATAAAGAATAAGAACACACAACAATATATATGAAATATATAGTAAAAGTCTCCAATTCATGCATACAGTAGATTTAAAGAAAAAAGAACAGATTACTTGAAAAATATATTAATTAGAAAACACAGTAGCTTTTGTATAAATTTTTACCTCATCAAAAAGATCCTGCACTGTAGCCGGTTTTTACCTTATTTTTCTTAATATTATCTTCTTCTTTCTTTCTTTTTCTTCTTTTATCTTTTCTAATTTTCTTCGAGCGTCCAGAAAAAGCATAAATTGCTTTCATTAGTCTTTCCCTATCGAGAAGTTTCATGGCACTTACTGAAAATTCCCCTGGTTCTACGCCCATTTTTTGAAGCATTTTTAATTTCGATACATTACCATCATTAAAGGAACAAACAGCATCATAAACACCAAGTGAAAGTGTTTCAATCTGTACAAATATTGCTTTGGGAACACGTGACCAAACGACATTATGAAAACTTTCATTCGGGTTTTGTGTTTTTCCATGTAAACATTTTTTCAATAGATCAGGATGGAAAAGATCTCTAAATATAGGACGCATTGCTTCAACAACAGCGACCGGAAGACTGTTTTTATGTTTGTAAGACTTACCTGATGCTTCAGCCTTTTTAAATCCACACCATGAATCTTCCCCGATGGGACAAAACCATGTTGAGGATATTCATCAGTTGATAACTTATGCAGAAAAATGGCCCAGATAGCTTGCCGCATATTCTGAACACTGCTGTGATTTCTCCGAATAGCTGATCCATAGTATGACTGCAAGTTATCAATTTCATGTTCAGTCAAACGATTTTTCCCACTTAAACACTTACCGTCTGACAAGATTTGCCCTTTCAATTGAGCTTTTAATCGGCGTAATCTTGTTCCCATGCGCTTCATTACATGGCCAATACACTCCAATTTTTCAATTGGATATTCATTTCCATAAATGTTTTTCTTTTTTACTGCATCAAATGCTTTGCAATCCCCATCTCCTAAGTACATAATATATCGGGCATTATGTAAAGATAATGACCGTTGAAAAATTTTAGACGCACCTTGGATTTCCATCGCTCCACTAGATCCAACGTAGTTCCTTTTACAATCCTTTTCATGAAAAGGCAAGTTTTTACAAGCGCAATATTTCGAAAGAATATCAACATCTATCACCTTACCTGTATCAATGCTGGTCACAGTAACTACACCATTCAAGGATGTGTAACCACGCTTCTGCCATGTCCCATCTACAGCTACTGCTATATTTTTGTTACCTTCATTTTCACAAATAGCTTCCTTCGCAGCATTTTGAATTGAATCCTCATAAACAAGTTTAGCAGCATTTAAAATTCGCTTACTGTAAGGAGAAATCCTTGTAGGTGGTTGTGGAAGATTCATTACGCCACAGGACATTCTCCCTGCTTCTGCACCTTTTCCAATTGAACGCATAGCATACACAAACCTGGTATTTATTGTAGCAATTTGTGTTCCTTCATGAAAATTTGAAGAAGAGAATTCTACACGATATGGACAAGCAAAACATTTCAGGACAAACGTAATAGCCAGTCCAGACTTACCTTTTAAAACTTGCATGTCTAAACCACTGTTGCACATTTTACAGTGAACTTCATTCTTGAAAACAAAAGCAAGAATATTCAAATTCATGATTGCATTTAAAATACCTACGCTATCACCAAAAGAAGAAAAACTCTCATTTAAATCGGGAATTTTCTTTTCTTTTGCACATGACTGCTTTGAATCATGTGCATGTTCAGCTTGAGCATTTAATTTACAATCAGTGGTACTTACTTCGCTATTAATAGTATTCTTACGTGGATAATACTTACCTTTGCGTTTCTTGAAAACTTTTTGCAATCTTGGCATTTCAAAATTTCAGAAATTTTAAGTATCGATAAACGACAAGTGCTCAAACACAACGTGTTCGAAAGCGCCAAAAATAGGTAAACAACCTTAACAGTTACACTTGCAGTTATTCTACAGTTAATTTCGTGGGAATAAATAAAACAGATAATGGCTTTGCAAGAGCATCTCAGTTTTAAAAGGCCAATGTTTACATTTCTATCTGTCAAAGTAGGCGTGGCAAATCAGTTGATTATTTTTTAAAAAAACATTTTAAAATACTTCTAATTCAAAAATTGACTAGTATGTTATATCATTGGAAAGGGCTTAATTTGGAGATTTGAGAAATCTCAAAATCTCAAAATCGATTTCTGGAAGGTGTTTACCATACCGACTGTCCTTAATATGCCGGACTTGAAAGTTACTCTTTGGTCCGATTCCACAACAGCACTTTGGCGGATTAAAGAATATGGAATTTGGTCAGTTTTTGTAGCTAATAGGGTAAAGGAAATTAGACAACTAACTCAAATTCAGTCATGGAAGTATGTTCCAGGAAACATGAATATCGCGGATTTACTATCTCGTGGTTGTTCTCTATGACAAATGCTTAGTTCTAGATGGTAGGAGGGGTCTTCCTGGTTGAAACAAAATTCGGAATATTGGCCAGATGGTGAAATCAGTTGCGAACCTCAAGAAGTTAACGTAGAGAGAAAGAAAACTAAAATAGCGAATGTTGATCTAGCAAACGATGCACCCTCCTTGCTTAAATGTAATGTGTCTGATTATGATAAAATGATAAGAGCATTTGCATGGATTTTAAGATTTGTAAATAATTGTCGCAAAGACTATAACAAATGTAAGGAACATGAACTTTCTGATGCTGAAATTGAAAATTCTGAGAAACAATTGATTCGTTTAAGTCAAACATATTATTTACCTGATGTTGAATCTTTAAAATTTGTTACTTTTATCGATAATGATAATATTTTAAGAGTAAAATCTAAAATAACTGAACGAAATGATGAAAGTTCTTTTTTGTATCCTATATTGTTACCTGATAAATGGGAATTTACAAAACTTTTGATTAGATCTATACACAAAAAGAACTGTCATGAAGGAATCCAAATAATGCAATCATTAGTTAGAGAAAGGTTCTGGATTATCAGAGCTAGAAAAACTATTAAGAGTATTTTGAATGAATGTTTTATTTGTGCTCGTTTTAAAGTGAAATAATTGTCAAGCGGACCATCACCCTTACCACCAGACCGCGTGAATGATTGCGCGATATTTGAAGTTGTAGGAATTGAGACTTAGCTGGACCTCTGTTTTTAAAAACTGGTGAAAAGGTGTGGATTACATTGTTTACTTGCGCAGTCTATCGCGCACTACATCTTGAATTAGTAAACGCTTTATCTTCTGATGCCTTTTTGCTAGCCCTTAGGCCTTTCATTGCCAGGCGCGGGAGGCCCAGGATAATTTACTGTGATAACGGTACTAATTTCCGAGGTGCTTTCAATGACCTTGCGAAATTGGATTGGCATAAAATATTTCGAAAGAGACATCAACTCAAAAAATAGTTTGGAAATTTATACCACCCACCGCCGCATGGTGGGGAGGCTGGTGGGAAGGGTTGGTTCGCATTATCAAGGAACTATTGAGACGTTCTCTTGTAAAATCAATATTGTCCTATGAAGAATTGTCTACAGTGATTTGTGATTGCGAATTTTTAATCAATAGTAGACCTTTAACTTATATATCTGAAAATCCACAGGAATTGATCCCTCTTACTCCAGCAATGTTTTTAATAGAGAATCGCTGTTCCGATACTACCGATATTGACGAATTGAATTCGAGAGGTCTTGGCCTATAGCTAAAATTATAGAATTAATCCCTGGTCGAGATGGGGAAATTCGAACAGTTCGGCTAAAAACTCAACATGGAACAGTAATACGCCCCGTGCAACGTATCTTCCCTTTGAAAGTACAAGCGATTGCTAATAGCGATAAGGAGTTGAAAGAGGAGTCGATTTCTGTTAAAAGTACTAAACCTGAAAAGGTCTTGAATACTAATGATGCAATTATAAAAAAATATGCTTCTTCTGGAAGATTGGTTAAAGAACCGAAGAGACTTGATCTTTTGAATTATAACTGTTATAGGTTTGAGACTCTCCCCAAGTTTCAAAGGGGGGGGAGTATGTTGTGAATAGAAAGGATTTGTGTGAATGAGTGGCTGCATGGCGCCACGTTTTTGTAACTGTGAAGAGGTTGTGTGACGTCATTATGTTCTGTGTATAAAAGGGGTGGAGCCTCACGTGCTCACACTCACTCAGTAGTTCTGAATAAACTCAGTTACTTTAATTGACTGGCTCGAGTCTGAATTTCTTCCACCAACGCCGAGCATCGGGTAGATGCAGCTCGCAGAATTTTATAATTGAAATTGTTCGATACAGAATGAGATAAATTTTTTTTTATCTGGTTCAAAAAAATTCTTAATGATGGTGGCCTTCTTATTTTATTTTTAGTTTCTGCAACTTTGTAACAAATTGTGAAATTATTTATAAATATTGTATACTTTCTAATTTTCTAAATATTTTCAATATTTAAGGGCCATGTGTTTCATACAAATTATCTTTCTTATACATGTGTTTCTATATATGTATAAACTGCGTCTTTTATTTAAAATATAGTATCCAGAGGTCTTTATGAGTGATGACTCTTCAGCAGAAAAAGGAGCATTGGCAGCAGTTTGGCCTGAAGCAAAGCAATTGTTATGCCATTTTCACGTTACCCAAGCAGAATGGCGCTGGCCTTTTTCGCACAAGATGTTGGTACAAGAGGAAAAATCTACGATAATGAAACTTTTTCAAGCTGTACAGTTTTTTTATTATATAATTTTTAATTCTATTTTATTATTTTTTAAATTAGTTAATTTCAAAGATCTTTTTTAGTACCCTCTGGCGAATGATGTCATGTCAAACGCTTCTGCTAAAAAGTTTTAAGTACCCGCTATGGAGTTTTTGGTAACATTTTTCTATCACACATTTACAAATTGATTTATCACAATTAATCTTAATTTTGTTATTGTTGCAAAGTAATAAAAAAATAATTCATTTTAGTGACTTCAAGACCAATTCTTAATTTCTTGAGCTTTAATATTTGTTACTGGAAATGTTTAAAATTATACAATAAAAACATTATCTATGAAGTTTCACATTAAACAAAATATTTTACAAACCTGAACTATTTAGAAAGCATTTAACATTGGAATTTTCTCAACACACAAGTTAATCTAGAGTTTGATGCTTACTTCAAATTATTACTTTAATTTCTACATTCTGCAAACATTTTTTGAATTACTGCTATTTTACAGGTGATGTATGCTGACTCGGAAACAAACCTACTGAAGGCTCAAAGAAATTTGCTAACAAAGTGTGAAAAATATCCGGATTATGCAAAACGATTTACAAATTTTTTGGCGAGAAAAAAAGAATGGATTTTATTTTTCAGGAACGAGCTCATCACAAGAAATCATAACACGAACAATTTTTCGGAAGCGAGTATACGGATTTTGAAAGACGTCATTTTATGCCGCGCACGAGCTTTTAATGTCATCGCCTTATGTGAGTTTTTCATAGGAATTTGGGAAGATTATTTCACAAAAAAATTATTCGAATTTGTCTCTTCTAGAAGATTAGCAGTAACTGTACTTTATGACAAATTTAGAAAGAAGTCCGCTAATTTTATAGAACATGATGTGCAAGAATTATCAAAAAACTTATTTCAAATTAAAAGTGGAGAAAACAAATACGTCATTAAAACAGATGTAGGTGTATGCTCGCGCGTGCCCATCAGCATCAACTGGTGCATTTTGTAAACATCAATGTGCACTTATGGAGTTGAAAAAAATACGTCTTTCAAATGCACCACCAGTTACTCCTGAAGATAAGCCCGAGTTAGCTCTTTTAGCTTTAGGTTCAAAATGCCCACCGAAAGATTTCTTCTGTTATTTTAAAAATAATGAACTTTCCTCTGATAGAATAGAATCTAGTGCTTTTGAAATGCCAGTTGAGCAGGAGACAGACAACAATGCAAGCAGTACTAATGAGGGACAAATGATTAAATCACAACAAATAACTAATTATAAAAGAGAAGCAATATTAAATGAATTAAAAAGAATTGAAGATGTTGTTAAAATAGCAGATTTAACTGAAGAATCTGGGGATAGGTTATTAAAAACTCTTGGAAAAATACAAGGATCACAAGATTTAAAAAGTATTTATGTATTTAAAAAACGGATTTTCAGAGGAAAAATTAAAGTTCAGCCAACCTCTATTGCTAGACGTAAAAGTCTTATACGTTCTAGCCGTAGAATACCTTCTGGCCGTCCTCTGAAAGCAGAAAAAAAATCTATCAAAAGAAAAAGAAATCTCAGCTCTAATATTAATTTAAATAGAGCGAATGCTAAATCTCATGGGAAAGGACACTGATAATGTTTCAAATTAATGTGTTCATTTTTTCTTCAGTTATAAATATAAAAAATTATCAAAAATACGGAATTTAAAAATTTATTTCAAATAACTGTTTAACAAAGAATTTTAGTCGATAAATAAAAAACCATTAAACTATTGCTGATCTAATTTTTTCTTTAAAAATTGCTAAAAATGTTTTGTACCCATTTATGAAACATACTTTAAACTCAAAGTACAAAAAAACCAATTAAACATTCCTCTCAAGTATCTAAACACAGGGATTGGGTTTTAATGTAATTTAACCTTTAAGAGTTCTCAAACTTTCCTTTTTTTTAGTCATTTGATCCTCATTTGTACAAGTTGCTCTCAATATTGTACTCAAACATAGTGTCCACATAAGAAATCAGGGATGTTTGCAAAATGGAAAGAAAAAAAATTGCAGTAAAAACATGCCAGTTCAGACAGCTCAAAAGCTAGAAATTCTTCCATATTATCTGGATTTCTTACCCGTGTGGTGACCGGGTAAAAAAAAAGAATAGTTCCAATGTAGCTCATGCATGTCGTAAAAGGCGACTAAAATGGGTACCCAGCGTCCGGGAGTATAGCCGGGCACCCTGACCTTGATGATTGCATCAAAGGACTGGGCAACTAAGTTGGGCTAAAAACCCAACCCCCAAAAAGCTACTTATTTTGCATTCTAAACTAGAATGTACCCTGTGCTTTCTTGTGGACGAATTTAAGGCTTTGGCATCATTAAAAATTTATTTTTCTATAGTATCCTGATCCAAACCATTATTTTTGTTGACTACATATTTTTTCATAAAAAGATTAAAATTTGTGCTTATTAAATCCATGTACTTGTGTAATAAAAAAATTTTGTGTCCATATCTGTTGTATGTAAAAAGTATGTTTTATAAATAAAATAATTTTGCAACTAAATTTCAGTAGTAAATTTGTATATCAATAACTTATATTTCACCAAAAATTAAAGTTTATTCTACTAAGAAATATAAAAGCACAAATGTAGAAACATTTCTTTTTAATTAATTCATTTATTACATGAAATATTTATAAGGAAACAATGTTATCAAGTTTAAACCAGTACAATTTTTTCAAAGGAATTAGATTTGAATAACCCTTTGTAACGGAATTTAAGAATTTTCATTTATGAAGCAGTTAGAAGGCTATCATCTAGACCATTATTAATTTGTAGACAAGTATTAATAATGAGTAGAATAAAAATTTTTAATATAAAAAATACAATATGCCTTTATTAATTTCTTTACTTAAAGTACCTGTAACATGTTGATATACTTTAAATATTACTCTAATGTATTTAGATTTATTCATATAAATGTGGAATGGGGTTGTCTGAAAACATCTTTTAGTTTTAAGGGTTCAATGAGTCAAAAAAGTTTAAGGTCTTCAACCTGGGATTCCTGGAACTTTAACAGGGGTTTCACAAGTGATCACAATTTGCAGATTCAAAATTTTAATTTTATTAAAGATTGAGTTCTTAAAGGCAATTCACTGGTAAAAATTAATAGAAATTACAATTTCAATTAGCTCCAAAATTACATGAAGCAGTTTGGATTTAGAGAGTTCTATATGTAGCAGATATTTTTACCAATTTCACTTAGCTTAACACATTACTGCAATTGACAAATATTATTATTTTCAAAGTACAAAGTAAAATTGAAATTTTGAAAGATGATATTGAACAGTTTCCTGATTTGCATAGTATTTTAATAAACAGAAAAACATTAATCTCAATAAAAATGTAAAAATCAGTTTGGTCCATCATTAACCAGAAATGCAAAAAACATTTCTTGAATACTTCCTGTTCAAAAACAAAAATTATCTTGAATCCAAAATCCCTTTCAAGACACACCTCTCCTGATAAAAGAAACAACAGCAAATTGATGTATCGAAGGACACTCAATTGAAAATAAAATTTAGTGAAGTTGATATACACTTTTGGACTGACATTAGAAAAGAATATCCTTAAAGTACCAAGTGCTGTGAAACATCTAATGCCATTTGTTTCACATTATATAGATGAAAAATGTTTCTCTTTGAATGCTACGACAAAAACAATACATGGAAATAGATTGGATGACATTAAGTCACAGACTTCAAAAATCATTCCAGGTGTAAAAATACCTTGCAATAAAAAACAAACGCTAAGTTGTATAAATAATTTTTTTATTAATTATTATAGTTTAAAATATTGTTTATTATTTGTAGAATATATTTTTGAGCCCTCCTCCCCACATCCAAAAACTCCATTAGCTACCTTACCATTCATTATCTTATGATCGGAGCTATGACAGATTTAAAAATTTAACATTCATTTTGTAGGATTCAATCAGTTCTGGGTGTGATTTTCAAGATTTTGAAAAAAAATGCTAATTTTTTAACAGACCTATTTTCACTTTCTCTGCAAGAGGTTAATTGTTACTCACCTGAAATCGAAATTGTTGACCTACAGCACCATACTACACTGAAAAGCGAACATAAGGAACTTATTTCAACTGCAAGTGATATGAATTACTTTGAATTTCAAAAATTAATTCCCCAAATTTACACAATTTGGCTGCCAGATATTGCTGTAGGTTTGGATCAACATATGTTTCTGAACAAATGTTTACTATGAACATAATAAAAGCAAAAGTGTGTTCAAAATTAGCGGATATGCACTTAAAACAACATCATTTTATTAGTATCTTCAAAAGTGAAGTAGCACTAATATAAATTACTTGGTAAAAAATTATTAACAATAAAACCCACAAGTTTGTACTTTTATCATATTTATTATATTTTAAAATTGGAAATGACATGTGCAAAACTATTTTTTTGTCAGAAAGTGGAACTCTTCCCAAAAAGGTTGGCCGCACCTGATCTAGACTATTCACAAATAATTTGCATAGAAAAACAAATTTTGTTGTATATACTAATATGCAGTTTGTATATTTCAATATAAAATACTTTAAATATTCATTTTACCTTATTCATTTATATAAAAGTACACAAAAAGAATTAACACAGCTGCCAGACTTACTATCTGATGTAGAACATTGATTTAAATGTTTTTAGAAGTTAAATTACAGAATATTTATAAAGGTTAAAACTTACTAAGGAACTATTGTGGAATATATTTTCTAATGTGGTTCTAATATTTTCAAATATGGTTTCTAATATTTTCAATAAATAATTTAAAATATATTATTCATACAAGAAGTTGTTGAACTATATCTATGCAAAAAATCTGGGTGGACTACAGATGTGTATAGGGGTTTTATAGAAATACACAATGCACTGTGAGAAACATATATTTAATTAAAAATAATTTTACATCTACCTTCAAAAATTCAACTACAAAAAAAAACTTCAAACCACGGTTAACTTAGAATATAACTTGATAGCTAATTTATCTTCAGAACTTCATAGAATTACAGGACAGTCACAAAGCAAATTTTTATGATCTGGGATAATAGCCTTTGTTGCTCTAAATCCTCAATAAAGATATTAACTGTTCTATTAACTTGACGATCAGATTGTTGGATGACAATAAATTCAAAACAAATAGTTATCATGGGAAAGGAGCAAAATGATACAAAAAATAATTCAACTTAATGGCAATGCGACTTAAAGAGATTATCATGCATTTAGCTCAGGCACACACATATTCCGAGTAAACCAAGTGCAAATGTAAATGTAAACATAAACATTACAGTGCGCATGCGCGGAAATGTATTTTGTCGCCAAGCTGCAAGAGTGTGCCAACCTCGCCAAGAGGTTACCAATCCATGACGAATTCATAAGTCGCCTCCCGGAATCCTTTACTCCCAAGTTCTTAGCTCTAATTCTAATCACCAGATGTCAGCACCCGGAATTGCCTCCTCGGCATCAGAAAAGACTGAAAATAGTAAAAATAACTTATTTAACAAGGAAACACTAAATGCCCCTCAAACTTATTCAAGCGAGTTTGGCTTTTTAAAAGCCATTCTCGAAATGCAAAAGACTTTTAACCTCTTTCCTTCTCTGCTTACTGAAATGGAAAAAAATCTTCTAAATATACAAACCCAGCTGACAAACTAAACTGTCTCTTAAGAGGAGTTTGCTCCTCATTTACCAACTCAACTGTCAATAATGTGTACATTATCTTAACAATTTGCAATTTCTAATTCTAATTTTAACTTTAACGTATTTTTTTCTTTTATTCTAAATTATTCTCTCCACTGCGATCCAACATCGTTAAATTGCAGCTTTTCTTTGATTGGCTACTGTTACTCCACCCACTTTGGGCGTCTTGTTCTTTTCAGATTTTCGAGCTCTTAAAAGAGCTTTTTATTCTAATATTTTATAATTTAAATTTATTTCCCATAAAAACCTTTTTGCATATTAATGTATTCTTTTCAAAATTAAATTACTTTTTAAAATGGGCAATTATAAAACTCGTCACAGTCATCTAAAATTCCAGGATAGGAGATTAGAGTCCGACAGCACTAAGTGCTCCAAAACCCACCCCAACGAACAAGGGAATATGGGTGCCAAGGCGCTACCAGATCTCGCTTCACTATTGGTCGGCCAGCTCTGTTCCCATAGATCAAGAACGAGTCCGATTAATTTTGAAAGTGGAAGAAGTTTTTGACTGCCAAAAAAATGATGAGGAAAGGGATTAAATTAAAATATTAAGAGGTCTATTAAAGAAGGGATTAATATTATATTTTTCAATACGAGCAATTGCTCGGTTAGTATGAGAATCAATATTGAAAAATTTGGTAGCTATCTTTTTGAAAAAATCTTTGAGAGTTTTGAGTTTTAGAGTGGTTCTGATATCTTCATTTCTCATATACCATGAGGAGTTGGTTATTATTTTAATAATTTTATTTTGGGCTGATTCCAGCATCTTGATATTAGAATAGGCTGCGTGGCCCCAGATTGGACCTCGCGTATTGGAGAATTGGTCTGAGAACAAGTTTTTAAATAAGCATTTTATTTCTTAAAGATAAACAGGATTTCCGTGCAATAAGGGGAAAACTTTAGCAACGGAAATGTTAAAATTTCTGCGAATGCGGATAATGTGTTGTTTAAAAGTGAGTCTTTTATCTAGGATTACAACTAGGTATTTGGTGTTTTTAGACCAGGGTATATGTGTCTTATGTAAGTATAATTTCGGTGGTTCTTTTTTGATGTGGTGTGAGAAGAAGACGTCCTCTGTTTGTGCTACATTGAGAGCAATTTTCCGGGTAGAGAACCAATCTTCTAGTTTAGCTATATGTTTGTGTAAGAAGTGAGTAACGAGTTGAAGCTCATTACTTTGTGCCAGGACCACCGTGTCATCGGCAAACATGCAAATCGTGGATTGGCTGATTCTAAGAATGTCATTTACATAAGTGTTGAACAAAATAGGAGAAATTGAACTACCCTGAGGTGGTTGTGTAAGTGAGTTGAACGCGAAATCGTCCCCAGTCAGTAGAAACGTTTCTGGTGGGGAAATTAAACTGTATTGATGTTTGAAAGTTTAAGATGATTGGATTGTGGTCTGAGCTAAGCTCCGGCAAAGAAATAATATTGGTATTCCAATATAGATTTCTCTTCAGAGCAAAGTCAATTGTGGAGGCGGAGTTATAGCCAAATCGCGTGTGGGTGTGTTGGGAGCAATAATATCTGTGTCCGTGTTATCAATTAAAGTTTTAATATGTTGCCCCCTGGAGTTGATGTCATTGCAACCGCAGTGTGTATGATGAGCGTTATAATCTCCCCATAAAATGGAGGAGTGCTCTAGCGCGAAAATTTCCTCCAAATCGTGTGTGCACGCGGAGGGTGTGGAGAATAAGATGCAGACAGAAGCTATGGGTAATGGGTTCTCTCCCGGGGGTGTGAGTACTACAATCGTAGCTTCAACCGTGTCTCCAGCTGGTAAATTTTGATTTTGTCGGTCAATTCTGTAGAGCGTGTAATTGGGAACCCTAATAGATGCACCTGGTCTCATGTGTGTTTCTTGGATAAGAATAATATCAAGGGAGAGCTTATTTATAAAATTACGTAATTCAACGATACGTGACCTAACACCGTTCGCATTCCATGCAGCAATTTTAAGCCCGAAACTACTAAAAACCATTATGGGGAGATAAGTTGTTTACCTTCAGAGGCTAGGACACCGAAAAAGACGTCGAGACGATCTTCGCTTGATTTCGCATTTTTGAAAGCTTTCCCTGCATCAATGATGCCTGGGAAGTCATGAAAAAATTTGCGGAACTCGGCCCTTGCCGAGATGAATCCTTGGGGGGAGGGGTTTTCCTCTTTTTTATTCGAGTTGGACTTAGAATAGTTATTCTTCGCAAGTTCGTATTGTTCGATAGGTGCTGCCATCTGTTGTTGGTTGGAGGTAGCGTTTGCTTATGAAAGGTTTGCGTTTGCTATTTTTGAGGTGAAGGGTTTCGGGGTATTTTTATTGCGGTTTTTAGTGGCCGCTCCTTTTTTAGTTTTGATCTTGGGGAAGGCCGGGCAGCTACGCCAGTTAGCCGTGTGGCCATCTGAGTTACAACTGATACAATGGGGCGTATCCAGGCGTATTCTGATAAGACAATTCCCTGTTCTATGCTCTTTTGAGCATTTTAGGCATCTGGGCTTAATACAACAATTCACAAAACTGTGATTGAAGTAGTTGCAGTTATTACACTGAGTAGCCCCAGGCCTTTTCTTGAACGTATCAAGTACAACTGACATATAGCTGCACTTGCTAACCTCGTATATGTCAGTGGTCCTTCTCTGCGTGTTTTCTCACTCCAACTAAAAATATGGGCAGGGGAAATTTTGACTTTCTCTGCGTTAGTTGAGAGACTTTCATTACTGGAACTCCTTGTTCC
Organism: Trichonephila clavipes; assembly: GCA_019973935.1. NCBI lineage: Eukaryota > Metazoa > Arthropoda > Arachnida > Araneae > Nephilidae > Trichonephila > Trichonephila clavipes. Next base: position 389,180 of record BMAU01021392.1, on the reverse strand, counting down.
AGTAGGTCAGCTTTTATTTCCTCCTTGGAAGTGGACTTCGGGAGGACTTTAATTACCACTTCGAGTGGTCTGTCAGCAAGTGGAGGAACTGTTTAAAATTCATCTCCTTTGGATTTTAGAAGACTGGAAATTTCTCGGTGTTCATCGGTCGTCGAGGCTAAGATTCTAATATACTGACCCGTAAGTTTATTGATCGAATTAGGATATTTCCTGTTAAGGTCCTGCAGTACCAGGTTGTAACTGTCCTTATAGCGAAGCATAATTGGCTTTATTTTGGGGGGACGGTTACGTCCTCGTTTAAACTATCCTTACCCTTGGTTTCGGAATCATCCTCTACCATTGAGTTGTCAGTGTTTTTATCAGAGAGTTCGGCAGCATCTTCGATAACGAGACTGGCGAAGGAGTTTTTTGTGGGGACAATTGGATCCACCGCGATTTTTTATTCCTGCCTGGTTTTTTTGTAGGGTTTTTAATAGGCTTATGTTTTTTTCTTTTGGTTATTTTTGTTTGGAGTCTTGACATTTTTGTCAAGAATAAGTGTTGCCGGGAGAATTGGGGATTGGGGCGGTCTTTTGTTTTTATTGCGAAACGAGTTAATCCCGTTTGCTTTAACGTGAGTGCAGCTTTTAACAGGGCAAGGAAAGAGAACTTTCAACTCACCCAGTTTGGTGGCGTACTCCAGTTCGGTAGTGGCTTTTTCTTTGATCAGGGCTGCCAGCTGGGCTGCATCGGTTGAGTCCTTGTCAAAGGTTTCGACCTCAATCAAGTCCTGAAGATACTTAATTCTGAGATGTTTAATTTTAATTAGCTTCTCAAGGGTTTCAATCTGCGCACAGCGTGCGTCGAGAGAAAGATTCGCGCGTGCGTGGAAGATTCTCCGTGCCTAATGGCAGCACTTCTTCTCGAAGAGCTCACTGTTCCTCGTGACTGTTCATGACGGTGTCGTGAGGCAGAATTTTTAAAAGAACATTTTTGACAGAAGAGAGCGTGAGATTTCCATTTCTCGGCATTTATAGCCAGAGAGACATCCCATGATTTGGGGGTAGATGGGTGTAGTTTCAAAACTCCCCGTTAGGTGGGTAACTAATTAAAATAATTAAACGGTTGTCCTGAAGGACTAGACCATAAATAAATCAAGAGTTTAATTAAGTTTAAATTACTGGGAATTATTACATATATATAATTGAAAGATGATAAAGCATTTTATGAACTGCGTCTTCTCATAGTATCCATCCATTGATGCATAATTAACTGATTATTTATAATACATGCAAAGAATTTATTGTAATGTATATGAGTCTGGTAATAAATATTAATTTTTTTAATAAAAAATACATATAATTAATTGTGTATTATAACAATAAAAACGAGGGGAAAATATTGATTATATTAACTACTTTAAATACAGCTAATAATTTGATATTTTCTACATCTGCGAATACTATCGTTTCCAGAGTTGTTCACTGTAACACATTTCCGTATGCATGTAATCCAAGAACATTTTAAAAGCTTAATATATAAACCTTTATTATGAAATAATTCTTTTCCTTTTCAATTTCTCATTAAATTATTCCAAAGAATTCTATATAATTTATTAAAAATAAATTGAAATGAATATCCAAGTTGGACTAACTCATTTTCGATATTTAAAACCACATTTTTTGGTGGGAGGTGAGGGTATTTTTGACTGAATAAAAAAGAACACCATATGCCGTTGCCTCTGTTGTGGAATAGTGTATTTTGAACATTGGAAAAGATGAATTACTCCCTTCAAAGAATAATTTCTTCCATTCCTACTTCACACTTGTCAAAAGAATATATTTTCCATCTGTGATTTCTCCGGATTTCAAAGATTTTCATTTTTTTAACAAAGATGTGTTGTGGCATCGTATCTTGAATCCCTGCATATATTTTTATCAGAATACATTTTTCTGAAATGCACATTCAGAGTTATGTTGCGAAATATTTCGAACTAAATAATATCCGATTTCCTGCTCAAACAGAAATGTATTCTAAATTAAAGCTTATCCATAAGTTGAGACTTTCAGACTTTAAATCATTATCATGCAGAAAAAAAATTTACATCGAGTCATTACGAAGATAAATGAAATTATATTTTTTATCTTTGATTCATTTTACAATAAAAAGGCAACAGTGTTTCCCATTTTGTTCAATCTTATAGAAAGAAAACTTTAATATACGTTTGTCTAAGTAAGTAAAAAACACAAATTTTCAAACGAACACATTTATAATTAATCATTTTCTTACCGTTTAATTGTTAAGGTCAGTCGAGAGTAAAAAGCTTCGGGAAATCGATTTTGAGTTTTTGATACTTCTAAAATCTCCAAATCAGGACATTTCCAATGATGTAACATACAAGCCATTATATGAATTATAAGTATTTGAAAATAATTTTTAAAAATAATCAGCTGATGTACCACGCCGATTTTGACAGATATAAATGTAAACATTACCTTTTAAAACTTAGGGGAAAGTTGCAAAGCTCCGACATACAGGATTTGAGAAAATTGATGTAAATAATACCAAATATCTCGTTAAAAAAACTGAAAAATGCTACATATATTTTATAAGCAATTTAAGACTTTTTTGTTTCCTATTTTAGGCAAAACAAATAGCAAAGATGCTAACGTTTGATAAAATGGAACAAATACATATTGTAATTTATAATTTCTGTGATGAAGTGACATATTATTGTAAAAATGCAATTTTCTCAAAAACGATGTTTTTTAAACTGTGTGTACCTTTTTCTCAGAATCTACAGAATGAATGCACCAGCAATTTTTTCTCATGTTATTGATATGAAGCTATATATACTGAAGGGAACTTTTTGACATATTCTCAAAATATTTTGCTATAGACCAGATTACAGTCCCTGGCCAAATTATTAGACGCACTATAAGATTTTATGAAAAATATGAATTATCAGGTGATACTATATAGGTTTTTTGTATTTATCAGATACAGTGTATGTTTTTTGGTTCTCCTTTTATTAATTTATTATTATCACAAATAAAACATCATCATTAATGAAAAAATATGTATTTATTGACTCTTGAACGAAAACAGGAACATGTATAATTAAATATTAGTATTTTGTTGAGCAACCTTTAGCCACTATGAGAGCTTCAATTCTGCACGGCATGCTATCAATACAAGACTGTACTTTCTCCTGCATTTGAGGATGATGATTCCACACTTCTTTCTAAGAGCAGCGTTTTATTTGTAATCACATCTTTAGCCACTTCTCTTTTCATTAACTCCCAAACGTTTTCGATTGGGTTCATATCAGGGATATTACCAGGCCAATCCAACAGAGGGATATTTTGTTCTGACAAAAAAGCTTTGATAGAACAAGCTGTATGGCACGGAGCTTCATTTTGCATAAAAATGTATGGTTCTCCATTTGGAAATCATTCTTCCAGTTGTGGAATCAAACAATTTTGCAAGACATCTTTGTACTTGTCTTGCCGCATCATACCTTTAACCGCGTACAGACGTCCTGTACCCTTGCCGCTGATGACTGACCAAATCATTATTTTGTAGGGTGTTTCACAGTCTGAACAACACAGTCAGAATGAAACTTTTTTCCACGACGATGACGCACAAACTGAGCTTTGTTCTACAAAATTTCAAATATGCTTTCATCACTGAAGCAGACTTGTGAAAAATAAAAAATAATAAATAAACATCTTTGCTGTTCCTTCTGTAATCATAGAAAATGGTTAAACACTTTGTTTATGAATAAATTATAACAACATACCGATCTCTAGAAGTCCACATCTTTATCACGCCACTGTTTGGCCCAATACAGACGCTTTGCTTTCATTGCAGGGGTTAACTTGGGCTTCCTGTCGGGGCGGCAGGTCTTAAAAGTTAAATCTTTTAATTTTCTTCGAACAGTGCATTCAGAAGTATTCATATTAATAGCTTGCAGTTGCGATTTTATCCCTTTTGTGGTAGCAAACCTGTTTTCAAGGCAAATTTTTTTTAAAGATCTTTCTGACCTTGAGGTGAAAATAGGCTTTCTGTTGCATTTGTTCTTTCTTTTTGGGCTCAATTCTTCCCTTGATTCAATTTTCTACTTTATGCGTCGAACACTAGCTTCAGAAACTTTCAACCTTCGTGATATTTCGCGGTTTTGAAAATAATTTTGCATTCACAAGGGTCTTTAGTTCTGCTTTCTTACATGGTGAAAGATCGCCTTTTTTTACCCATGCTAAAAGTGTACAAACTGATTATTTAAACGAAATAAACAAATAACTGCGTAATATAAAACTGCTAAATTAACAAACAAAGCACATTAACCCACAGAAACACGTCCGCAACTGAAGGATGCGCGAACGCGACTCGAGCAGGTTTAGACTTGTTTACGCTCGTGTGAGAATTTATTAACTTTGTGTTGCCATGTGTGAAAAATAAATTCAAATACAAAATATATAATAAATTTCCTGAGTAAAAATCCATTGGATCTATATTTAAATGTGAAAGTATTGCATATAAACTTATATAAAACAATTAATTATTGAAAAACAGGAGTGCGTCTAATAATTTGGCCAGGGACTGTATGTGTCCAAAAATTATAATTTTCAAAAACTTCATAATGATTTTAAGTAAAATTATGTTTTGAAAACCTGAACAATATGTTTGAAAAACCTCACTTCAATATAAATATAAATGTTTATTTATAGTACAGACAAGTTTCTGAGCTTTAGTTTTCAAAACGTTTTTCCATAGATACATAGATAGCTGATTATGCAATGATTTTTGTCGTTGTGTGTAAAGCATGTTATATGCATTAAAATATATAAATCTCATATTTAAAAACTTAAAAATAGTATTATTTTGGCTGTTTAAAAATAATTTTACCAACCTGGATAAACTTTTTTAGATCTGATACTTTTAAAAATACTGTTTACATATGAATGTACAAATTCGTAATTAATATTTTCGAAATCTCGTATATAATCATGTATTCCGAGATGCACACCAAAACCATATTGATACATTTTCACATTATATTTATGATTCTTTATGATCAACTTTGATATTTGTAATGCATGAAACCTAAAAATTCTGCAAAAATGAATACAGAATTTGAAAACATTGATGTAAATACTACAAAATATCTCGTTAAACTGAAACTGAAAAATACTATATATGTATTTTCTGGGCTTTTTAAGACTTTTGTTTCCTGTTGTATGCTAAAAAAATTAAGAAGATACTAATGTTTTATAAAATAAGACAAATACATGCTGTAATTCATTATTTTTGTGATGAAGTGTCTTTTTACATTAAAAAAGCAATATTCTCAAAATGATTAATTCTTTCTCTGAGAATCTACTAAATGAAACCCAATGCAATTTTTAATGCATATAAATAATATGTAACTATATATAACGGAGTTACTTTTTTTGGAGATTTGTATCCAAAATATTTTACTGAAAAGCAGTTATAGTAAAAAAATGACAATTTTCAAAAAAATTTGTTTTTGCATGTTTTGGAAACCCTAAAGCAATGTATTTGAAAAAATGAACTTCTGTATAAATATAAAAATATAATTGATATACAGGCAAAATTTGAAGTTTTTATATTTAGCAGTTTCTGAGAAACAGGTTCCTAAAACGGCTCAGTTTGACATTGTCGGTATAGGAGGTACCAACTAGCCTTCATCTATAAACGGCAATAAAATTATAATTATCTAATTTTTAATATATAATGTATGTAGTGTACCATAAATTCTCTCGGATATAAAAATTTGAGATTTTTAATCATGACCCAAACACAAAAGACGATTTTAAATTTCGTCGTTGGAGATCATATGTAATATTTTTTAAAGAACTGTAGCCTTTTCCGTGAGTTATTTTAAATCGGTCTGAGCATTACAACAGTAGAATGAACGTGGTACAAAAGGGGGCTCTCACAGGGTGTTCTCTTTTAAAATTGGGGTGAAAAAATGCCGAATCACCTGCATGGTGCTTAAGACTACGGCTAACAACAGGCGGCCTTTCGCCACGGTGAATTTCGTGGGCCTTGATCTGGCCGATCAGGTTGCATTAGTAACAATAACTACATTTCTCTGCATCGAGTAAAGGAACATTCTGTCGGAGATTTTTAAGGTTCTTAAACATGTAGACATCAAAAGGCTATTTATTTATTTAAAGATTTTTTAAGCCCCAACAGCATTTTTAGGAGCAGCCGTCCTCGCTCTGACAGGCCCTAGTTCTCGTCAAAGCAGTCAGGGAGAAAACTGGTAGAAACGCTAATCAACAGCTTTTGCTAAGCAAACGAACGTGCCAAAAATAACAATGTGCTTTCTTGTGAAAGAAGACCTGAAAGTAAAAGATTATCAAAGGGTAACTAGTCATTTTCTTACAAAAAATTAGAGCACCAGAAGTACCTTAAAGCAAACGCTCGGTTGCGGTGGCATGCTGCCAATGGCTAGGGACTAATTCTGTTCATCGACGAGAACATTTTTGTTGTTGAAGTACCTTTAAACCGCCATAATGACTGTGTAGCGCAAAAAGGCCCCAAAAGTTTTGAGAAAAAAAGTCTATGTAGAGAGTTCACACTCGGCGAGCTATCGTTATGGTTTGATGGGGTATCAGATTATGAAGACATCTGAGAGGAAAAAAGTGAGATCCAACACAAAATATTATCAAAGCACAAACTTTTAAACTTAAAGCGAAGACACTGAATATAACGTCAGTCAGAGAAACGTTCATATTCTGTTTCTGCTCATAAGGCAAAGGCAAAAAGAAAACTGAAAAATACGGCTTTCGAACACGTAACCTCAAAATACTTAACATTACTGTAAAATACATTATGTAAATGTATTATTAAATTTAATACGTTCTATTTTTCAAGCATTTTGTGCACGAGCATCGTATACTTGATAGATCGTTGCGTAAAAGCCATCTATTAAAATTCAAAAATAAATTTTCTCTCAAACTATTTAAATGCATAACTATTTCCTAAAAATATATGTATCTGCTTGCTTACAGTATTCGCGCATTTAATGCTTAGTACCTTCATTCAATCTGTAAAAGTTTAAATATTATCATTAATTATTTATCAATAGAAAGTATTACAAAAAAGGCGTTTGATTACTTATATATATTGTAGATTTTTTTTTAAATATTATTTCAGAAGTTTATGACAATATGATTGTGCATGGTCTAAACTTTTTCATGATCTAGTAAGTTATTAAATTAAAATATTACTTTGAGTTTTTTTAACGTAATGGCAGCAGCCAATTTCATAAAGATGTCAAATTGTGAATAAAGTATTTGGAATTTGACCATGAGTATAAACTGAAGATGTCAGGCAATGATAGTGGTTTGAGAGGAACATATTCCTTACAGAGAGATTTTTGCTTGCTGTTCTTCCACAAGACCAGACAATGTTTTTTACTAACACCATTTTGTCATTAAGGCCTTTATTCTACTTTGTTTATTAGTTACAAAGCTTTCACCAACCTTTAGATGCTACGTTTTACCTCTGTAGCTGAGTTTCATGTAACCCAGTTAAAATATTTCAGAATTACAGCACAATCTGGAAAGTTGCTTAAGTTTTGCACACTAATGCACTGAGTTATCTTATGTAGTATACATCACAGAAAGGCTCGGATTCGTTTCCCTCATTTCCACCAAAGTGAATGAAAGCTTTCTTTAATATTTGAAAAAAAATGTATATGGTTTATTTATTACCTTAAGTTAAAAAAGATGTGAAATAAAAGTCGAAATATTTAAAGTGGAAACTATTGAATTTTTGCTATAAGCAAAAAAATATATAAATATTCGTAAGACCTCAACAATATTCCTACTGTGATATTGAGTAACCTTGAAGTATCATTTTCTTTCCAATCTTTCGAAAATACCTTTATGGATTATTTCACTAAACTAACTTCTTATTCCTATTACTTGTTTCTTTATTTTAGTCTTTATGGTACTATTTAATACTTGCTTCCTTTAAGTAACAGTCGCTTCATTCCATATAAGTCATTTATAATTTCATTTTAATAATTTCTAAATTAATATACTTAATATTTTTCCCTTTCAAATGAGACTGCGAATCAGTAATTACCATTTCAAACCTTATATATTCCTCTGGAGCTTGATGTTTTATTTTTCTTTTTTGCAAAAAAAGAATAGACAAAGTATAATTTGAGATTTTACAGTAAGAAGAGCCAGAAAAACAATTAACAATAAACCTAGAACACAGAGGAAGTACTATATACCTATCCAATTAATAACCATAGTTAAAATTCATTACAAATATATTAATGACCTCAAAGGAAAATCTTATACGACTAAAGTAATATTTATTTGATAAATAATATAAATATAATTTAAGTTGGAAATTTTTTATAGAAACTACCTCGTTCGATGAGGTAAACTCAAAAAATTAATATTTTAAGTTACTATTATTATTGAAAATAACTACTGCAACATGACTCGGTATTGAAAGATTTTGGTTGTGTTTTTACAGTATGTCGCTTCCACACATTATAAAAGTTCATCTGATGCAGCTGCACTCTAGAGGAGGAATGATTGTCCAATTGTTCGACAATCCTCAATCGAATGTATAATATGCGTGGTAGAGTGGCAAACACAAAGTGTTGAACATCGTGTTTATCATCAGGTTCTTATTGTTTTGTTGAAACTTCACCACCGGATTGCTTTGTAAGTAAGATTTGACAAGTTACAGAGACACGACAATTGTTGAATGCATCAGCACCGCGTATTTAAGGTATATGTGAGGAAATTCCCAAAGCACCATAGTGTATCACATACATTGATATTAAAACCCAACGGCGTCTATGAGACTCTACCAGTTAATAAAGAAAAATTCAATCCACCTGAAGAACATTTTTCCATATGTCCACAGTCCAATGATGGTGAGTTTTGCTCCATTATTATAGACATTGCACACTCTGAGAAACGATGTCTGGATCGGGAGAGGCTGCATGTGATCATACAATCCCAGGCTTTTTAAAGCTCAATGAAAAGTCCTGAGGCTTGGTTAAGCGCCTGATGAACTTTGTAACTCCTAAGTAATTTCAACCACGAAAAACTATGATTTTGTTTCACTACCCTTTTCAGAGTTCTACGGCGGTGTTCACTAAGCCACTTCATTTTTCTACAGTTTCACTGCCACCCACCCATGGTTAGGGATGCTGGCTGCAATGCTGTAAGGTCTAGGTTTGAATGCTGGAGAAGGCAAGGGTGTTTCTAAATGTATAGTGACTGCACGGTCGGGGGTTCTCTAAATAGTCGTCGAGCCACTAGTCCTCTCGTGAGTTTTGTGGAAGTTAAAGAGACATGGGAGGCCCCTAACCTCGTCCAGGGTATTCTGTCTCATAATTGGGGTGGAACTCAGCCAAAGCATAATGCCACCTGTATGGATTTCAAAACTAAAGATAACGACAAGGATACATCTAGCCTTTTGCAGTGATGAATTTTGTGAGCGTCGATCCGCCACCGTCAGATCGTTGGCATTAGCAAAAACAACACAGTTTCACTGCTTGCACGCTTCCACTTCACTGAATTTACTTACATGTGGCATCCTGCTATGACACCTCGATCAAAATTACTCTGCTCCTTTGAGTTACCAATTTTTTCACAAACGCACATATACGCCCTAAAAATTACTACTAACTATTTCATAGCTTTCGGTTGTACGTCAAATTACATCTCCTGCGGGGTCAACTTCTTTGAGGGGGGATACTTCCATCCAGCTAGTGCATAGTGCACATTGGAGTCAATGTGAACGCTGCGCACGGAATCACCTCGAAGAAATTCTTAATTTAATTAATTATCTCTATTGTAGAGACGATTTCTAATGATTGAAACTAACAAAGATTGTTGCTAAATGATCCCAATTGTTTCGATAAAATTCCTAAAGTTATAATACAATCCGTCCTTGTTAAGTGCACAGTATTTCGATTTCCAGTGTCTTAGTGATCCAGACAATATCTAAACAAAACAGTTCTTCCTGTGTCAATTTCAAAAACTTTTCCAATTACCTTTCATATTCTCCTATGTTGTGCATTAAAAACTTCTTCCACAAGAAGAGGAGGACTCACTTCCAATTCTTAATTAAGGCTTTATTTGTTCTCCTCTACATTCTTTTCTCCGGTGATCCTAATAGCGCACATCATTTATATGTGTAAGTAAATGGCATTTATTTTCATACATCGAGGTCTACATTTTGTGTAAATTTCTCCCGTTTGAATACTTAATTTATGGTATTGTTTTCGGTTAGACTGATTTACATATACATTATCTTCTTGATAAATTTATGAGTCTTCATAGTTAATTACAAATACAAGTTGTTTTTAAAAGTAGACTATATATTTCAACCTTAAAGAGCTTTCAAAGAATTATATTATTAAAACCTGAAACATATCTTGTAATAAATTTGGTGAAAAAAATTTCTTAAACTCTAGGAAACGAGGACCATTTAGGCAACTGGTGAAAAAAACATAACTACAAATTCTCCTGTTGATCTCATAGCGAAGTTAAACAATCAACATTTATATATATATATATATATATATATATATATATATATATATATATATATATATATATATATATATATATATATGTCAGGTATTGAAAAGGTTTGAAAAGTTTAGATTCAAAATTAAGGAAGTAATAAATGAAAATGGAGCGAACTCTTTACCATCGCGTAAGGATTTGTGTGTAAATAAGCCTATTTAAAGGTGCAACGAGCGCTGACGAAGGCGAACGCATACTAGAAAAGGTTTGGCTGGTGTCTCCTCACTGAGATGTTTTTTGTACCACCCGGTTGCGCGGCAAAGGGCCGCCATGTTAGATTTTATGTGATGGAAGCGAAATAAAGAAGTATTTTGAAGATGATGCCCTCCTCATTTTACCAGCAGGCCTGGGGCCTGACAACAGCCGGCAGGATTACTTAAAGAACTGCAAAATACGGCACGAAACCAATGAAATGAACTTCAAAGGATTTTTTTTCTTTCGAACGAGCGACTGTATTGGAAACGATACTACCATGGAGGACGACTCTTTCCGGCAGGAGTCACCAGTCAACACATCCAAAGAACCCTTCTTTTTTCCTGAATTTGACTTTAATAAGTTTAGCAGTTTTAAGTTTTATTGACTGTTTTGATCAACAATGTTTGGAATATCAAAAAGACGAGCAATGGAAGAAGCAAAATATTGCTAGATATCTCAGGGAAGTTTATCTTAAATTTTGGTACGAGAACCAACTTTTTGAAAAGTCTTACCAAGAAAACAAAGAATTATTAATGACGGTGTTCGACGCGACTAGACAAGAGGATATTCGAAAATTTCACAACCTAAAATTAAACAACACTAAAGAATTAATTTCCTTTTTTACGGAAAAACTTTCGTTGGGGAAGAAACTAAATTATGATGACAGTTCCATTGTGGAACATATGACATTCCCATTCAATATCAAAAGTTCTTAGTTATTACGAAGATTTCGACACCCTGCGAATGGATCTCAACCATGCGACAATTAATCGCAGTAACACCGGACAGCGCAGACCGAAAACCGGTGGAGACTTGGTTATACCGATGGTATAACCAAGCCGACGGTAGTGAACACAGAGGAACTGATCCACGGAACCGATTCCAATCAAGAGGAAATCATGGACAGCCACATCAATCTCACATGGTGAGATTCAGTGGGAGGCAACAGTTTAACAGTCAACCTAGGCAGTTTGTACAACAGAATCGACATAATTTTCACTCGCCCAGAAATAACGAAAATAACCAGAGGCAAGGATGACAACTAATTATTGATCCAATGGTATGTTCCAAGCACTTTTGTACTCTAATTGACACAGGAAGCAATATGTGTCATTAATTCCAATAAATTTATCTAAACAATTAAAAAACATTAAAACTTTAAAAAAAATAGTAATATAAAAATAAATCAAACTTGTGGGACTATTCATCCCAAAGGTATAATTAAAGTTTATATGAATATTGGATGTATATCTAAGCAAATAGATTTGTTTGTAATTGATACTAAATTGTCATATGTTATTTTAGGACTTGAATATTTACATTTATTTAAGCTTGACATTAGTATTCGTAACATGTGTATTTTTCAATGTGGTAAAAATTTAAGTAATATTAAATTTGTAAATAAGTGCGTTGGTGAGTTGAGAACATATCATGGGACATATTGTAAAACTCTTAATAATGATCAAAATATGAACTACTATAATACAAATAATGAAGATAATATTAACGTTAAGAATAATAAAGGTTTAGATCAAGTACCAGACAGCCCTGAAGCTGATCTGAAAAGATTGTTTAACCCAGCCATGGTTGTTGAGGACACAGTACCAAAACAAACACTAGTGAGCAATGGGAAGATTTAACCCAACTTCTTGACAAATTTCAAACCATATTTTCACAAAATAAGTATGATGTAGGTTGTATCAATTAAGAGCCACAAAGAATTCATTTAATCTCAGACCTTCCTATAAGTTTACGCCCTTATAGAAACAGTCAACAAGAATCTAAAGAAATACAAACACAGATAGAAGAATTGTCAAAAGCAGGTTTTATTAGACCCTCCCATAGCCCATATGCTGCCCCTTGAACTTTAGCATACAAAAAGGATGAAGGGAAAAGATCAAGATTATGTATCGATTATAGAAAACTAAATGAAATCACACGAAAAGATTTCACCCCTGTACCTCTGATAGACTTTGTAATTGATAATTTAACTCATGCTAAATTTTTCTCTACGCTCGATTTAACAAGTGGTTATTGGCACATTAAAATTCATGAAAAAGACGCAGAGAAACTGGCTTTCACAACTAATTTTGGACTCTTTGAATGGTTAAGACTTCCATTTGGCTGGAAAAATTCCCCAGCTGTTTTCCAAAGAACTATAAGACAAATTTTACAAAAATATCAGTTAACTTTTGCTTTAAACTATTTTGATTATATAATAATTTTCTCACAATCTTGGGAAGAGCATTTAACTCATTTAGATACAATATTTCAAATTTGTAAAAAAAAACATTAAACTTAAAAATCAAAATGTCAGTTTGCACAGGAAAAAATAAAATTTTTAGGATATGAAATAACACAAGGTCATTATTCCCCAAGTAATCCAAATATTGAAACAATAAGAAAATTAGCACCACCTAAAGATGTGAAAGAACTCCAAAGATTTCTTGGTTCCATCAATGTTTACCAAAAATTTATTTAAGATTATGCAAAACTTAGAGAGTACCATTAAATAAATTACTTAAAAAAGATGCAATTTGGAATTGGTCACATGAATGTCAAGAAGCTTATCAAAAATTAAAGAATTGTTTAGTATCAAAACCTATACTTAAATTTATACAACTCACAATATCCATGTCATGTGTTTTGTGACGCAAGCCAGAATTCAATAGGCGTAGTCTTGAAACAAGAACACCCAGATGGAACACTTTAGCCCATAGCTTACCACTCGAGACAATTACTTAAACATGAAAAAAATTATACAATTTCAGAAAAAGAGTGTTTAGCAATTATAGATGCGTTAGATAAATTCCACTGTTAACTACAGGGATCCAAATTCACAATACATACTGATCATGCTGCTTTACAATGGCTTAAAAGTGTAAAACATTTAACTGGACGTTTATTTCGGTGGAGTTTAAAACTTTCTCAGTATGAATATTCGATAGTTTATATAAAAGGTAAATTAAATGTTGAAGCAGACATTTTGTCGAGGAACCCTGTATGCCATTATATATCACCCATTTGTCATTTTTTAAATACTAATGAAATTATTAAATACCAAAATTCAGAGAACATTAATGATCCAAAATACACTCTGTCGCAAAAAAATGTATGCACCCAGAAGAAATCAAGCTACAATCACGAAACTCGGCAAGAATGTAGTCTGGTAAGAGATATGCAAATGATTAAAATTTCGAAGCCAATGAGACAAGGCTAAGTGTGCTATGCGCATATTAGTTGCGCAACTGGGAGAGTTTAAAAGCATGAGTACGAGCGCCGTACGGCTATCCAAACGAATCTGATGACTTTGATAGACGATATTGAGACTTAGGATGCCTCTAAGACGTAACCGGCGGCAGTACGAGCAGCTGACGGACTTTGATAGGGGCCGTATAATAGGCCTCAGAGAAGCAGGTTGGTCGAATAGACGTATCGGCCGCCACCTCGGTCGGAGCGATATGGTAGTTGCTCGGTGTTGGCAACAGTGGATCACAGAAGGTAGAGTGTACCGTCGCGGAGGGTCAGGACGTCCCAGGAACACAAATGATCGCGAGGATCGTGCAATCAGAAGAGTGGCCACTTCGGCACCAACAACGTCGCTAGCATCGATTCAACGCCACTTACCTCCTTCCAGACATCCAGTGCCATCAAGAGAAACCATAAGGAGACGACTGACCGAAGTTGGCTTGAGGAGCCGACGTCCGCTAAGACGCTTACCACTGACCCCACATCATAGGCAGTGTCGACTGGATTTTTGCCGACCTCGGGCAACTTGGAGTGTGACAGACTGGAGACGTGTCATCTTCAGTGATGAATCCCGATTCAGTCTCAGTGCTGATGACCACCGCACACGTGTCTGGAGGCGCACCGGCCAGCGGTCCGATCCGGCATTTATTGTCGAGCGGCATACAGCAATTTCACAAGGTGTGACAGTGTGGGGAGCAATTTCTTGGGACACACGATCATCTTTAGTGGTCCTTCAAGGCACTTTGACAGCTCGCAGATACGTGGACGATATTTTAACGCCGATTGTGCTACCCATGCTATCAAGTCGCCCAGGTGCCATTTATCAACAGGATAATGCTCGTCCACATACTGCGCGACTCTCCCAACAATGTCTTCAAGGATATGACGTCCTACCATGGCCTGCCAGGACACCAGATCTTTCGCCAATAGAGCATGTCTGGACGCGCTGGGAAGTCAACTGCAGCCGTCCCGAGATACAGGAGAATTAACTGCGCAGATGCAAAGACTATGGCAGGATCTTCCACAGGGGGTCATAAGTGATCTAATTGAATCGATGCCACGCCGAATTTCGGCTTGTATAGCTGCCAGAGGTGGCTTTACTACTTACTGATTTTTAACCTTTTGCAAGCTGTAACCGCTTAATAAAATGATATTTTGTTCTGAATTTTTAATCATTTGTTTATTTTCATATACACTACATGCATACCAAATTTCGTGAATGTAGCTCAATTTCTTCTGGGTGCATATATTTTTTTGCGACAGAGTGTATATAAAAAATAATGATGTATTAATAGTTAAGAAAAAGAATTTAATTAAAATTGTAGTACCGTTATCTTTGAGAGAAAAATTAATTACAACTGCACATGAACAATTTGGTCACCCAGGTGTAAAAAAGGTGTTAAAATTAATTTCCCCAATTTACTACTGGAAAGACATTATATTAGACATTTCAAATTTTGTTAAATGTTGTGAAACATGTCAAATGAATAAAAAGTCTACACAAAAAAGTATGGATTATTGGAAGAAGTTCCTGTAGCAGAGAAGAACCATTTGAAATGATTTCACTAGACACTGTGTGTAGGAGGATTTAATTATCATAATTCACAAAAGAAATACCTGCATATTGTTCTGGATCATGCTACCAGATATGCTTGGACATTTCCATCCAAAAGTGTCACTTCTGAAACTTATGCAAATTGCTTAAAACAAATTTTTCAATTCAATGCCCAAAACAACTTTTAAGTGATAGAAATGCTGCATTCACTTCATCTAAATTTAAGAAATTCTTAAAGCATCATAATATTAGACAATTACTAACTTCAGCAAATAGACCACAATGCAATGGAAAGAATGAAAGAGTTAATCAGACATTAGTAGCAAAATTAAGATGTAAAGTTAATTCAACTACAAAAACTCATTGGACAAAATTATTAGAACAAGTTACGTATGGATACAATAACTCGCCATGTGATGTTACTGGCTTTCCACCTGCATATTTAATGTTTGGAACTTTGCCATATGATTCGCCATTACCTAATCAAGTAAAATTAAATTATCCACCTATACAACAAGCTAGACAAATTGCAGTAAACAGAACAATTAAGCATCATAAGATAAATAAACAAAGGTATGATAAACATTATGTTGACGCAAAATTTAAAGTTGGAGATTTAGTCTTATATCAAAATTTCTCATACCCTAATTCAAGTAAACTTCAATCTCCTTATAATGGTCCTTTTAAAGTTGTCAGGAAACTCTCAAATGTTACTTATGAAATAGATAAACCAAATCAATATACAGGAAAATTAACAGATATTATTCATTCTACAAGATTAAAACCTTTTCATTCAAAATCCAATTTCCAATTATGCTAAATTCTTATTTATATTTGTTTTAGAGTTTGTTTTCTCAAACATTGTGGGGGAAGAAGTGCATTGTAATTTTAAAAGAAGTGCATTGTTATTTTAAAAAAAATAATAATAATAAAAGTTGTGTTTAAAATTTGAATTTAAGACTTGTTTACATTATGAAAATCAAAATTTAATGTAATTGAATTTGTATTGTATCTTTATTCGTAATGAACACATTATTGAAGACTATTTTTTAAAAAAATAACTGAATTATGGACTGTATGAAAACATTGTGATGAGATCCATTTTACGATACATTGTGTTATAATAATTTCATTGTGATTATTTGTGATATAAGTATATTCTGAAAGTTAAAATACAGTATGTGATGTTATGAAGATTTTATTATGGTTGTATGTTTTTGAAATAAGTTGATTGAGTAGAGATTCTAATAATAATAAACAAAAGAATTGTGAAATAAACAATAATTGAATGATGAACATTGAACTGATTTTTGCAAGACAGGACTGTGTGAAACATTACATTACATTGATTGAATTTTTACCTGTACTTGATATATCTGAAATACAGTTATTTTTCTTTGCATTTTATATTTCTAGTGATATTTTGATATAATGTTGATGTTGTGTTTATTTTAATAAATTTTTGTGTTATAGTTATGTACTCTTTTTCTGTTTTTGGGAGCTCCTAAACTCATTTTGCTGTTACTTATTTTATATCTATTCTTTGTATGTACTTACTTTACCATTATTCCTAAAATCATGCTATTTACTCTATACCTATTCTTTCTATGTATTTATGTACTTATTATTCCAAGATTCAATACCCTTTTGAAGTATTTGTAACTTTTCAACATTTATCACTTTTTAGTAACATTGTTTACTATTGATGCAGATTTAGTGAGAATTTCACTTGATCTCTTATGTTATGTTGTTTAGCACTACTATATTTTTGAATGTCTAATGTGAATTATCTTTATATTATGTTGTTTTTTCTTAACCTCATTATTATTATAGTCATAGTGGAAGTATTAGATGTGTGATATTTTTCAGAAAACAATTCTATGTAACACAAAGTTATATACCAAATTTTTGATACTTTGTTATTCATTATTGCTATTTTTTTGTACATGTTAGGATTCACCAGCCCACTCTTTTACACAATTGTTATATCTTCTAGATTTTTATTTCATTTGGGGAATTTGATATCATTGAAATATAATTTTTTCCCTGGGGACTTGCCAGTCAGAATTGGCCAATCTGGCTGTGCCAGGCTTCAGCGGAGGGGGGAAAATTTTTCAGGTTTGAAAAGTTTAGATTCAAAATTAAGGAAGTAATAAATGAAAATGGAGCGAACTCTTTACCATCGCGTAAGGATTTGTGTGTAAATAAGCCTATTTAAAGGAGCAACGAGCGTTGACGAATGCGAACGCATACTAGAAAAGGTTAGGCTGGTGTCTCCTCGCTGAGATGTTGTTCTTTGTACCACCCGGTTGCGCGGCAAAGGGCCGCCATGTTAGATTTCATGTGATGGAAGCGAAATAAAGAAGTATTTTGAAGATGATGCCCTCCTCATTTTACCAGAAGGCCTGGGGCCTGACATATATATATATATATATAAAGGGTGTCCAGCATTAAAGTGACCCAATAGCTAATTCACGAACCCTTTGGCTTAGACATGCACTTCCAATTTGAAAAATGTTTTAAAAAATGTAAGGAATGTGTTTTTACGTGCTTTTCGAATCCAAAACCCCATTTACAAAAAAATTACAAAAATTAAATTTTTATACGGTCCCCAGGTCCTATCAATTATATTTAGGAAAAGATGCAGTTCACAAAAACAAAGAAAATACAAAGGGTTTCATTTTATTACGATAAAAACTGACCGAGTTATACCTACATAAAGTTGAAGCAATGAGGTGCTCAGAAAAGGGGGTCGTGTACAAATTGAATTTAGAGAACAGTAATTCAATATCTACAGAAAGTTTAAAAGAAAAACATCATAGTAATATTAAAACATCGTTGTAAACATCACAGATTGATAATTTGCATTGCTGTATGGCAAACAATAAAAGTTAAATTAAAGAAATACAACTTGCACCGAAAAGCTTTAAACAGCTTGTTTAAACAAATAGCAGCAAAATAATACATGATTTGCCGTTCAAATTATAGCATAATGTGGAATGATGCTCCAATCATGAATCAAGGGCTTTATTATATCAGAATGACCAAATTAAAATAATGTTCAAAATAACTGCCTTCCGAAGAAATGCAGTACCACGCCCGCGACAGAATTTCCGCTGCAGCTTCTGCTACCTCTTGACCTCCGTAGCCGATTACTTGAGTGTCAAATGTCTGCGCCAAAAATGTACAGGGTTGCGCAGATTTGCGTGTGGGGGCACCATCATGCTGGTACCACATTCGTGACAAATCCCTCAAGGAAACTCCATCTTCTAAAAAATCGGCTAACGGTCCAGATAAAATTTCCGTGTAAAATTCTAATGTTAAAGATCCATCGAAATATATTGGACCAATTAAGGTACTCTTCCATATTCCGCAACACATTCACCGACCAACGCACTTGGTGGCGATTCGGTCGTATTAGATGTGGGTTTTCGAGAGACCAATCATGCCTATTCTGTGTATTAATAGTGCCTTTCCTCGAGAACTGGCATTCATCCGACCACAAAACTTCATTAAAAAAATCTGGTTTTTCATTCAGTGTGTTTAACACGAAATTGCAAAAATCAAAACGACGATCCTGGTCTCCCGGCATTAGTTCCTGCGACAGGACTGGACTATAAGGATATGCACCGTACGTACGTAATATGTTCCACAACGTCGATTTTGAGTGGGAAGAAGCCTTGCCAATATCCCGGATACTACTTTCAGGATGAACCAAGGCATATCCTAGAACATTCTCAGCGGATATCCGCTGAAGGTGTGGCACGATATAAGGAGATACGTCTATAGCAATTCCCAGTTTTATACAAGCGTTGAACAGCACTGGCAATTGTACAATAAGATGGATGTCTTCGAATGGGAAATTTAATGGCATAAAGTCTTGCCGCTTCTTTTTTATTTCGATTATACTGCCCATAAAGCAGCACCATTTCGCAGTATTCTACATTTGTATACATCTCGTTCTCCTGTACTAGAATTCGTAATATTAGAATACGACTGTATGCAATTGCAAACAACGACACAACAGATTTGTAAAGTTTGCCATGATGAGTACCGCAGCAAATCAGTCTGAAGCCAAAGCAAATAAACCTATATTTTTTGGAACTGCCTTTGAAAGGTTTTCTTACTCCAAAATATTTTATTTTTTGTCTATGTTTTACATGTACTCACAAGAGTTTTTATTTCTTAAATACTCAATTTTTGTAATATTAAATTTAAATTTAAAAACAATTTACATAAGAGTGACGTGCAAAAGCAAACCTTTCATGGCAAAGTTCCAATTAATTTCACTTTGGAGACGTCCCCTTACTAGCTTCTTGAAAATTGCCTAGAAAATGCATGGAATGTATGGTTTTCTAAAATACTTAACTCGGACAGTTTTTATCGTAATAAAATGAAACTTTTTTGTGTTTACTTTGTTTTTGTGTAATGCATCTTTTCCTAAAAATATGTGATAGGACCTGGGCACCGAATAAAAATTTAATTTTTGTAATTTTTTCTAAATGGGTTTTTTGGTTCGAAAAGCACGCAGAAACATTCTTTACATTTTTAAAAACATTTTTCAAGTTGGAAATGCATGTCTAAAATTAACGGCTCGTGAGTTAGCTATTGGGTCACTTTAAGGCTGAACACCCTGTATCTACAGGGAAATCCCAACGAGATTTTCTATTTTGACAAACAATTTTTTTTAAAAAACGTTAGAAACAAATTTTAAGTAAAGTTTTAAGAAAAACTGTTTGAAGAAATATCGAGCTAAAAAATATATGTTGAGTAATAGACTGTCACATTTCTTGTAATAATTATTATAAAATTTTTCATCGATATTTGCCTGCACGTTTTTCAATTTCAGATATCAAACGTACTGAATTAAAGCCAAGAGTGTAACTGAGTTGTCAGGTGAGCAGTACACTAGCAATAGTGAACTCATTTCAAAAGCCACTCGAATATTTGATATGATTACAGGGATTCAAAGAATTCTGTATCGAAAAATTTCTATTAAAGGAATTTCTATTAAAAATTAAATGATTTAAAGGGGGGAATCACATTTACAATATACTGCAATAAGTCTAGGAAACACAGTGGGAATGAATATATATAAACAAAAAGGGTGATAAGAAATGGCTAAACAAAAATGCATTCATGAATTAGGATTAATTACATGAATACTCATTAGGAATGTTATCCTGCTTGCATTATTGCTTTTCCTTACATGCAATTCGATTTGATTTTTCTTGATTCAGTTCTTTCACTGGATTCTCGTTTTAAGATAGTTTTAACTAGTATTTTTAAAAGAATCTAGGACAAATCCCTTTTTGTTAGTTACTTCCTTTTTACCTTTCACGTTTGCCAAAAGAAAAAATGCTATTTCCTCTTTAAGTCCCTGAACATTCTCATGAATACTTTTTTAGTACTTTAGTATAAGGAAAGAGGATTGTTGAAATGCAGTAAGCATTTAAATTTTACTTGAGGTCACTCTATACAATTGCGTAATAAAGATTCAGTGAAAAGAAAAAAAGATGCCAGTGATGTAGGACTTTAATACTGTCATATGGCATACAGGAATTCTACATAATATGTTTCACAGAAATTCACAAAATGGTCCTTTTACAGATACTTTTTTCAGTTGAATAAGTTCAAATTCCCCCTCCCTCCATCCCAACCTGGGTTATTGTTTTAACCCCCGTTACCCGAATTTATGGGAAAAGGTAGAAAGACACTTCTAATTTTAAGCATTCAAACAATTTGAAACTTACAAGATAATAAAAAATGCGTAAGAATATAATTTTATGACCTAAAAAAAAAGTTAATCAGATAATCTTTTTTTTAATTTTATAATTTCAAATACCGAAAAAAACGATTCTTATCTCTACTGTTTAGTAATATCAGACAAAATCAATATTTGTATTTAAAGAAGTCATTATTTTTTTCGATACGCATGAAAATGACTCGTTATGCTACTTACACATTCTAAACCAGACCTATCCCAGATTTATACTTAACAAGACTTCTAAATGTGGAAGACGGACGCATTTCCTGTAGCAGCTTCTTACGCTCAATGTTACAATTAATATATAAACATGTGTGTGTGTGTGTGTGTGTGTGTGTGTGTGTGTGTGTGTGTGTGTGTGTGTGTGTGTGTGTGTGTGTGTGTGTGTGTGTGTGTGTGTGTGTGTGTGTGTGTGTGTGTGTGTGTGTGTGTGTGTGTGTGTGTGTGTGTGTGTGTGTGTGTGTGTGTGTGTGTGTGTGTGTGTGTGTGTGTGTGTGTGTGTGTGTGTGTGTGTGTGTGTGTGTGTGTGTGTGTGTGTGTGTGTGTGTGTGTGTGTGTGTGTGTGTGTGTGTGTGTGTGTGTGTGTGTGTGTGTGTGTGTGTGTGTGTGTGTGTGTGTGTGTGTGTGTGTGTGTGTGTGTGTGTGTGTGTGTGTGTGTGTGTGTGTGTGTGTGTGTGTGTGTGTGTGTGTGTGTGTGTGTGTGTGTGTGTGTGTGTGTGTGTGTGTGTGTGTGTGTGTGTGTGTGTGTGTGTGTGTGTGTGTGTGTGTGTGTGTGTGTGTGTGTGTGTGTGTGTGTGTGTGTGTGTGTGTGTGTGTGTGTGCAAAAATTAAGAACGAGACGGTTTTTTCAATATAACTTTGTACAAAAGCTTTCCAAATCAACACATTTAATACCGTAAAATCCCCAATACGTAAGGACATGTGTAATATGTAAGCAACACTTACTAAAAGAGAAAACAGAGGGATAAAAAGAAGCTTGATATATTGAAAAAGTAGCATGGAGCGCAATGCGACTGAAGGCCGAAACATCCCTGTGATGGGTGTCCTGCAAGAAACATCCGGTCTTTAGTAGGGGATATGATCTCCCCTGACTGCTAGGCAGATTTCACAGCATCTGCCCATGCTGAGAATGAGGGTGTCAATGAGTTGTTGAGGCATTGCTGCCCATTCGTCTTGCAGCGCCAATCGAAGCTCCCGAATCGTTACTGGTGGTAAGGTACGAGCTGCCAAGCGTCTGAATAGAAAATCCCATACATGCTCGATGGGATTGAGATTCGGAGATCGTGTCGGCCAATCCATACGTTCGATATCCTCACTCTCTAAGAGCTGTTCGGCAGCTACTGTGCGATGACATGGTGCATTGTCGTCCATGAAAAGGAACTGCAGACCCATAGCGCCTCTAAAAAGACGCACATATGGAAGAAGAATCTCGTTACAATAACGGGTCCCGTTGACTGAACCTGCGTCAAAGATGTGAAGGTCTGTACGACTACCAAGCATGATGCCTCCCCAAACGACAACACCACGACCTCCATACCTGTCCCTTTCAATGATGTTCGAGGGATGATTGCGGCTTCCCCGCTCTCTCCAGATGAGTATGCGATGAGAATCGCTACTCAAACTGAATCTGCTCTCATCTGTAAAGAGTGCTCGTCCCCATTCATTGTCTCTCCCATTCCGGTGTTCTCGGCACCACAGAGAACGCCTTCTCCGGTGGGCAGGCGTTAAAGGTACACACCGTACAGGGTGTCGTACAAACAGACCACCACCGTGCAGTAATCTGGCCACGGTAAAACGTGATATTGGTCGTCCAGTCACCTGTGTCGTGTGTCTAGCGATTTCTCCCACTGTCTGCCGCCTGTTTCTTCTGGTCTGTAAGACAATGTACCGGTCATCTTCGGGTGTGGTTCCTCGTGGACAACCACTACTGAACCCCCGGATAGCTGTTCCTGTAGTTTGAAATTGTCTCCAAAGTCGTGAAACGATGCTGTGAGCAATTCCGAACTCTGCAGCCACACTTGTCACACTGCGGCCTTCCTCCAACTTCCCAATGATTCAATCTCGATTAAAAGCATCCAGATGTCGTCTAACAGATTGATTATTCGCCATTTCTCGCTGAGGCAGCTACTCGGTGTGATTTTAACTGCTATACGGCGTGCAATCTCTTTGCCAGAAATACTGATCTTACACCGACAACATGCTTTATACTACTCAGACACTCCCCCATTACGTCTACCTGCATATTTGCGCATGTGCTATCGTACATCACCTTACTTCAGTGTTTCTCAAAGTGTGGGGCGCGCCCCCCTGGGGGGGCGCGATGACCCTACAAGGGGGGCGCGAGCGTATAGAAAATTTAAAGATTTTTTTAAAAAAAAATAACCGGAAATAGAAGTAAAACAAAATGCTTTCTTCCATAATAAAAAAAATACACACAACAACACTTACATAATTTATGTTTATTATCTGGCTTTTTCCCGTCATCAAATAGCTATCTTTGATCCCAAAACCAAATTAAAGAAAAAAAAACATTTTGTTTTATTTGCTGTATTTCCTCAATGAGAGATTTTTTTTATTACGTTTTAACATAAAATATTACTCGTTAAAAGAAAAAACGAAACCCAGACCCTGAGAAAAATTCTAAGAAGATAAACAATTCACCACTGTAATTATTATTGAAATACTGTACATTAGTTGTAGAAAAAGAAAAGGAAGTCATGATTCACTTTTCAGCCAGGCTGCATAGTACGTTTGCTAATTATTTGGTTGACCTTCAATCTTATGGTATGGTTATTATCGATATTAGAGTTCCCTCCCACACACACATCTTTTATGCGTTTGCTTTTCGCTTAGGGAAATTGTAAATAATTGAGTTTTGCGATATTTGGAAAAGAATTGATTGGTTTAACATTTCTGTAGGATAATTGAAAAGTGTCTGATTTGCGTCCTTTATTATGGTCTTGTACTTTTGAATCATTTTAGTTCAGTTTTATTGGATTTTTTTCTCAAATCATCAAAGAATTC
This sequence comes from Trichonephila clavipes, assembly GCA_019973935.1. Classification (NCBI taxonomy): domain Eukaryota; kingdom Metazoa; phylum Arthropoda; class Arachnida; order Araneae; family Nephilidae; genus Trichonephila; species Trichonephila clavipes. Next base: position 364,807 of record BMAU01021392.1, on the reverse strand, counting down.
AATAGTCCTTGAAAGAAGGTAAGTATACTTTCTATAAATTAAAATATTCACTAGAATTCCGATTTGTATCGTGTACAGTAAAAGTAATTCTAAACAAATGATTGGGGTGACTGAGTCCCCCCGCACTACCATTAATGTTAGTATCGAGTACGCGCCTGCTCCCGGGTTAAAACATTTTGAAGTCTTCTCGCTTTAAAAGTTAAAAAGTAACACAATTATTTTTCATCGGAATTTTATATTCTTTTTCATAATTTAACATTAATTCTAAATGCTAATTGTGTGAGGTTTAAAATTACAGTTCTTTTAAACAGCTATATACAATTATAGCATTTATCTAAAAAAAAAATCATTTTACATTTTTGTATACAATGTCGTGCACACAGTTTTACTCTCCTTACAGTTCAGCTATTATATCAAGAATAATGTTTTATTTTTTTATAAAAAATGAACTCGTGCGAAGAGTCGGTGTTTTAGCCAGTATACGTTTGATGTATCAGTACTGAAGAAGGTATTTTATAAATAATTTCTTATTACTGAATTTGGCCTCGGTAGCCGAGTGGTATAGGTATCGGATCGTGGCTTGCCTTGTCACGAGTTCGAGCCCTGTACCTCTAAAGACCCGCCGTGTAGGGCAGCGATGCACGTTAAATCTGTTGAGAGTTGAAACGTTTTCCCGTTGGTGTGGTGTGGAGAGAGGGGTGCCAGTTCAGGTGTCATCTACGTCACTTGACCATAGTTCAAAATTACGTGGTCCGTCGTCAAAAGCCCTCGTGCAGCTGAACAGTGCGTCGTTAATATTCAATCAATCAATCAATCTTATTACTAAATTAAGAACAAGTTAATAATTATTAGGGACTTAAACGGGCTTGTCTTGTAGAGGAAAGTTTTTCAAAGGAATGTTTAATATTAGAAATTGACACTTAAAGAGTTATTTTTCTATATTTAGCTGAGATCTATATTTTGTCTTCAAGGCATCCACTGCAGAAAATCCGGTTTGAAAAAGGTAGGATGTTGAAAATGGTAATAGTATACGAAGTGCTCTTGTTTTCAGTACAGATAATTCCTCATCCACCTCTACCCCAAATTCAAAGAGCGATTTATTACAAAATTGCCTTTTAATTTTTCACTGGATGTGAAATCTATGAAGATTTCTTCTTCGGAAGTTGAGAGCCTTTCTGGAGTATCTTGAAATAGATCCCTAATCCACTCGTAACTTGCTACCAAGCTGTCCTCATCCAGAAAATACTTTTTAAAATTCTTTGCCAACATAGCTAAATGGTTTTACATGTTTTAAAAACAACTTTCACACGTTGTTCTACAGATTTGTAAGTTTTAACACATATCGAGCTGGGGCTTTTTTTCCATCACTTTCTTCAAAGGTGGTAAATCCAAAATTTTAGTATTTTTGAGAAGATCGCCTTGATTGAATTTTCGGAACCATGCTCGTTCGTCTGTGTACTTGTTGATTCTTTATTATGGTCGAATGTTTGCTTACAACTTAAAAATGTATGTATGATATTGTTTTAATCTACTCCCATAAATACTTAATTACCGTGAATTACAATTAACGTGGAAATTTAAAAAAATGTACATTCAAGCTAGATTCGGTAGCTATAGGAGTATCGCGTCGACCAAAACTGACTGGAATTGTACGAGGAAAAGCATTTTTACATGTTTTGCGCAGACGTCCGATAGGTTGCCCAGACTCACGCAAACGTACCATATAATGCCAGATGTGATGGATATGATAGAGAGCGACATTGACTAGTCTATTTTTCTAATGACATTTGTACTTTGAGAAATGAATGCTGAAGGAAATAAATCTTTAAATACATCATTTTGCGATCTGTTCCAATTTAAAAATTAGAGAAAGAAAAATAACACAATTCTAAGTAATATATATATTTTAAGTAATTTTCTTAAAATATATACATATATATATATATATATATATATATATATATATATATATATATATATATATGACAGGCCCCAGGCCTGCTGGTAAAATGAAGAGGGCATCATCTTCACAATATTCCTTTATTACGCTTTCATCATATATAATCTAACATGGCGGACCTTTTGCCGCGCAACCGGGTGTTACCAAATACAACATCGCAGCGAGGAGACACCAGCCAAGTCCTTTCTTAGTATGCGTTCGCCTTCGTCAGCGCTCGTTGCTCCTTTTAACAGGCTTGTTTACTCATAAATCCTTACGCGATGGTAAAGAGTTCGCTCTATTTTCATTTATTACTTCCTTAATTTTGAACCTAAACTTTTCAAACCTGACAAATTTCCCCCCCTCCGCTGAAGTCTGGCACAGCCAGATTGGCCAAATCTGACTGGCAAGTCCCCAGGGAAAAAAATTATATTTCAATGATATCAAATTCCCCAAATGAAATAAAAATCTAGAAGATATAATAATTGTGTAAAAGAGTGGGCTGGTGAATCCTAACATGTACAAAAAAAATAGCAATAATGAATAACAAAGTATCAAAAATTTGGTATAAAACTTTGTGTTACATAGAATTGTTTTCTGAAAAATATCACACATCTAATACTTCCACTATGACTATAATAATAATGAGGTTAATAAAAAACAACATAAGATAAAGATAATTCACATTGGACATTCAAAAATATAATAGTACTAAACAACATAACATAAGATCAAGTGAAATTCTCACTAAATGTGCACCAATAGTAAACAATGTTAATAAAGTGATAAATGTTGAAAAGTTACAAGTACTTAAAAATGGTATTGAATATTGGAATAATGAGTACATAAATACATAGAAAGAATAGGTATAGAGTAAATAACATGAGTTTAGGAATAATGGTAAAGTAAATACATAAAAAAAAACATATGGAGTAACTAACATCAACATGATTTTAGGAATAATGGTAAATACATAAAAAAAGACATATATGGAGTAACTTACAGCAACATGATTTTAGGAATAATGGTAAAGTAAGTACATACAAAGAATAGATATAAAATAAGTAATAGCAAAATGAGTTTAGGAGCTCCCAAAAAAGAAAAGATTACATAACTAACACAGAAATTTATCAAAATAAACACAACATCAACATTATATCAAAATATCACTAGAAATATAAAATGCAAAGAAAAATAAGGGTATTTCAGATATATCAAGTACAGGTAAAAGTTCAATCAATGTAATGTAATGTTTCACACAGTCCTGTCTTGGAAAATCATAGTTCAATGTTCATCATCCAATTATTGTTTATCACACAATTCTTTTGTTTATTATTAGAATCTCTACTCAATCAACTCATTTCAAAAACATACAACCATAATAAAATCTTCATAACATCACATACACTATATTTTAACTTTCAGAATATACTCTGATCACAAATAATCACAATGAAATTACTCTAACACAATGTATCGTAAAATGACCTCATCACAATGTTTTCATACAGTCCATAATTCAGTTTTTTTTTTTTTTAATAGTCTTCAATAATGTGTTCATTATGAATAAAGATACAATACAAATTCAATTACATTAAATTTTGATTTTCATAATGTAAACAAGTCTTAAATTCAAATTTTAAACACAACTTTTATTATTTTTTATTTTTTTTTTAAATAACAATGCACTTCTTCTCCCCCAAATGTTTGAGAAAACAAACTCTATAACAAATATAAATAAGAATTTAGCATAATTGGAAATTGGATTTTGAATGAAAAGGTTTTAATCTTGTAGAATGAACAATATCTGTTAATTTTCCTGTATATTGATTTGGTTTATCTATTTCATAAGTAACATTTGAGAGTTTCCTGACAACTTTAAAAGGACCATTATAAGGAGATTGAAGTTTACTTGAATTAGGGTATGAGAAATTTTGATATAAGACTAAATCTCCAACTTTAAATTTTGCATCAACATAATGTTTATCATACCGTTGTTTATTTATCTTATGATGCTTAATTGTTCTGTTTACTGCAATTTGTCTAGCTTGTTGTATAGGTGGATAGTTTAATTTTACTTGATTAGGTAATGGCGAATCATATGGCAAAGTTTCAAACATTAAATATGCAGGTGGAAAGCGAGTAACATCATGTGGCGAGTTATTGTATTCATATGTAACTTGTTCTAATAATTTTGTCCAAGGAGTTTTTGTAGTTGAATTAACTTTACATCTTAATTTTGCTACTAATGTCTGATTAACTCTTTCATTCTTTCCATTGCATTGTGGTCTATTTGCTGAAGTTAGTAATTGTCTAATATTATGATGTTTTAAGAATTTCTTAAATTTAGATGAAGTGAATGCAGCATTTCTATCACTTAAAAGTTGTTTTGGGCATTGAATTGAAAAATTTGTTTTAAGCAATTTGCATAAGTTTCAGAAGTGACACTTTTGGATGGAAATGTCCAAGCATATCTGGTAGCATGATCCAGAACAATATGCAGGTATTTCTTTTGTGAATTATGATAATTAAATCCTCCTACAGTGTCTAGTGAAATCATTTCAAATGGTTCTTCTGCTACAGGAACTTCTTGCAATAATCCATACTTTTTTGTGTAGATTTTTTTTTTATTCCTTTGACATGTTTCACAACATTTAACAAAATTTGAAATGTCTAATATAATGTCTTTCCAGTAGTAAATTGGAGAAATTAATTTTAACATCTTTTTACACCTGGGTGACCAAATTGTTCATGTGCAGTTGTAATTAATTTTTCTCTCAAAGATAACGGTACTACAATTTTAATTAAATTCTTTTTCTTAACTGTTAGTACATCATTAATTTTTATATATTTTGGATCATTAATGTTCTCTGAATTTTGGTATTTAATAATTTCATCAGTATTTAAAAAATGACAAATGGGTGATATATAATGACATACAGGGTTCCTCGACAACATGTCTTCTTCAACATTTAATTTACCTTTTATATAAACTATCGAATATTCATACTGAGAAAGTTTTAAACTCCACCGAAATAAACGTCCAGTTAAATGTTTTACACTTTTAAGCCATTGTAAAGCAGCATGATCAGTATGTATTGTGAATTTGGATCCATGTAGGTAACAGTGGAATTTATCTGAGGCATCTATAATTGCTAAACACTCTTTTTCTGAAATTGTATAATTTTTTTCATGTTTAAGTAATTGTCTCGAGTGATAAGCTATGGGGTAAAGTGTTCCATCTGGGTGTTGTTGTTTCAAGACTACACCTATTGATTCCTGACTTGCGTCACAAAATACATGACATGGATATTGTGAGTTGTATAATTTAAGTATAGGTTTTGAGATTAAACAATTCTTTAACTTTTGATAAGCTTCTTGACATTCATGTGACCAATTCCAAATTGCATCTTTTTTAAGTAATTTATTTAATGGTACTCTAAGTTTTGCATAATCTTTAATAAATTTTTGATAAACATTGATGGAACCAAGAAATCTTTGGAGTTCTTTCACATCTTTAGGTGGTGCTAATTTTCTTATTGTTTCAATATTTGGATTACTTGGGGAATAATGACCTTGTGTTATTTCATATCCTAAAAATTTTATTTTTTCCTGTGCAAACTGACATTTTGATTTTTTAAGTTTAATGTTTTCTTTTTTACAAATTTGAAATATTGTATCTAAATGAGTTAAATGCTCTTCCCAAGATTGTGAGAAAATTATTATATCATCAAAATAGTTTAAAGCAAAAGTTAACTGATATTTTTTGTAAAATTTGTCTTATAGTTCTTTGGAAAACAGCTGGGGAATTTTTCCAGCCAAATGGAAGTCTTAACCATTCATAGAGTCCAAAATTAGTTGTGAAAGCCAGTTTCTCTGCGTCTTTTTCATGAATTTTAATGTGCCAATAACCACTTGTTAAGTCGAGCGTAGAGAAAAATTTAGCATGAGTTAAATTATCAATTACAAAGTCTATCAGAGGTACAGGGGTGGAATCTTTTCGTGTGATTTCATTTAGTTTTCTATAATCGATACATAATCTTGATCTTTTCCCTTCATCCTTTTTGTATGCTAAAGTTACAGGGGCAGCATATGGTCTATGGGAGGGTCTAATAAAACCTGCTTTATCAATTCTTCTATCTGTGTTTGTATTTCTTTAGATTCTTGTTGACTGTTTCTATAAGGGCGTAAACTTATAGGAAGGTCTGAAATTAAATGAATTCTTTGTGGCTCTAAATTGATACAACCTACATCATACTTATTTTGTGAAAATATGGTTTGAAATTTGTCAATAAGTTGGGTTAAATCTTCCCATGGCTCACTAGTTTGTTTTGGTACTGTGTCCTCAACAACCACGGCTGGGTTAAACAATCTTTTCAGATCAGCTTCAGGGCTGTCTGATATTTGATCCAAACCTTTATTATTCTTAACGTTAATATTATCTTCATTATTTGCATTATAGTAGTTCATATTTTGATCATTATTAAGAGTTTTACAATATGTCCCATGATATGTTCTCAACTCACCAACACACTTATTTACATATTTAATATTACTTAAATTTTTACCACATTGAAAAATACACATGTTACGAATACTAATGTCAAGCTTAAATAAATGTAAATATTCAAGTCCTAAAATAATATAAGGCAATTCAGTATCAATTACAAACAAATCTATTTGCTTAGATATACATCCAATATTCATATAAACTTTAATTATACCTTTGGGTTGAATAGTCCCACAAGTTTGATTTATTTTTACATTACTATTTTGTATAATTTTAATGTTTTTTAATTGTTTAGCTAAATTTATTGGAATTAATGACACATTGCTTCCTGTGTCAATTAGAGTACAAAAGTGCTTGGAACATACCATTGACTCAATAATTAGTTGTCATCCTTGCCCCTGGTTAGTTTCGTTTCTGGGCGAGTAAAGATTATGTCGATTCTGTTGTCTCCCACTGAATCTCATCATGTGCGATTGATGTGGCTGTCCATGATTTCCTCTTGACTGGAATCTGTTCTGTGGATCAGTTCCTCTGTGTACACTACCGTATGCGTGATTCCATCGGGTATAACTTCCAGTATCTACCGGTTTTCGGTCTGCGCTGTCCGGTGTTACTGCGATTAATTGTCGCATCGTTGAGATCCATTCGCAGGGTGTCGAAATCTTCTTGATAACCAGGAACTTCTGAAACTGTATGGGACTTGATAATGTCATATGTTCCACAATTGAACTGTCATCATAATTTAGTTTCTTCCCCAACGAAAGTTTTTCCGTAAAAAACGAAATTAATTCTTTAGTGTCGTTTAGTTTTAATTTGTGAAATTTTCGAATATCCTCTTGTTTCGTCGCATCGAACACCGTCATTAATAATTCTTTACTTGTTTGGTACGACTTTTCAAATAAATGGTTTTCGTACCAAAATTTAAGATAAACTCCCGTGAGATATCTAGGAATATTTTGCTTCTTCCATTGTTCGTCTTTTTGATATTCCAAACATTGTTGATCAAAACAGTCCAAAAAACTTTTACAACTACTAAACTTATTAAGATCAAATTCAGGAAAAAAGAAGGATTGATTCTCTTTGGATGTGTTGACTGGTGACTCCTGCCGGAAAGAGTCGTCCTCCATGGTAGTATCGTTTTCAATGCAGTCGCTCGTTCGAAAAAAAAATTGTTGAAGTTCATTCCATTGGTTTCCTCGCGTATTTTTCGGTACTTGAAATCATCCTGCCGGCTCTTGACAGGCCCCAGGCCTGCTGGTAAAATGAAGAGGGCATCATCTTCACAATATTCCTTTATTACGCTTTCATCATATATAATCTAACATGGCGGACCTTTTGCCGCGCAACCGGGTGTTACCAAATACAACATCGCAGCGAGGAGACACCAGCCAAGTCCTTCCTAGTATGCGTTCGCCTTCGTCAGCGCTCGTTGCTCCTTTTAACAGGCTTGTTTACTCATAAATCCTTACGCGATGGTAAAGAGTTCGCTCTATTTTCATTTATTACTTCCTTAATTTTGAACCTAAACTTTTCAAACCTGACATATATATATATATATATATATATATATATATATATATTACTTAAAAGTTACATATACACAAAATTTAATATACTTATCGTATTAATTTGTACGGTTTATAATTAAGATTGTATTGTAACTTTAGCGTCTCTCTCTCAAAGTGCATTTTTATTGCAGTAAATACATTATTGTTGTACAGGGGGGCGAGACAAAAATTATGATTGAAAATTGGGTCGCCAGTATTGAAAGTTTGAGAAACACTGCTTTTAATGTATGAGTGGTGCACAGAGTATTTTATGACTAATTAATTAATACTAAATTAAGAACAAGTTTAATAATTATTAGCTACTTCCATGGGCTTGTCTTACAGAGCAAATTTTTCAAAGGAATGCTTATATATATATGATTAGAAATTGATCCTCTGAGTTCATTTTCTATATTTAGCTGATATCTATATTTTGTCTTCTAAGCAACCACCGCATTTTGTAATATGTTCCAATTTAAAAATCAGAGAAAGGAAAAATAACTTAGTAATTATCCTATTACTTAACTTTTTTTTGCTTAAAAGTAACATATACAAAATTTAATACTTATGTCATGAATTTGTACGGTTTATAATAAATATTGTTGCTTTATCGTAAAAGTGCATTATTATTGCATTTAGTAAATTATTATGTATAAGGGGGGGCGATAAAAATTGTGATTGAAAAGGGGGGCGCCAGTATTGAAAGTTTGAGAAGCACTGCCTTACTTAATCTCCTGATTGGCCTTTCTGTCCGCTCTGCCTCTTCGTTCAGCTGATATGCTAATTTTTCGACTTCGTCCTTAATTTTTGCACACCAGTGTATGTATATATATATGATCACATAGAATTACAATATTAAGTGGTAATTAATTTTTATTAATTATCGTTAAAGTATCGTATTGTCATACAAAACAATATTGTATATAAAATTTCAGTTCAACTGAATGCTTTAAAACTTGAGAAAAAAACATTTTCAAGTTTTGACACAAGTCGCCAACGTGACTGCATTTTTAATTTTTTAAATAATTCATTTTAATCAATTAAATTAATTAATTATAATTAAACTATTGTATTGTCATCCAAAATAATCATGTATATAAAATTTCAGCTCGATGGATAGCTTTAAAATGTACTATATTAACGATTGAAAATTCCAGCAAGATCAATAAATAAATATAGAGAGAGTGTGAGTTAATTGTAGGAATTGAATAATGCTTTTATTGAAAACTTATCACTTTATGATTAATTCAATAACCTTGGGAGTAGTCCCATTCTAAGGTTATGAGATTATAAAATGTTGATCCGTTTACTTGTCAGCTCTCTCCTAAACTGTTGCGGTCCTCTTCAAATCCACTGCTCTAGTGTTTCGAATTCTGCTGATGGCAGTCGGAGATTGAATGAAAACTGCACGAGGAACAACTCCCTACTTATGGTTAACTTTAACACACCTCTTGAGAGAGTTTTAAAAAAATTTACTTTAGTAACATAAAATTAAGTTATCACTGTGGAAAAAGTGGTTTTACAAAATCAAACCACAGTTAAAGAATTTTTGAAAGAGGATTAGTTGAAGAACCACAGATTGTGTACCCATCACAAAGTTAGCCACTGAACTCTGTTTCCTTGCTTTGTAAAATTTTTTAATTCCTCCTAAAAGAACGAGTATTTCAGACTTTATTTTAAACATTCGCAATTCCTATAAAAATGTTTTACATCTCCTCGACCTAACAAAAAACTAAAAATATTTTTTCTATGCATTACATAAAGTAAAGAATGTAAGTTGAGAAATGTTTTGCGCAGGTGGGTATACTTTATTCTTTTGAAATAAATACCAACTTAAATGTATCAAACTTACTTTTATCCGCATTATAAATAATATGGATTTAATAGAGAAAACAAGAAATCGACAATTTTTTTCTTTTATGACTAAGAATCTTTTATATCTCGGGAATTTATCTGTGTTTGTCCCTTTTTTCTATTGTTTTACTGAAATGTCTCTATAAAAAGCCAAAAAATTTATTGACGGCGCAATTTTACGAAGTAAAAAACCAATACTGTTCAGCAGCGAAACACAGGAAGCTATTTCAGGTGTTACACATTTGGCAAGAAAGAAAAAAATGTTTTTTTAACCAGAATCTTTTTTTTAAAAGAAAATCAATACCATTAAATGAAGTTTTTATCTACATGCAAACTAGTTTGCTCTTTTCAGGTTTGCTGTAAAACTTTAAAAAAATATTATGCATGAGAAAAATCAATTTATGTGACACAATATGTACGAAATGAACTTTTAAAATCAATAAATATTGAAGTCCTGAAATATTTTTTGTTAAATAAATAAAAAAATAGTATTTATTAATAGACTTAATTTTTAAAAGGACAGTTAAAAGAATTCTAAGAATAACTATTAACTGGTACGTAATTTCACAATATTAGTAAAAATGTAGCTGAAAATAAATGCTACCATATTGGTGTCCAAAATTAAAAAAGATTTCAAACACAAAAAATCTTATACCTAGAAAACATTGGTTTATATAATTTAAAGGAATTTGTGTATACATATACATTAGACTATGAAGCAGACAACAGTAAAATAAAAATAATAACGCAAGAGCTACATGTAGGGCGATATGCAGATGAGAAAAACACTGTTTGAAACAAAATACGTCACAAAGCTATATTAGTTGAAATAATAATAGCTGGTTCACCTAAAGCTTCTTAACTAGAATTACAATGAACCCGTCTACTGTAAATAACAGCGTTATTCAATAATTGTGACAGAAATCTCCATTCTTTTCAAGAGGGTCATGGTAAAGATTTAATGGCATATAAGGGCTATTTCAGGGGATTTTAACCTTTCTCAGTCGGACTGAAATTCTTTGATATCGCAGATAACACCATACAACAAATATCTTCTTTCACCAGATAATCATTATTAAATGAAGCTATTTATAAAATCGGACATTATCATGCATAAAAACGAACTGGTTCCGACTAATCTCTGAAACTCCACTCAAGTGGTTTGAGAACCTCATTCCTGTAGTTGAGAGTGGTTACTTTTCTCGCAACGAAGACATGCAGTGATGTACAGCCATTTTACATCCCCCCAGAAAAAAGATGCCACTGCCATCGAAGTGGAGACTTTTTGGTTATTGTTCGGATAATAGCATTCACTAGGCCCTTTTCAAATCAAAACACGTTGATGTTTGCTTCATATGCTGAGTCCTTGAAGAAGACATGAACCAAATCTTCCTTAGTTTAAGAGTGGTGTGTTCCTGGCTTCATGAGATACATAAGCATTTGCACAGCACTTGATGAAAAAGACCCAGATCGTTTTTTTTTATGCATGATAACACCCACTCACCCAGAACTATATTTGACAACAATAATCTGAAAAAAGAGTATTCACCATACAGTGTAGCATGCGAGATCGCCGGACTTCAATCCTATTGAGAAGATTTAAAGCGTTCTAGAAGCAGCCATTGCGTACCATCAAATCCTTGCCAGGAAACCTTCAGGAGTTAAAAACATCATTTTTGGAAGAATGGGGATAGCTGAGACACAACGTGATCCATATCTTAATTAACAATATAAGTTCGTTTGACAATCGTAAAGCTGTATGAATTAATGGCAACATTTATTAGTCTGATAAGTCTGGTGTTGTGATGCATATAATCAGTGTTGCTCTCATTTGTGTTACACCCTGCGTTATTTTGAATATATTTTTCTACTACTGTAGTATTATTCAAAGTGTAGTAAATATGTGAATCAAATTCTTTTACATTAAACTCATTTTTCCTTGATATCTTACATTTTTATGGTGGCAGCTTTAACTTTATCCTCGGCTAACAAAACGCTGTTTTCATAAAAGGAAAAAATATAATTTAATTTACAACGATTCTTCAAATATCGTCCATATATTTATTTCACTTAAACACTGCTTTCATAACGTTAAGGTACAACATATCCTTTGTAGCCAATCAGGAAATGAAAGAATTTAACAATAAGCAATTTGAAGAACATTTCCACTAAAAGACCTTTTTTTACTGAGTGCAACAGATAAATGTGAGTAAATTTAACACAAACGTATTTTTTAACAAAAGAGCACCTTTGGCAGAAAATCCCATTATTGGACAAAGAATTAAATCACAGTTTTATGAGAAAAAAGATGTTGTAGGAACGTTTTAAAAATGTTGTACTAATGAATGCTTACCCTCCCCCTAAGTGCAATGCAATGGCGTCTGTTCGTACTGCTAAGTGTTCAGACACCGAAATAAAAAGAAAAGATCAGACATGGATTAATACCTTGTTCTGTTTAATGTAGAAACTTTGGAGAACTTAAAATAGCAACGTGTTTACCGAAGTAACCCCAAATATTTCCAAATAGGCTCAAGAGAATGAGCTGGTTATTCTATTTGCTCTAACTGGCGATCATCGACAGAGTCTATTGAGAGACGTTAGTAGAATACGACACGCAGGATGCAGGTATGAATTTTTCAATCACTACCATCGATAAATTTCACCACGAGAGCTTTTTCCCGCAAACTTGTCCGTCATGGCAGTAGATCTTGTAATAGTACTCGGTCTCCTATTTGTTCTTGAGATGATTGCATGACAATTCGTACTTGATTAAACGAAAGTAATTTTAACACATATTTTTTTGGACAAAATTTTCTAAAACGTATCTAATAGTCTCTTGTAAATCCTGTAAATAATTGTAAGTTTGTTAGTTTTAGGTTCAGGTCAAAATGGAACAGTGCTGAAATCATTCCTTAATCACTGAATACATGCTTCAACATGTTCCCTTGTCACTGAAACAGCTGTACTGGGATAGAGTTCTTGTTCACTGTTAAAACTATTACCATTCTGCACTGTAAAGATAACTTCCCAACTTACATCTGGTAGAAACGTTTGAAACACCACTTCTGTAAAAATTCAGAGACAATGTGGATTTTTGAATTCATTGAAAATATAACTATTTATGTCACTCTTCTTCCAGCTTTTCTCAATTGTCCTTCTACAAGTAAAATCCTCTGAATGAAGTTTTCTGGCAATAGTCAAAATTCGATGATCCTGAATTTCTCAAATCAAATCAAAGTTGACTGACGCTGATAGTCTTCAATGCTCATGGAAAATGACACACTAGTCACTACCACCACATCAAAATTTTGCAAGGATACCCAGTTTCCTTCTACTCTATGCAACTATGCTACATTTTTAATGCTAGTTTTAGATATGGAGGTCACGGTACAAATTCAATTAGGATTATCATTATATATATATATATATATATATATATATATATATATATATATATATATATATATATATATATATATATATATATATATATATATATATATATATATATATATATATATATATATATATATATGTATATATATATATATATATATATATATATATATATATATATATATATATATATATATATATATATATATATATATATATATATATATATCTTCTATAAATTACAAATTTTATAAATAAAAACTTTATACGAATGCTTTAAGGAGTCATATACCTTTTAAAATTTCCGGAAAATCGATTTTTTTATTATCATTTTATTTATAGAGTAAACCTTTCTGAGTGTTTAAAAAGAAACCGCATGCAGATATTCCCAATAGAACGGACGTTATTAAGAAAATAGAAATAGTAGAAAAGGTGATTTAAATATTGTTTACATTTTGGCTCCAGGGTGACAGCTGTCATGTCGCTGGTGACACCTGCGTTTCTCTGTTTCTAATATTTTCATTCTAATTATTATCAAATGCTTGAATCTAAGCCTCAAATATTATTATTGTTTGTCTGAATATTAAGAGACTACACCTTCTACTAACTTTATAAACTTCTACTTCAATTTGTTTTGATGAAGTGAATCTTGAATTTATACTCGCTCGTTTTTGATTTTCATACCGTATCTCATTCTAAGATAAGTTTTAGGAAAAATATTATGAATGATGAATTCGACTGAATCTGCCAAAAGACCATCTGGTAAACGTCCTAAGAAAAGGAAGTTTACTGGTAATATGCATACGAGATGCAAAGCTGTACACAGCGTGGATGAATCACTAAACAACAGTGCATCTGGAAAAAAGATTCAGTTGCCTGATGTTGATTCATCTTTTATTGAACATGATGACGGTTTTGATGGCTATAGAGTGTTTGATAAAATTATCATGTTTACAAACATTCAAAACTTTGCTTCTTGCAAAAATGTGGTGGTGATATTAAACTATGAGAAAAATGTGTTAGACGTTTGTCTAGTGTTTTTTCGATTGAATGCATGAACTGTGTTTGCTTAGAAATTCAAAAATGCTAGGTAAAAGAAAAAATATTCCAGAAATAAACAGACGTTTTGTATACGCAATGAGGACAATTGGACAGGGTCATGCAGCAATGACAACTTTCTGTGGTGTCATGAAATTTGCTCCTCCAGTTGCTGAAAAATCCTATAATAACATTATAAACAAACTACAATTATGTAGTAAAGAAGTTGCAGAAGCTTCAATGCAAAGTGCAGCTTTGGAAGAGGTAACTTTGACAAATTTTTCCGATACAATAATTAGTGGAGATGGAACGTGGAAAACCCGTGGCTGTTCTTCTCGTGTTGGTGTGTGTGCTGTTATAGGAGACAAAACAGGAAAGTGTATTGATGCGGAAGTGATGTCTTCTTTCTGTAAAGGATGTGATTCTTGGAAACGAGGAAAAGGGTCAGTTGCTTACAAAAATGGGAAAATTCTTCACGTTAAAGAATGTTTGAAAAACCACAATGGTTCAGCTGGCATGATGGAGACTGTGGGAATGGTTCGTATATATTTCAGCGTTCATTAAATCATCGTTCTGTGAGATATATATCTTACATCGGGGATGGCGATTCCAAAACATTATCATCTATTACTGCATTTAATTCGTATGGAGAAGATATCACAGTTTCAAAAATTGAATGTGTTGGACATGTTCAAAAAAGAATGGGATCTCGTTTACGAAAATCAAAACAAATGAGCTCCAAACTCAGTGATGGGAAGTCGATTGGGGGAAAGGGAAGGTTGACTGACAGAATGATCGACTTAATTACAACGTACTATGGAAATGCAATCCGACAAAACAAAACATGCCTGCCAGATATGCGAAAAGCTGTTTGGGCTGTATATTTCCATATACGTTCAAGCAACGAAGAACCATTGCACAGTTTTTGTCCTGTAGGTCCTAATTCTTGGTGTAAATATCACAATCAAGTATTAGAGGGCAGTGTGGAAACTTTTAGACACAGTAACAAATTGCCAGTGGCAGTAATGGATGCCATAAAACCTGTATTTAATGATCTATCACAACCTAAACTCCTACAAAAATGTCTAGGGGGTAAAACCCTAAATAATAATGAATCCATTAACTAATTAATATGGAAATTATGCCCAAAAACTTTAGGTTGTGGTAGAAAGATTGTTGATTTATCTACAAATGAGGCGATTGTCATTTTTAATGATGGCAATCAAGGCAGACTAAAAATTATTCAATCGCTTGGTCTGACTGTTGGTCAATTTGCACAAAAATTTGTTACACTTGTAGATATAAAAAGAATTCGGACTGCAGAACGACATTTTAATCTCCGTACAAAAGAAATACGACAGGCTAAAAGAATGCAATTTAAAACTACTTGTAAAAAATTAACTGAAAAAGAGGGAACATCATATCCATGTGGCGAATTTTAGCATTTTAGAATCATAGTAATACACTGCATTCATATCACAAATTATTTAATATTTATAATAAGTAGTTGTTAATTAAGATATTGATTGTTTTTAAGTAATATTTATAAATTTTTAACTTTATTTTGGAGAAATGAATCACTTTGTTGCATTTTGATTATTTTGTAGCTTTTGATATCGTTTCGATGCTTGTACTGCATTGATATAATATATGTTTTTAGTTATAATAATTTTAATAAATTAAAGTTTATTGAGTACAAAAATTTCACATTAGTTTTAATTTAAATTTAATTGTTGTTTGAGTAACTAGAATAATATATATATATATAAAACTGTGCTAAATTTTACGTTTCATGTCAATTTTCTCAGAACGTCATTTTTTCTCATTACGCGCATGATATTTTCAAAACCGTTCCATGGAAAATGATAAAATTTTTACTGGAGATTCTGATCATATTTCTACTTAAAATAACGAGCCAGTTTAAATTTTTAATGAAAAAATTTAAAATTACAGATAAAAAATAGCGAAATTTTTTTTTAAAATTTTATAGTTAAATTTTAAATTGTTATAGTTTACTAAAAATTTTTAATCAGTGTTTCATGCTTCGTCATTTTAAAGATAACACAATTTCCAAAACTGAGCAAAAATTTCATCAAAAAATATTGGTAACTTTTTTTATAAAGCTGCGCGTAATGCATATCACTTACGAAAAGAAAACAAAAATTTCTTTTTGTAATTTTCTAATTAAAAATTTATCCTAATTAGCAATGTGTTTGTTGGTTATGTTTTAAGTAAAGTAATATCTATTTGTTTATTCCTCCAAAATTTACATTCTAGGAAACAATAATAAAAAAAATTATAGAGCTTTAAAGAACTGACTATTTTTAACCATTTTCAATTTTTTAAAAGGTATGTGTTACAATTATGTTGGGGGTTAAAGTTAAAAATCTACCTACGTTTGACTGAATGGTGTATCGAAGCGAGAGTTTACGGTGTGCTCATCTTTATTTCACGCAGAGTCGGGCGTTTAAAAAGTATCGAAATATTGCGGATGGTACCCCCCACCCCCTAATTTTTAGTCAAAGCACTTCTATACTTAAGGTGGATTACTACATAATATCTAGGTCTATAGATTAGTTATTTTCTATGATGAGATAAGCAAAAACATCTAGTTCAACATTGTATTCGTCCGCCAATAAAAATATTTATTTCACGTGAGTTTCTAAAGAAATGTGCTGTTTATTGTAATTTGGGGGAAAAAAGTTAATAATACAGCCTTGTGTGTGGGAATACAACCAGCATCTCTTCATATGTTTGGAAGTCTGCCCTTTCTTTGAGTAAAGCCGTAAAGGCCCCCTGTAAAGTTCGAATCATGTCACGGAGTAATGTCGTGTTAAACGAAATCGCGCACAAAAGAGAATTTGGAGTCAGCAGTATGATGTGAAAGTTAGTAGAGCGAGGTACCAACTGAAAAGTCATCTTCACCTGTGTAATGTAGTTAAAAGATACGTGATTTGTTGTCAATAGCTTTTATAAATTTAAAAAAGGTAGTTAAATGCAACTAAAATTAAATCTTGCTGTAAAAGGAATATTATTTTTAAACTTTGATAAAAAGGTTTATTATAATTTAACAAGTTTCTTTTCACTGTTTAATGGGCACGAAGGTATTAATAAGCAAACAAAAAGTTAAAAGAGTAAAAATAAATTCCTTTGCGTTTAAATAACCTTCAATGAAACAGCAATATATTATATAAATAATAACAATTATATTCATTTGCCTTTTCCTAAAAAATGAAATTTGCATCAACAAAAAATGATAAAGGATGATCCTTCTATTAGTAATCTAATATAAACATAATTGAATAAACGAATTAAAATATTTATTTATGATATAGAGGCAAAGAAGTCTATCTTAATAAATAATAAGAGAAGGTTTTGAAATCTTCAAAAAAATTAGAATGTATTTTTTCTTAACCCTTATTACAATACATGAAAAATAATATTAACTTTAATTTTTTTTCCCATTAACATCATGTAAAATAATACTTGTAAACGTCAACTATATCTAATCAAAAACCCTAGGAAGAATTTTAGAATCAAAACCACGTGATATTTGCTTTGTTAGTAAACGGAATTCCCTAGATAACTCAGTGAAAGAAATTGGAAATATTTATTAAAGGTTCAAAAAAACTCTCCTTTTTGGATCCTTAAACACACCTTTTTGCATACTTTTTTCTAGCACTTAAGTCTGCCTAAAATAAACTTTGTGTTGAAATAATCATTTGATATGATATTAAAAAATATCAATATGATTTTCCTTTACTTACGTTATTTCAAAATTCATGATCTTTACATAGACTTTAGTTAATTCTTTTGAAATGTCTTAGAAAAATTTTTCTTTTCACTTATTTTTAAATTGTTTAATCCTTATGACATTATAAACACGCTGAGCGCGTTCTTCTCTATCTATCCCTCAAACTTACAGACGCGCTACACGCGTTCATCTGGATTGTGTACTGTTTGTTCCAAACGTAACCAGCACGTGTGTCGCGTTCTATAAAGTCGTTTCTTTCGCTAATAGATGGCAGCACGAGATGATACGGTTTGGAATACAATATTTCACGAAAAATAGTTCTTTGTTTTTAAGTGTGGTGTGGCGTCAATTTCAGCCTTTCGAAATCTTATGATTTTTTTATTATAATTATTATTACTGTTGGTTAGAGCAGGGTTACTCAATCCTTGTTTAACGTCGAACCGCATACATATGATAATTATTTCACGCGGGCCGCAACATGAAGATTAATGGGGAGGAGGGAGACCGCTATAATCAAAAACATTTAAAATACAGAAAATTGATCCAACTTTTATTCAACTCAATCAAACTCAATGCGCAAAAAAATAGGTTCTCTGATTTATTTTTATCAATGATCCCAAGGCCCTTGTTTGTATTCTACTGTCATAAAAATAAAGCTGGATAATTTGATTTTTTCTTTTGACAAAGCGTCACTTATTTTTTATTTCAGACATTAAGTTATCAAGTGCAGGATGGCAGCAAAGATATTTTACTGAATTCTAGTCTGAAGTATCATTTACTTAAAATTAGTTCAGACTTCCCAGTGAATTTTTGTTTCAATTTTATTCAAACACTTTTTGATTTTACTAAAAAATATCTGAACAAATAACTGAATTTATCAAAGAGTACATCAAACATTCTAACAATTTTTGTATTAATTCATATGTATATCCTGAACAATTTCATAAGTGTATCGTAATAAAATGTAAAAAAATTTGTAGGATGGTTTTGTTATCTCTGCATTTTGTGACATTTCCACCGAAAAATATTTTGTTGCATAGATTTATTGAAGGAAGCCAATTTATCTCGTTTTCAAAGAGATCCTCAAGAAAAGGGCCATTGAAAGATGTGTGATCAGTGGTATAGTAAAGAACAAAGTTATATTTTTCTAAATACAATATTTTCAGAACAAATCAACACGTATTCTGATTGTTTTTCTATACGAAATAGTCAAGGTCTCTATCGTCTTGAAACAACATATATTCTTTAAATATTTTGCTCTTGGAAGACATGAAGGTTAAATAAAAATTAGTTTCACCCATATAATGGTCTCGTAATGCGTACCAGCATGGCATCGACAGCAAAATTGGTGTGTTTTATCATTTGAGTGATAGAATTTTTGACGAAATTTTTGGTGCATTAATCTTCAGTAACGAAATTTGTTAATGAAACAGGCCATGTCCGGGCCACTCAGAAATGTCTAGTGGGCCGGAGGTTGAGCATCATTGAATTAACAAAACTAAACTCACGTTTCTGAACGCCAATACGCCTATCAAAAAAAGAGCGCCTGGGAGGAAGCAGAGAACCCAAAAAGCTAGGGAAGCATTAAAACGGTGAAAACACAAATGCTTAAGGAATAATAAAATTTTCAAATAGAATAAATGGTCATATTAAAAAACCCATATTTTCTTTTTCAATATCAAAATTAGGAATAAAAAATATTTAAAGTCTCAACTTCTTAAAATTACTTTTGATCAATGATAACACAAATGATTTTCAATAATTTTGTTTTTTATTGCTTCATAAAACATTAATTGTAAAAACAACTCATATATGAGATATGTAATAGGTTCATAAAATACGTAACAAATACACTGAGGGCTCAGAATTTCTAACAAATGAATTAGTGTTATGAATTATGTCATAAATATATATATATATATATATATATATATATATATATATATATATAAAAAGGGCATGGAATATATTCTGAAAGTAATATTGTAAATAAAAAATGTTTAAAAAATAATAGAAAATTTAAGATACACTGACGGAAGAAATAAAACTTGGTAGGCTCTCTTTTTGATATTCGACTCCATCTAATTGGATTATTCCAAGTGAAAATTTAATATACAAAAATAAGAGCGTGTAAAAAAAAATAACACCAAAAACGTTGCGAGCTCAAAAATAGTATATTATGAAGTATTTGGGCCCTTTAAAACGAAAATCACCATAAAAACTTCCGATTAGGTCTTGTTTTCAAGAATCAGAACTCCTCCTTCATCATAAATAGTTTTCTTTTCCCTCGTCTTTACTTTCTGTGTATAAGCTTTGCACTGTTCATTTAAGCACGTAGATAGAAGCTCTTGCTTCAGGATCGATTTTAAACTTCTACAAAAGGCGTGTAACGGCATCACCTCTGCAGGTGTGTTTTGGGGGCTGCGATAGCCCAGTGGTAAACTTATCGGATTATGGCAAGCATGTCACGAGTTCGAACTCAGTAACACTAAAGACCCTCTGTGTAGGGCAGTGATGTACGTTAAATCTGTCGAGAGCTCAAACGTCCTACCGTAGTTGTGGTGTGGAAGGGATGAGAGGGGTGCCGGCTCAGGTGTCGTCCTCGTCACTTGACCACGGTTCAAAATGACGAGGTCCGTCACCAATAGCCCCTGAACAGTGCGACGTTAATATTCATTCACTCACTCACGCAGGTGTGTTTTGAGTATAACCTAGAGCGCCAATGGAACAAAGAACAGACAATAATACACGATTCAAGAAACAATTCCTCAGAGACTAAATCAAGCAGAATCGAGTGACCTCTTAAGAGATCCTCACTTTGTAAAACAGAAGGCAGAGCTTTTTTTTTTTCTGCCATCCATTTACAGTTACAGCTAATATCTTTATGTGGGATTTGGAGCAACACAGAAACTAATAAAAACAACTAATATAAACAACACATACAAAACTAACAAATATTAATAAGTTAGTTGATGTCAAAATATTTCATCTTCTGAATAAAAAATCTGAATGTTGATCTGTTTGATATAGCTTTATCCAGTAACTCTTTTAAGGTGATATTGCAACGAGGATCAATTTTGAGAAAATATTTTAGGTGATTTCGAGGGTGAGAATATGTATTGCATCTTATAATAAAGTATGTTCCAAGTCATTTAAACAATTACAAGAACTATACATTGTATTATCCGTTAAATTGAATTTTTGAAGAAATCCTGGGGTACTGATCACATTTTGCTAAAGATTCGAGTGCATAGAATTTCTTCTCTTCTACTATCTGTCCATTTAGAGATGATGCCAATGTTTATAATTTGCCAATGTTTAATATAATAATGCCCAAATTTTCAAAATACTTGCTTGAATAAAAATTATTAATTGCTTTTTTAAATCTTTCTTGATATATTTTTTACTGATGTCTTCTGAAGCAATCCAGTCGATCTAAACGTTAGAATCTGTGACATATCTCGCGAGATAATCCTTTTGCTCATTCTACAGTATATTGGAGTGTGTCCCGGAGTCCAAAGTAAAATCAGCTTATTGGTATAATATGATTGTATGTAAATCTTGCTAGCAAGTATGTGAATCGCACTATGTGAATTAATTGAATAATTTTGAAGAGCATAGAGAGAGAGAGAGAACAGAGAGACTATTAGATAAGATTAGTATATTTTTGTTTGAAACAGCCGGATCATCTAAAGTTTGGCAAATAGCCAAAGCTTCAGCAGTAAAAATAGAGTTGTGATTATTTCTGTAAGCAAAAGAGAGATTTTCTGTTATACCTGCTACGGATGTTGTTTGATCGTTTTTTGATGCATCGGTGGCTATTATATGCAAATCCTGAAAATCATGCTAAACTGTTTCATCAAATAAACCTCTTATAGCTTGAATTGTTAAATTTTTATCCTGAAATTTGAATTTATTAGTATTTATTTTACATGGGAGAAATGAAAAGGATGATATTCTGGGGTATGTGATGATTTGATTACTATTAGCATTTAAAGTATGTAGTAACTAACAATATTATTTTTATCTTCATTCATAATTTTAAATTCATAGAATCAGGGTCATTGCTATATAATGCAGAAAAGGTTTGATTGGAAATTTGAGAAAGGAAAAATTTATTTGCCAGTCATCTGATTTTCTCCGAGAGAATTTCTTGTCCAGCCAGTTTCATGAGGACAATATTTGGTGCCCATTATGGAAGACCTAGTGCAATTCTGAAAGCTTTGGTTTGTATTACATTAAAAGGTTTCAACTGATTATCAGACCATTTATTTGTTATATGACATGTGTGTAAAAAATAGGTGCTACAGATGCTATTATTGAATAGCTGGATAAGAGTTTCAGCTCTTGTAAGCCATACCTCATAATATGCTTGTAAGCCATACCTTTGATAGCATTCAGTTTTTTTCAGTGATTTATTTTTCACTTGTTGCGTGATGTTAATATTTTGTTTCCGTTTCGAAAAATATACTCCTAAATATTTTTCTTGTAAGATCGCCACGGAAGAGGGGTCCCAGCTAGTAATATATTAGGAAATGAGAGTGAATCCTTTTTTGTTCGAGAGTTCAGATGTGGTACTTTTGCCTGGGCTTAAGTTCAATTTCCAATAATTACATCAT
Organism: Trichonephila clavipes; assembly: GCA_019973935.1. Lineage (NCBI taxonomy): Eukaryota > Metazoa > Arthropoda > Arachnida > Araneae > Nephilidae > Trichonephila > Trichonephila clavipes. The sequence goes on along the minus strand of BMAU01021392.1, from coordinate 342,150 downwards.
TAATTAATTCTCTCTAAAGTATTTTATAATTTACGACAGATGATGTCAAGCGATTGATGTGAGAAATAGATAAAAATGTCACCAGCGTATATTGAACACTCGACTCCAGTTTCCAATGTTTCAAAGCAGTCATACATATAGATAGTATATAATAATGAAGACAATACGCTACCTTGGGGGGAGTCTCTTTAGCGGTGTTTTTTCAGATGAAAGACATCCCCTCCTTTGAATTTGCAGCGATCTGCAAGATAAAAATCCATGCATCCAAAGCGCTATTTTCCCAGTTATACCAATTTGTAAGCACTTTTAAATGAGACCGTCAATATAATATGGGGCCATGAGCACTCTTTATATCTAAGCTAATCCCCACGGAGTATTTTTTTCCAACTTTGCGTCTGTTATTACTTTGTAAATTATATAAATTGCTCTTCTGTAATCTTTAAAAGGAACAAATCCATAATGTTGCTGATGTAGTTTTTGTTCTGTTATCGGAAAGTAGGTAATTCGTTTGGTTAAAATTCTTTTAAATGTCTTAGAGAAAACTGATGTTAAAGAGCGATAGGTCTATATAAGGAGATTTTAGTTTTATCTTTGCATTGTTTGGGAAATGGAAGAATTATACCATGCTTCCATGCCTTGGGGACAATTGACTAATCAAATATCTGTTGAAAGTAATTTAAGATTATAATTCGTTCACTGTAGTTCAATAGTTTTAGGAATTTAGCCGGGATCTGGTCTGCGCCTGGGGTTGCGTTCTTAGCAGATTTTATTGCTCTATTCAATTCAGATAAATGAAAGGGTTTGTTGATTAAACTATTATCTTGGGGGGAAATCCAAAGGAAGCGACCCATGGATAATATTATTGGATGCGAAGTTCTCTGCAAAGAGAGTGTTGCTTGAATCTGTGGATGATATATGATTCTGTTATGTATTTGAAGAAAATTCAGTGTTGACTCAGGATTGTTTTTCATTGAGATTATCTTTAGGATGTTATATAGAATTTTCTCGGGTTAGGAACACTATTACATACTGTATCCCAGTATATATTTTCAGATTTTTTTTATATAAAATCGGAGCCGACTGAAATATTGCTTATCCACAATATTGGAGGGATTTCCCGGATGGACTTTTTTCGGAAGTATTTCTTGAGTTTGTAAAAGTTATGACAAGCATTATTCCACAAGGGAGGGAAGGTTCTATTAGAGATTTTTATATTTCAGGTATTTTTTGAAATTATTTTAGCAATATTGTCAGATAGATTATGATTGTAATCTTCTATCTTAAAAATTGTTGATTTGGCTCGTTCTATTACTGAAGGTCAATCCATTTTTTTATGGTTCGTTTAATCGGGCTATGAAAATTAAAATATGTGATAACAGGGTAATGATCACTATTGTAGGAGCTGTCTAAAACGAAAGTATTGCTGTATCCGATGAGGCTTGAAGAGCATAAAGTAAAGTCCAGGAGAGCACTAGAGCCAAAATTGCTTCTATGCGTTGGAAATTCAGTATTGAGAAGAATGAAATTAGAATTAGTTAGCCATTTCACAAAGTTTCGCTATGTTGAGAATCAGGATTTTAGCCTTGCATTGGGTGAGGAAAATTAAAATCTCCAGATATGAAAAATAGGTCCGATAAGGAATCAAGAAAAGAATTAAGTTGTGTAATATTAAGTCCTCGAGATGCATATAAATTTATCAGATGAAAAAAGGAAGTATCCTTAATTATAATTTGCAATATTAAGATTGCGTAGTCTGATAACTGCGTATTGTTAAAGGGTATCTGTCTGGCAGAAATATTTGATGGGAATGCTATCAGCAGCCCTCCTCCTGGTCTGTCTTGTCCGAAAATGCTGTGACCCGGGATTTCATTAGGTTTTAAAAATGTCTCTTGAAATATTAAAATATCTGGAGGAATTTTCAGCCAAATGGGCTTGTTTTTTAAACTTCTACAATTATATTGTAGAAAACGCATAAAGAGATATACGAACAAAATTAAGAGATCAAAAAAAAAAGTTATGTCCTCCGCTTGAAGAAATGAGATATATTTACAGATATAGGTAATGTATCTATATTTTTAAGGAAAGGAAAATAAACTAAAAATTCGCGAATAAAAACTGCAATTTAAAAACTTTAGTTTCCAATTTCAGTGTTATTTTATGTTTTATCCATATTGTGTGATGTACTTGGTATAGATATCTATCATATATATCCAGACTGCAGCAATGGAATCTATTTTTACTGAGCAGTCAAGGTTCGAGAGTAGAGGACTCGTGAAAGGAATCTTCTTCATTTCTTTGAGAAGAAATAACATGTGGTTGCATTGCATTGATGTCAACGACTTGATGAATTTCATGAACATCAGTTATCATCCAAATAACTGGAGGCTGTCAAATCAGTATTACTACACAACGGCAACCTTCTATTTTTATCGGACATGCCACTGAGGAGAAGGAAACTTTTGCAGGTGTGAAATTACTTCTAGAGTTAATAAAATACGAGGATCATAAACGGAAGATCTGTGGAGACTTGAAAGTCGTTGGTTTACTCTTGGGAATGCTGTTAGTTTATACCAAGTGCGACTGTTTTCTGTGTTTGCGGGTGGCCGTGGATGCCTAGTAGTCAAGGTATCGGATCATGGCTGGCTTGTCACGAATTCGAGCCCAGGACCAATAACCACCAGTGATGCACGTTAAATCTGTCAAGAGATCAAACGTCCTACCATTGGTGTGATGTGGTAGTTAGGAGAGGGAGTGTCAGCTCAGGTGTCGTCCTCATCACTTGACCATGGTTCAAAATTACGAGGTCTGTCGCCAAAGCCCCTGAAAAGGGAGACACTAATATTCACTCACTCTGTGTTTGTGGGACAGAAGAGATCAAAAATCGCCCTACATACAAGGCAAATGGCCATTCAGAAATCTAATATCCGGTGAGAGAAATGTTTCAAATGAGTAAGCCCAGTAGTAGTAAGCCCAAATGACATTTTGCTTCCATCACTGCACATTAAGCTGGAATTAATGAAGAACTTTATGAAATCCTTTAACAAGGATGGAGAGGCTTTCCATTACCTTGGATCAAAATTCCCAAGATTGATTGAGGCAAAGATTAAAAGAAAGGAATTTTCTTGGGCCCTCAAATACGCAAAATCATGAAGGCCCCACGTTTGATCAAATTCTAAAAAAGGAAAGGGAAAACAGTCAAGGAAGTCTTTAAAAGGAAGTAAGAGGATTTATAGTCAGCAAAAAAAAAGAACCATCAAGAGTTGGTGAAAGAGCTCCTACAAAAGCTCCATGACCTAGGATGCAATAGGTCTCTAAAGATCCATTTTTCCTATTTCCATTTTGATATTTTCCCCAAGAACTGCGGAGCTGTAAGATATGGAACCTAGATATCGTTGGTATGAGTGCAAACTACTGCTGGAAGGGGTACTCGGGCTTCGACATACAAGAGGCAATCCAAAAGGAAATGTTCACAGGAAATAAACTAAAAAATACTGCGGATTTCTGATATGAACACAGTTTCTTGAAACTTGACTTATTGTATTTATTAGTTAGTAATGCTTTGTTCTTCAAATTTACCCTTAAATTGATGGATGGGCTGTTGTATATCTTAAAAACAAGAGCTAATAAATAAATTTCATTTGCATATTCATTTTTTTTTCAACCCAAAATTAGTAAGAATGGGCTGTATAAAACTAGGAAACAGTTAAAAGTTATTTTTTGTTGCCTAGTGTAATTGAAATCGGACAAGAATTACGCTAAAGAAAGAGGATTTGGGCTAATTTCAACTTAAATTTGTTTAGTTGACTGTTTCATTAAATCTCACTTCGAAACAACACCAGTTAAAGCATCTCGTATTCTTGAGCTTCTGTTAAGTCACAAGGACTTAATTGTGCTATAGAAATAAAAGACCCGATACTCTTCGGAAAAAAATATAATTTGGGAGCAGTAAAGTTTATTTTACTGCGCAAAATTAATAGTCAATATTTTATCCTTTTGATTTTACATTTTGATCTCTCTGAAATGCATAGAATTTTGACCTTTTGCGTTAAATTGATTAATTTTTTTAAATTTAACAATTTACGTTCAAATAGTTAAAAAATTATCTTTAAAATAAACAAAATCATTGTGATGTGTAGGTGGTGCTGCCATCTGCTGCGCTATGAACAAATTAATATATAATGCTTGTATAATGCGGAATTATAAAATAAACAAACGAATTACTTCTATTAAAATATAATTTTGTAAAAGGCCGTAAAATGTTGAATTCTATAGCAGAACAGTGAATATTAATATAAAATAATAAAAAGGAAATTATGATATAGCAACAATAGCAGGAATTTTAAGAAATGCAAGTACAAATAAGTGTCCACTTTTTGATAATATTTTATTTATTAAGGTTATGCTTGTGAAGGAAACGTCTCTTTTAAAGTTAAATAAATAAAATGTTTCAATAAATATCAGTAAAAATAGGAATAAAAATAGCTCGTTCATTTTTTTTACTATTATGATCGCATGTTATTTGTTACATTCGTGGAGTGAGTGAATGAATATTCACGCCGCACTGTTCAGCTACACGAGGGCTTTTGACGACGGACCTCGAAATTTTGAACCATGGTCAATTGACGAGGACGATACCTGAGCTGGCATCACTCCTCTCCTAACTACCACACCACATCAACGGGAGGACGTTTGAGCTCTCGACAGATTTAACGTGCATCGCTGCCCTACACGGCGGGTCTTTAGTGGTACTGGGTTTAAATTCGTAACAAACCATTCACGATCCGATATTTTGACCGCTAGGCTATCACGGCCGTTACATTCACGGAACATAGATTAAATAATTTCTCGTTCTTTCCTGATTATACCTCAGTTTGAAATCTGTTATTTAAAGGGCTGATATGAATGTTTTGAGGATCAAAGTCTTCCTATTGGTTCGAGTGGTAGTTTGGAAAAGAGAATGCAAATTCGGTTGTCGACCTCGTCACTTGACCATAATTTAAAATTATGAGATCCTTTGCCATTAGCCTGTGTTTGCCGTAAATTAAAATCAAATCTCAATTTAAAGCTTGAAATAATTATAAAAAAAACTAATTTACATGAGAAAAAAATTAATAAAAATTTTCTATGTATATATTTCATTAATTTTCTTCCTTCAGAACTCTAATTTTAGCAAAAATCTTTTCTTTAGTCAAATGTACACTAACATAACTAATGCAAGAATAAATATCTAATGGCTTTCTTCTAAGAAAAGATACAAAGTGAAAATCTATGAAGATTCTAAATAAAAAAAGAGGGGGGTGTAGTTTCAGCTTGGATAATAAATTTAATTAGTGCAAGCTTAATTCTACATCCGAGCTCTTCCCAACATATATCAATTGATTAGTAACGAGCATTCCATATGATCAAGTGTTTTGAATAAACTTCTTATAGATTTTATCTTCACTACAAAAATAGAATCTAGAATTATACCATCGTTCACTGAGCTTTCTCAGGATGTCACTAGAGACCTCGGAAAAACAATTGTGCTTCTGTTAAATATATTATTTTTATTGTCAAATTTCGGTCTTTTGAGTTATAAGAAAAGGTCACTTCGAGAATAAGATAGTTGTGGCACCATTTCACACTGGCATCAGTTTTATTCCTTAAGCGCACCTTGACATGAGTGATCAAGTGGACAAGAAGGAAAATACCTATAATGATCATACCGTGCTGTTGCTTCATCAGAGCTTTATGCAATGTTCTCAGTAGTGTCTGATTGTAAACCGGTCATTTTCCATATTGTATGTTATGATGTCGATACAACAGTCCCAAAAAACCGAAAGCATGAGCCTTCCTGCCGTTCTGCACGTTATTCGTATTGGGCTCAGCGATTTCCAATCCTCCTTTTTCTCTTGGCTCTCTTTGTCTTATCAAGATTTCCCACATTAAGCAGGAGATCGAAAAATTCTTCTTCGTCCAAAAAACCAACCTTTGATGAGTCCCTCCGTGTTTGCTTCTGAAACAGAGTCAATAAATGTGGAAACTCTCCTGCTCACACCCTTGGTATTTGTAATTGTAAATGTCAAAATATTCGTGAAAAACTTTCACCCACTAAAATCACTGCTTTCATGATCATTTGAATAGGTATTCTTCAATCTAAGAGAATATAAAATCCACCCCTTTCTTTACTGTACCATCTAAGAGAAATGGTAGTCCACTCATTGGATCGTCTGTCAGAGACAACTGGAGAGCTTAAAAAGTCGCTCTTCTCAAGAGTGTCGTATGAAGGGATATTGTTCCCTGAATTTTACACACACTGCAACCATTCAAACGAAGGAATTTAATCCAGTAATTCTCAAACTTTTATTATTGGCGACCCAATTTTCAATATTATAGTGTTCATCACGCTATCTCCAACAAACGGACAATGAATTGAATGCAATAATAATTGATACTTAAGGTATGCGACTGGTTTAAAATCCTCATTTTCATCAAAAAAGTTGACACATTTTTAGTGTATTTGTGTAGCCTGTTTAATAAGCTTTCTAAAAATACCTTACTGTTAACTCTGAGTCAATTAGAAAAAAAAGTATAGCTTTTTTGTTTGGCGTAGTAAGCCCACATCGAAACCGGAAATTTGAATCCAAAACCGGAAGTGTGAGTTTTCAGTTGATTTTCACCCGCAAAATACGATTTTTATTCATTTAAAATATTTTAATGAATTGATTTCATCCTTAAAAAACTTAATTTCAATTTATAAATATTTTAATATATATATTTTGCTTTCAAATAGGCAACAGTTAACTGATTGCAATGTTTATTTTTAATTTAAACAAATTTCTCTCTTTTTATCAGCTGCGTTCAAAATTAGAGCTCTTTAGATCTTTTTTGTTAGTAATTTTATATAGAGTTATAGTTATTTTTTATTAAATTAAAATTATCATGTGCCAAAAATAAGACCAGTGACCCCTCCCCCCGGAAAAAAGGGGTTTCCAGAGAGCATATTTTATTGGAGATACGTTGGAAGTAAAGTCAACGGATCTTCCAAATTCAGTTATTAATTCTATTTAAAAGACATATAAGGATATTTGCGATCAAAATCTCCTAAGAAAATGTCTCCACGTGAAAACTCAAAACTGAAATAAAAGTTTTAACCATGTCCTGTGCAGTATAATCCCGAAAGAGACCTTTGATGAGCTACAAGCACTCTTTATTGATTTATATTGCAATAAAACTTTTTAATTTTAGTTTTCTAGTCTATTACATTTACTTCAAAAGTTAGGAATGGAAATAGAGCCTGAAATGAAGAGATATTTTTCATACCTTGACAGTTCGATAATTATTGATTTAACAAGACATTTTAAACCAGATAAGAAACACCTCTCTTTAAAAAAAGACCCCTTAAAAATGTAAAAGTTTGAAGTAATGAGGTTCCGGAAGGCACCATATACAAACCTGGAGGGTTTTAAGAACTTCCGAAGCCTTTAAAAAGTTTTATTTCAAATATAAACCTTATTTTGCATTGTCTGTGAAGAATGTTATTTTTGTACATAATGGTTCATGGTAATAGTGATATATCTTAAAGTAATTGAAATATTCTTATGAAGTTTTTCGAGTTTGTTCTTTGTATTATAATAAATGCTTTGTGCTAAAATCTAATGGTAAGATTTCAATGAAGTTTTTTTTAATGTAATTTCATATGAAAGAAAAATATTTTTTACGAAAATTCTGGGTTTTTTTCCATTTTGAACTCCTGCATTTGATAATTATTATAAAATTTGAGTTTTTTTAGTACAAAAAAAAAAGTTAACTCTCCCACTGCGTAGTTATTTTATCAAATAAGGTTCATAAAATGCATATTTTTTTATTACGTACAGTAGAACACAAAAATAAATGCGCATGAAAAAGACCGCATTTTCTTTCATGCGCATTTATTTTTGTGCGATATTTTTTGTGCGGTGTATAAATTTCAATGGCTTTGGTGCGACTGCAATGTTTCATATCTATTTACTAGTGCCGTAACGGAGAATGTTAAGACCCCCTCCCCCCTGAAAGTCAGGTTTCGGCTTCAATATTTTATAAATTGGGTAAATACGTATTTAGCGTTAGTCAGGCCTTGGGGGCCCTAGAGTCCACCCTCCCCCCCCCTGACGCGGAGGTGTACATAACGCCACTGAAATGTAGACACTTCAAGACGCTCTGTTCATTTGTTATAGTCTCCCGAGAATGCGCATTCAGCGGTCTAGAATTCTCTCAACGGTCTAGCAGCCCGCGCTTGATTGAAGACGAAACTTTTAATGACAGTGACAGTATCAATAATTTGATAAATTATGAAGACGGCTGGACAAGAAACCGAATTCTTTGAGAGCGTATAAAAATATGCAGAGATCCAGCTTTCCAACAAATTGAAAAAGCATTTTCTTAAAATAGATACTTTAAAAAAGGAGTATAAAATTCCAAAAAGGGGCTTCAACCATATATAGCTAGTTACCATGACATTTAGAAGCAACTGACCACCTGTCCTTCGTCACAAAAACTTATTTCTTACTTTATGTTGCCAAAAAACTGAATAAATTGAAATTGCACCTTCAAGTGACAAAAGCGATTTTGAACTTATTTATTACAGGACTTTAGATTAAAATGAGTAGCGATGAATTATGTATGTACATTTTTACGACTTATTCGTATATACGATAAGAAACTATATGTTTTTAAAATGTGTCCATGTGTAATATTTAATTATTTATTTTGTTATGGAGAAGTACTCTTACATAAATTTCGCAAATAATTGGCATATTTTATAAATGCGACTTTTTTTATGCGGTCCCTATCAGCCGAATAAAAGTTTTTTGTAGTATTTCTACGAATTAGTTTGTTTTATGTAAGAATTTATGGAATTTTTGAATTTATTTTTGTGCGTTTATTTTTTATGCTGTCCCTAACTACCGCAAAAAATAACAGATTCAACTGTATTTCAAAAATCTGCTTATCAAATGTACAATTTAGAGTTAAAATAAACAAAAAAATTCTGTGTGTACAAGAGTTTTTATTTTAAAATATAGAATCAGGTAATAAAAACATAAATGAAAACATAAACAGGAACAGAATAGGATGCGCAGCTAAATAATCTGAAAAATGCATACCAGAGGAAATCGCGGGTTGCGCAAACTTTGCTGCATCTCCGTTGCCCTTGGAAATCGCGGAGTGCGCAGCGAGAGCGTTAAATGTTGAAGAATTGTAATTTTATTTTGTTTTGTAATATATACATTTTTAGAGTTGTTAGCAAAAAAAAGCAATTTTTTGTAATATTTTGGTTTAGGTTTCTCAATGTTATGTAAAGTAATTTTTTTTAAATTATTTTTGATATATTTTTATAGTTTTGCAACACATACTTACTTAAAAAATAACAAGTAAGTAATTATTTAAGTCATATTTTAGAAAATTGTCTCCGAACCCATTCGGATACCTTAAGCTGCAATACGACCTTTATTTTATAAACCGTACAAATTATTAAGTGCTGGATATTTTTTGTATGTGTTATTTTTAAGTAATTAATATTTTAAACTACTTTTAAGAATTACATTACTTTTCCAAATTGAGAATGTATTTTGTTTTGCTTCCTTTCAGTAAAAATCACTATTTTTTTTCTTTGATAATCTTTTATTTTCGACATGCTCGCGACCTCCACGTCACACGCCTTACAGTCTGAGATTCCATGGCGTTGTGAGGTTCTATCTTCGTGGTTCATCTCTATTTACTCTTTCTTCAAATCAACATTAACAACTGGAATCGAACACACACCTAATGATAATATACATTGGAATCAATCCATCGGCTATTTCTTAGTATATGAATAGTACATTTTAGATCTTCCTACTAACACATGTATATTTCATTTAATGAAGAAAAATATTATAAGATAACAACTAGTTAAGGACAGTCGCGTAAAGGGGGGAAACACTTCCCAAGAGCTTTCTGTGAGCGCATCTCTCTCTCTCCTGTACTTAGTGAAGACAGGGAATCCATGCAAAAAACAACACCCTCATACTTCAAGTTCATAAATGCTGAACTCACTCAAAGATCAACTCTTAAAAGGTGTAGTTGTTATACGGATTTGAAATATTTGGACCCGTGTATTAAGTATAAATGAAATGAGACACGAAATAAAAAGAATCATATTTAATGTACAGTTAATGAACATATAAAGTGTTACAAGTTTATCATTAAGTTCTCAGTAATTTTACGTATAGACATAAATCAGTTTAGGCAATAAATCCATTCTGGCATAGGAATGACCTTCATTGTTAATAATTTATAGTTACATTAAGTAAAGATAAAAGGGTTAAAATATCTGTTACATTACGTGAATTGATCTCTCTCTCAATATGCAAATATTTGTATGATTCAAACTTTAGTACACCGAACTATAAAGCTACAACAAAGCTAATCGTAATGCAATATTCAGCCTCGATCAAGTAATTAGGACAACACCTGAGATGGAACTAAACTCGCCCAACTTCCACACCTCCCCAACGGGAGAACTTTGAGTCTCGAAAAATTTTATGTGCATCAGCTCTCAATACGGTGGGTTTTCTGGGTTCCAGGACTCGAATTTGTGACTTGGAAATGCCGACTACGAGTTTGCACAACCACTTGGCCACTCGATTGGGTCAAAAGTATCCCGACACCCCTCGAAGGAGTAAATTTGGTAGAAAACGTAATTTCATGTGTGAGCGGCAGTTATAGCAAGTAATATTAAAAAATTTTAAGTCAATTCCTTCTTAGGTCAACAAAGAAAAATTTATTTAGTTACTTTTTTTCAAATGATTCCAATTAATATAAATATGTATATACATATGACATAGTCACAATATTAAGTGGCAACTAATTTTTATTAATTACCATTAAAGTATCATATTGTCATCCAAAACAAACGTGTCTATAAAATTTCAGTGAAAAAAAATTGTTAAAGTATTGATCCAAGTCGCTAAAAATGAAGCCAACGTGACTCTGTATCTGAAATTCTTTAAACAATTAGTTTCAGTCAGTTAATTTTAATTATATTTAAATTATCGTGTTGTCACCCCAAAACAATCGTGTATGGAAAATTTCAGCTCAAAGGAATGCTTTAAAGTGTGAGAAGAAACCTTTTCAGGTTCGTTTTCCCCTTTCAAGTCGCCGAAAGGGTCGCTAAGTCACCAAAAATTATGCCAACGAGGCTGTATCTGTATTTCTTTAAATAATTAGTTTTAATAATTTAATTTTTATTAATTGTAATTGAACAACCATATTATCATCCAAAATAATCGTGTACATAAAATTTCAGCTCAATTGAGCGCTTTAAAATTTTTTTTTAAGGATCAAAATTTAAGCAAGATACATATATACAGGGAGATTTTAAACTAATAGTAGAAATTGAAAAAAATGGGTTGATAGAGACCTTTCTGGTCATATGTACGCGTTTGTGAAACAATGAGTCAGTCAAAGGAGCTTCGTGACTTTAATTGGGGCATTAGAGTGGGAACTCAATTCCTAAAATTCCGGACATTCTACAGAAGTTAAAACCCACTGTCGGTGCTGTAACTGTGATTTGGACATGTCGAGACAGGAAAACTGCAGTAAGACGAAATGGCAGAGGGGGGATTCCAAATGTGCATCTAAAAAGGGTAGTGAAACAAAATAGCAACTCCTCGTTGGCTGAAATCACATCAGGTTCCAGCGGCATTGTTCGTCGAGAGTTAAAAAAACTTGGAATTCCATAGTCACGTCAACACTCACAGCCGGAACAACACTACATAAAATGTGTCGATTGAAGTGGTTAAAAGCTCACCGTCATTGGATTGCAGACATGTGGGAAAATGTTTTTCGGGGAGAAGAATCTCGATTTCAAATCTAGCAATCCGATGAACGCATCAGAGTTGGATGGATGCCTGGCGAGTGTTACTTCAGTGGCCTCAGTGCGGCTTTTTTACATGGTTTGCCCTGCTTATTTCTTGTAAACACGAACTCTGGTACAATAAGCACATACACACAAAATAAAACATGATATAGCATAGATTATATTTTAATTATAAACATAATAAAACTGTAAAAAACTTCAATACTAAAAATCATGTAAAAATATTTATCCAAATACCAAGGCCTAGTAACAGAAAATCTAAATAAATGATTTTTTTTTTTTTGATAAAACTATATCAGAGCAACAAGTGAAAGAAATAAACAACTCCTACCATTTCAGATTAGTATCCCATATAGAGGATGTGCAGCTATGCACACTTTCATTACAGTTTTGAGTTTGCCTGCTATGCATCTATAAAGTGAAGAATCTGGGGCTAAGTATTGGTATGCAGGCATAATTTCTGCTACAACTTGTTGTGTAACAAAGCAGTCTCATGGATCTATGTCATAGGTTTCAGACCTTTTTTAAACTGGCGCCCCCTTTTCTAGTGAATATTTTGATACCCCGCCTCCTGCCACTCCAGAGAAATAAGAGCGCATTTAATACATGGTGAAAACACGAATTAAATTATTTAAAAATATTCTATTACTAATAGAATATTTTTTTAATTTAGCTTTTTTCTTAAGCCCCCAATTTTTTTTACTTGCAAATCTGAAATAGCTATTGTTACGAATATACAGTTTTAAATACATACAATCAACATAGGTAACCAGTATTAAAGTTTACTTTAGTTAGTACATAATCAGCGTGTTTCTTTATAGTCTTTTAAAACTATATTTGGTTAATCTGCCCAAGTCCTCTATACCTTCTCAAAACTCCCTAACTTAGTTTAGGTCTTTTACTGCCCCCTGAAAGCCTCAAACGCCCACAAGGGGACGTTATCGCCCACATTGAAAACCTATGATCTGTGTGATACGGGGGGGGGTTGTCTATTGCGCTTTTGTATATTCCAGGATAATTCCTTTTCCATGTATAGGTTTTCTGTTGGTTGAGGAATAATGCATTAAGCTGGTATAAATTGCCGTTTTCATTTTTTGGTACCAGTACGTTGTCTTTTATGGAATTTCTGTAAAACACTTTGTAATTTCGAGATATTTTTATCAATCAAGTTTAACTACTTATGTATGTTTAGCAAATCACCCTCATTCTAATATAATTCAATAACTCATATCTTTCAATTTTGACATCAGATTCATATTATTTTCTACTAAAAATATTAAGGATTTCAGTTGACATCACTCAATACAGAACGAAATTTCTCAAATCTCATATGGTCTTCTCTAATTGATTGTCTCCACATTATTTGGGCAGCATGCATTTCCATTGCTCCAAATGTTCTATGGAAATTCAAAATGTTCTTCTTTCCACATGCGACTCCCCGTACCCTCTGCCGGTTCCCAAAATTCCCACACGGAGTTCTGATAGTACTTTTAACAATATTTCTCTCAATGCTAAGGATATGAATAAACACCCTAATCCTGCCCTTCCTTTTGAAAAATACCAACAAAAAGACGCATTAATAATATCCTTATGCTTTAGAATGTCGTCGACTTTTATGTGATCTGCTTTTGCTGCTTGACACGAGGTTTCAAGCATGTTTATTTAACTTTGTTTGTTTTGTTATTAATAAATTATGCATACACTGTGAAAACATATTTCTTATCTATTGTTGGCATGTTTAGAGAGAAAAAAATATTAGCAAGGAATCAGGGTCTTTCTTTATGTATCACGCTATTTGTATCATTTGAGCTTTTTACTTCCTCTTGTAAAACTTAAATAAAGCGCTAATAAAAAATAACTTGCATAAAAAAGTACCCCACATAATGGTGACGATTGCTAACAACACATTTTATACCAGAAAATTTCTGCAATAATTCAAAAGACAAAATTTGTGTGTTCAATTGTAATTTGAGTCAGGTTGAAAAGATGATGGAGTGTCAGATAATTGATTTTGCAATATGATTTCAGAATTGCAGTTCTTATTATCAATTTTGGTTCAGTTTCAGATGATTTCAACCATCACTTCTTACAATTTTCAGAACACATCTTTTTCCTTTTAGTATGACTTTTAGTTTATATATCTGGCTTTTATAAGATTCATATTTATCACTTATGTCAACCATTAAAATCTAAAATGATCTTCCATTCTAAAAATAGCGATTTGTTTCAGTAAAATGAAAAAGTATTTGAGCACATTCAAAACACGCAAATATTTCTGATTTCAGTCCGGAATTTAGTAAGATATTTTCGTCGCCATCCTGCACTTGATACATTAGTATTTGAAACAAAAATAAGCGAGGCTTTATCAAAACAAAAACTGTGGTATATTTAACTGTAACCAGTTAAAGACTTAACTGTGACTGAGTGGAGGATGGTATATAAATAACACGCAACTATGAAATTGGATCTGTAATTAGTAATGTGTTGTACAGTGAAGTAGAGATATATTAAAATAATATTTAACGGAGGAAGTCGTTCAAATGTGCATCTAATTATAGTTTGAACCCACACAACACAACAGTTGGCGACGAAGATGGGATATATTGGAGATTCTTTTGGATAAGGCATTGCCTGAAAACTGCTCAAGGTAAAGGAAATTTTTTCTCTCTCTTTAATCGGAAGGAACCATGGAACAGCAAATTGCAGACTTACTCCGGCAGAATCAAGATTTGATTCGAGCGCTGCAAATTAGAGACGATTCTCATAGTCATAAAGTAACTGTACAATTTGAAAAATTTGATGAAGAAAATGAAAATTTCGATAGTTTCATTGAAAGATTCGAAACTTACTTAGATGTACAGAATGTACCAATAGCAAATCGAGCTAAGGTTTTTGTTTCGTCTCTTAGTGCAAAATTGTACCAGTTACTAAAGAATTTGCTTGCACCTGACATTCCTTCCGACCAAACGTTAGATAAATTAAAAGATGCACTTAAGAAACATTTGACCCCAAAACCTTTAATTATACCTTCTCGTCACAAATTTTTAAACAGAAAACAGACTGAAGGGGAAGGTATTAGTACATACATTGCCGAGCTTCGGGCTCTAGCAATGAATTGTGATTATGATAAAGATATGTTGAATATTATGTTACGCGACGTATTTGTAAGCGGGTTGCGGGATAAAATGATTTTAGATCGATTATTTGAGGAAGATAATATTAATCTCGAGAAAACGCTAAATATAGCACTGGCTATGGAAAAAGCTTTTAAAGGGACAAATGATATTATGGGCCGAGCAATAAATTCAATGCAAACTTTTAAAAACACATGGATAAAAAATCCAATTTTACAAAAAAGCCGAAAGAAAAAAATTATATTGTTCACGATGCACAGGTACCAACCATGCAAAAGAGAATTGTAGATTTATTTCAAGTAAATGTAATTTCTGTGGGAAAATTGGGCACATTAAACAGGCATGCTTCGCATCTAAAAGGGAAAATGCGAAATCGGTTAAACAAAAACAGGTAACTCTATTAAATGAAGTTGAAGATAGAAATAGAATTCCAATATACGAATTAAAAATTCAGGATTATATATTACACGAGGAAGAACCAAACCGACCTCCAATTATGATAAATTTAAAAATTGAAAACAAGAGTTGTACTATGGAATTGGATACGGGGGGAGCGGTTAGTGTAATGAGTATTGGAAATTTCAGGAAAATTTCAAATAAACAAATTAAACCTACAAATATAGTTTTAAAACATATAAAGGAGATTCAATTATACCATTAGGATATGTTACTGTAAGGGTACAATATAAAAATCAAAAAGTAAACTTGAACTTATACATTGTGAAAGAAAACTTGGATACTATTCTGGGTCGGGAATGGCTCTATAAAATCCATTTAGATTGGCCGGCTATTAAAGCTTTTAGAGCAAAAACTGAACAAAATTTAAATAACCTTCTAAGAGAGTATAAGGATATTTTCGATGATAAATTAGGAGAAATAAACAATTATGAGGCTAAATTAAAACTCAGACATGGAGTAAAACCTATATTTTGTAGGGTTCGAACAGTACCCTTTGCTCTCAAAGGTAGAGTTGAAAACGAAATTGACAGACTTGAAAAGGAGGGTATCATAGAAAAAGTCGACAGCTCTGAATGGGCAACCCCAGTAGTCCCTGTTGTTAAATCCGATGGTAGTATAAGACTATGTGCTGATTATTCAGTAACCCTGAATCCAAATTTAATTGTTCCTCAGCATCCTTTACCAAGATTGGATGAAATTTTTGGTAGTTTAAATGGGGGAAAACAATTTACAAAATTAGATTTTAAGCATGCATATTTGCAAATGAAAGTCCATCCCGACAGTCAGAAATTAATGACTATAAATACCCACAAGGGATTATATATTTGTAAAAGACTTATGTATGGATTAAATGGGGCACCTGCTATTTGGCAGCGCTATGTTGACGGACTATTTCAGGGTATGGATGGAGTCAAGGTCTTTAGGGATGATGCTAGAATAACAGGGAGCGATGAAATTTCGCATTTTACAGCTTTAGAGGAATTTTTAAGAAATGTAGAGAACACGGGCTAAAGCTTAATTTAAATAAAAGTAAGTTTTTCCAAAATGAAATAAATTTTCTTGGGCATAGGATCGATTCAAAAGGGTTACATAAAACTGACGAAAAGATCTCAGCCGTTGTAAATGCTCCTGTACCCCGAAATGTTCATGAAGTAAAAAGTTTCTTAGGGTTAGTTAATTTTTACGGGAAATTTTGTGAAAATTTAGCTACTATTGCTAATCCTCTTAATAATTTAACAAAAAAATGTTAGATTTTTACGGTCGAAGGATTGCCAGGTTGCCTTTGAGCAAATAAAGAAGGAAATTTGTTCACCTAAAATTTTGGTGCATTATGATCCTAGCCTACCCTTAACTTTAGCTAGTGATGCATCTCCAGTTGGCATTGGTTGTGTTCTGTCACACGTATATCCAGATGGCTCTGAACGTCCGATTGCGTTCGCATCAAGAACTTTATCTGGGTCCGAGAAAAAATACTCCCAAATTGATAAAGAAGCTCTTTCAATAGTTTGGGCAGTAAGAAAGTTTTATCTATATTTGAAAGGTAGAAGATTCACTTTGATAACAGATCACAAACCTTTGATAGCTATTTTTGGTTCAAAAAGAGGTTTACCAGTGTTGGCAGCTACCCGACTTTTACATTATGCGCTCATTTTGCAGTCATTTGAGTTTGATATGATATTCCGTAAAACGATTGACCACGGAAATGCAGACTTTCTTTCTCGTTTACCAAAAACATCCGAAGAGCTTGAAGTTAAAGATGACATCACAATATTTCAGATGTCACAGATTGAAGCATTACCGGTTACTTCTAAGGAGTTACGACAGGAGACGAGTAAAGATATAGAGCTGGGTCCACTCTTAAGAGCCTTAAGGGACGGTAAAGATTTGCAAGGGAGGGAAGCCCAGTATACCATTGAGGATGGTTGTATTATGTACGGACAAAGAGTCTGTATTCCAAGGAAATTTCGGAAGAACGTTCTGGAAGAATTACATGCTGGACACTTAGGAATAGTAAAAATGAAGGCTATAGCTAGATCGTTCGTCTATTGGAAAAATATAGATAACGATATTGAAGAAGCCGCAAAAAACTGTGTCGATTGTGCTAGATATAAGGCTGATCCTCCAAAATCTAAAGTTCATTACTGGGAATATCCCAGTAAGCCCTGGGAACGTATTCATGTAGATTTTGCTGGACCAATTTTTGAACACACGTTTTTTTTCTGATCGTTGACGCTCATTCCAAATGGTTAGAAGTATACCCTATGAAGGTAACCACAACCAAGAAAACCATCGAATGTCTTCGAGATAGTTTTGCAAGATTCGGATTACCTAGGGTACTTGTCAGCGATAATGGATCTCAGTTTACATCATATGAATTTCAGCGATTTATGCATAAAAATGGAGTTAGGCACAAAACTAGTGCACCTTTCAAGCCTTCTAGTAATGTACAAGCAGAACGTTATGTTGCTACTTTAAAGCAATCATTAAGAGCTATGCATAAATACGAAGGTACTATACAGCAGAAATTAAGTACATTTTTAATGCAATACCGAAAAGCTCCTAATGTAACTACAACACTTAGTCCAGCCATGTTATTCTTAAAAAGAGACATTAGAACCAGGATAGATTTACTTTTACCTGAATTGAAAACAAAAATTCAGGATAAATTACGAAGAGATAATTTCGAATTCCGAGATAGGAAATTTGATGTTGGAGATCGAGTGGCTGTGAGAGTTTACAGAGCAGCTAATACTAGATGGAAGTTTGGTACCATTGTAAACCAGGATGGCGTACTCCACTACATCATTGATGTTCAAGGAACCCTCGTGAGACGACATGTTGATCAGATCCGTCCAGTGGGGGATAGAGTGCAAGAAAACATTATTCCACTTATGCACCAGAGATTTCCATCATCAGAGGTTCGAGAAAACAACTATAATATTCAGCATGCAGAAACGGCGGAAGATATTTCTAAGGATCGGAACAAGGAATTGGGTTCATCTTCCGTACAAGGAGTGCCATCAACTGATGTTGCGGTTCCAGATCTATCACAGTCTTCAGCTAAAGAGACTGACTCCGAGACGAGGAGTCCACCAGTTCCAGACAGGCCATTACCTAGGCGTTCCGGGAGAATCAGGCGGCCTCCGGAGAGACTTGTTCTTTAAGGAGGGAGGAGATGTGGTATATTTAACTGTAACCAGTTAAAGACTTAACTGTGACTGAGTGGAGGATGGTATATAAATAACACGCAACTATGAAATTGGATCTGTAATTAGTAATGTGTTGTACAGTGAAGTAGAGATATATTAAAATAATATTTAACGGAGGAAGTCGTTCAAATGTGCATCTAATTATAGTTTGAACCCACACAACACAACAAACCAAATTTTCAAAGTATATTTCAGCTTGGTTTGTATGACAGCAGAATGTAAAAAAGAACTTTATGGCGTATAAAAAGAAATCGAAAATACCCCAGAACTCGGTAAAAAGACATAAGTCTGATTTTTTTTTCTAAATTTCCTTGATTGAGAGGATAATATAGTATTAAAATAAAAGCCAAAAATGAGTTTAATATTTTTTTGATAACTTTTCCACTTTTTAAATGTCCGCGCTCTCTCTCTAATAGATTTTACTCTTCATTAACCAACCATAAGATTATTCACAAGAACCAATTTGTACTTCGAGAATAATGCAGCTTCTAGAGTGCTATTACCATTTTCATAATCATATGAAAACTAATAGAATTTCTGATTACACATCGTTAAACATTACGAATATTAAAAGGGCGTTTATAAATATAAATAGGCCTATACTCTATTTCAACTTTTTCATAATTACAATAATTTTAATCTCTCTCTCTCTATCTAAAATTTATTTAATCTCATTTGATTAATTAATATGTTATTTTTTGTAAACCTAAATTTGCTGCCAAATAACCCATTGATCAAATGTTTCCACAGGGTTCTGAGTGTTAGGCCACTACCATCAAACGTTTTGTAATAAAAATTGAGACGGAATTTATTTGATAATGTAATAAATACAGCTGCTGTTATACTGGTTGGCTTTTGCATAAAGTCACGAAAAATATTCCAAGCTCATTTGGAGTTTCATCAAGGGATTACAATCGCTCTTCTAAGAATCGCACAAACAACAAACAAGACTTAAAGCTCACTCTCACAGAAAGAGAGAAGGTAATCTCCTTGTACAAACAACATAAGGTAGATGTGCAAAGAAAATGCAAGATTAGTTTGCAAATAGGGCAGCAAAAAATGTATATGAGACATTGCATTTAAAATCTTCCATTAGGTTTCGGAACATTTGAACTACTTTTAAAGAGTTTAGATAGAAGAAGAGATAGAAAGTAAATTTTTGTAACAATGTTTTACAGTCCTATTATTCTTGGTAATTTTAGTCACCCAATTACTTTTGGAAAAAATTAATATTTATTCCAGTTTTATAATTTAGTAATCACATCGGTATTTGTATTTTGTATATTGTTTATATTTATCTGTGCTTAATATTTATTTGGGCTACTTTTATTCTGAAAGCTTTACTCTAAGTTTAATCCTTGTTTTTCTAAGCAACGATTTTTGTAACCAAATGATTACTGTATTTTTAGAATTTTATTTAAAAGAACACGAAAGCTCTGAACGTTTCTTGAAAGATTTTACCAACAAATGGCTCTGACTTGTCTTAAAAGTGTAATATAATTAACCAAACTACCTACATATTCAGGGATAATTTTAGGGCGGAAAATCATGTGCAATATTTTTAATTTTAAGTGGTATACTGTATTTATAGAACATATGTTTGATTTCATTACACAGATTTTCTTGGAGAAATTTAAATACAGTTCCCTATCATGACATAAAACCAAGCAAAAATAATCAAGTTTCATATATAAACCAAAACTCTTTCTTCAATTTGAAAAACAAAGAGTTGTGTGTTTTGCTGAAATGTCTTTATGATAAATAAGGAAGTTCAATTCCTATATGATATTTCATAAAATATCGGCTGTGAAAACACTGCCTTGTGTACAAAATCAAAATATAAAGACAGTTTGTGGAAGTCGGAAGAATCAAATTTAGATTATAAGTAGAACATATTCTTTACGGAATATTCTAGATTCCAGAACCTAGAATATTCTACGTAGTTAACTGAGCTCTTTCTCAACAATTATTTGTAACAGTGGTAGCCTAGTGGTCAAGGTAACGGACTCGTGCCTGGCGTGTCATGAGTTCGTAACTAATACCGCTGAAAACCCGCCATGTAGATGAGGCAAATGCATGTTAAATATGTTGGGACGTCCTCGTCAGTTGACCGTGGTTCAAAATTACAGGGTTCATAGCGAAATGCCCTTGAATAATGCAACTTTAATATTTCCTCACTTACTTCGTAGTTATATGATTGGAAATGCCACCATCACTCTCTTCTAAGAGAAGGGCTGCCAGAATTCGGGGCAAATCTCCCAAACATAAAGCCAGAATTGTCATCAAATAAAAAATACAGCTGCTTTAAATTTTGTTAAGAGCTTAAAGTTCCTAATTAACCCATTTTATCCAACAATATGTAGGGATACATATTAGCTTCTTCTCATGTTTCTCCCCCTCCTCCTTCCTCTGGACATTTTGCATGTTCATCGTATTAGTGGACACGATTTGTATCATCTCTTTACGGTTGCAGAATTCTTTTTCAGTTGACTTTGAACACTGGGTGGGGCATTTTTGATGGGATAGGACTCCTTCGTTATCATCCTTTGGGTTAATTCGAGCGAATTGCTCTTAGGTTTATTTTTAGGGCATTCTATTTTAACTGTACTCTAAATATGGACGCGTTCTTTCTCTTCTTATAACTAAGAGTAAAAAGAATAATTTCACTTCTATTGTTTCACCCCTGCTTAGTTATGTCACTGCAAAGGTTTCTGCAGTTAGAGGAAGCATTATAATTATTAAATAGCTTAGATTCAGATGAAATTGCTGTTACCTTCCCCCCAGATGCCAGTGAACTAACTGGTAGGGGGGATAACAGGCAGATAAAGGGGTTGATAATGAAATAAATACTAATAAAATTATTTAAACCATGATCCTGGGACTGTGGAAGTTAGAATTTCAGATAGTTTCCAGCCTGAACAGAGCTTCAGTATTTCGACAACAAAAAACCGACAAAAGCTAAAAGACATCAGTCACCTTGGATAAAGAATAAATCACTGCAATATACAAAATGGGAACCACGGGCTGAATAAACTACAAATGCCTTATTCACATAAATGGACACTGCATTGAATGTAAAACTCATTCAGAGAATTTTGAGCAGTTTTATTCCAGTGAAGTTTAAGATCTCATTGTAAAGGAAACTGTGCTATTTGCAAAAGATGTAAAAAGTGAACACCATTTCTTGATCACTGCAAACGAAATACGTGTTTTTATAGGAATTTTGCTTCTAACTGATTATCATTTAAATACCTCTGGATGTGATTACTGTTCAGTTGTTGAAGACCTTGGCAATAACCTGGTGAAAAATGACATGTGTCACGAGCAAAAGTTGTAATCTTATTTACACTTTGTGGGCAATGGAACAGTAATTCATCAAGTCCAGGATCGATCCTTCAAAGTAAAACCTTTGTTTGCCATATTTAATGATCACTTTATGAAACTTGGAGAAAAGTATGAGAGGACACAAAGATAAAGTTAACGTGAGGAAGCCATTTTGATAAATTACAACATATGGGCGATGTGGATAACCACCATGACTGGATGGATCGACTCTTTATTGCATTAAAATCCGTGGGAACAAATCGGCACTGGCCACTTTTTATACTTCCACTGGATATGGCTATGGTAAACGTCTGAATAATTCTCAAGACTCTTAACAGAGATGAAGTCCTAAACTTGAAGAAGTTCCGAAGAGCTGTAACAATAGTTTATTTAAAATAAACATAAGCAAAAGATAGGCCCTGGATTTCGACTGGTGCAAAATAAGACATCTGTAAAGACAGTAAGGGTCATTTTTTTTACGAGAGAGTCCTTGTCAAAGAGAGAGCTGCCAAGGGAAACCAGAAACATACTATGGCATTTGTGACAAAACGCTTTGTCAGGCTTGCTCTCAACCTTTCCACCAAGATTAGAGAGAAATTCACCTGAAAAGAGAATTACCTTGTAAAGAAGAACGTATTATTCAAATAAAGTAAAATTTTGTACTCGGAAAGTCGCTCTTCATCGTTGCAGAAAACACTAAAACATTCAAGTGCAATTTTTATCCCCTTTATCCCAGTGTCCTATTTAGAGGAAGGGTCAGATTTCTTAGATACAATATAAAAAATTCTCAAATTTTGTTATATTTAGTTTATTTAGTTTTAGTTAACTTCAGAAAATATGATTTTTCTCAAATTAGAACAAAATAAATAAATTGGGATAAAATGGGTTAATATGGTGCTGACTAGGAATGACTAATTCAATCGAGGTGTTGGCTAGTTTTTTTAAAATAAATCATTGTTATTGGCTGGTTTAACTTTAAAGTGAAGCTAAATAAGTATTATTGGTGGGAATGTCAAAGACACCGAGCTTACGTCAAAGGGTTTAGAGTTGCAAACTGGTCTCTTCCGGGAAACTCCGTACCAATCCTTCACAGAACATTATTTTTGACATTTTTATAGGAAAAACACACTAAATTAAGTTTATATAACGTACTGAAGAGTTTAAACATTCAGTTCAAAATTACAAGAAAATACAAAAAAGTTTGTTAAGACCTAAATTTTAAA
The DNA here is from genome assembly GCA_019973935.1 of Trichonephila clavipes. Taxonomy (NCBI): domain Eukaryota; kingdom Metazoa; phylum Arthropoda; class Arachnida; order Araneae; family Nephilidae; genus Trichonephila; species Trichonephila clavipes. The sequence goes on along the minus strand of BMAU01021392.1, from coordinate 318,923 downwards.
ATTAATTTTATAATAAAAAAACACAAAACTAAAAAAAGGTAAAAGGAAGATAAAAACACATTTAAAGAACAACATGAGTGCAATGGTACAGATGCCGTCCCAGGTGGGATTTGAACCCGCGACCTTTGGATCAGAAGTCCCACGCGCTATCCATTGCGCTACAGGAACACAACGAACAATTTCCCTTTATATATATGCTGTTGGGCAATTATTTTTGTTTGTTACTATGTATTCATTTTTTAATTTAAATAATGAATTAACATTTGAAAGAACTGTATTAGCATCAAGTGTCATCCACCTCAAATTTAATAAACATGTATTTGAACTTGAATGGATGAATAGAAAGTATTTTATGAACGATTGAAAATTTAAACAAGATATATATTTCTATATATATATATATATGTACTAAGAAGAGTGAACTAATAGTAGGAATTGAATCCCTACTGGACAGTAGGATAAGGAAGAAAATAGGAGCACGAAGCACATTCATTATTATTTAGAATTTTAAAGTTAAGTATACTATGGAAAAATGACTACAACCTAAGGATTATGATTGCTTTATTAAACAAGATGAAGGATGAAAGATCCAAAATATATTGAACAGCAAAGGAGAACGTCTTTCTCCTACGTCTAGAGCTTAACGTCTCTAACGTCCGTCTGCGTCATTTCCCGTGTGTCCTTGTGTCGGACATTCCTGGCGGGGTGTGACGTCAGTGTGGACTGCTCCACCCTAAGTAACATGGGGAGGGGTTGTGACTTTGCACATATCCAACCCTATATCGGCCATCATGACCGGGAAGGCAACCTCGCCTGATTATATACAATGATAAAATGGTACAGATATTTAGTAATAAAATATTAAAAATGCACACAGTTACATACTAGATAAAAGAATTATACACAAAACAAAATATCTTCAAAGAAAAAGCACAAAAATACTGAAAAATAAACAAATTTAAAGTAATAATTGATAAACAGAAAAAATTTCATACATTACCACTGGGGTAAAACAAATTATGTTAACGATACAAATAAGATCAAGGCTAAAATAAGAATCTGGAATAAGGAACAGGAACATACTCAAGCAAGATGCTCCTACTTCTAAACACTTAAATTTGTACTAAAATGAAATAAGAAAATGTTCGAGTCATTCAATAAAAATGGAATCAAAAATAGATAAAAAGTCTGTTGTTAATGTCCATAACGAAAGTCTTTCACAGGAAGAAAAATTGTGAACAGTTTTTAATGGAGAAATCAAGTAGAGTTTGTTTGGTTTGGCCAGAGTTTCATGAATTCTGCACAAGTAGACGTTTTTGATGGTCCGTCGACAAAATCACACTTTTCTGCGTCATAAGTGTCTTTGTGCTTGACTTTTGTAACTTTGTATGGTCCGAGGTAATTTTGCTTAAGTTTCAAGCCTGGACCAAACTGAGTGCATTTAATTGCTACTAGGTCATGTAGTTGATATTTATGAGCTTGTCTGTGCCGGAGATTGTACGCAAGGCGATTCTCATCTTGAACTTTGTAGATTTGCTTTTTGGCATCTTGACGGAGAACATCACGTTGTTCTTGGAATTGAGCTATTATCTCATCGTTAAGAAGTTGGACAATCTCAATGTCCTTGCAAGACTTCATCTTAGTGCCGAAAAGGAGTTCAAATGAAGTCATCTTGATGCTTCTTTGAAAAGTTGAGTTCAGGATTTATTGCAGGTGGGGTACGTGAGAGTACCATTTCTCAGGATCGTCGACAGAAAGTTTTGACAGCACAGCATTGATGGTGGAATTTTGTTTTTCAATTTAGCCATTAGATCTTGGGAGACCAGTTGTAATGGAGATATGAAGGATGTTTTGCTTTTTACAGTAATCTTCAAATGCGGAGGAAGTAAATGCGGATCCTTTATCAGTGATAATCCTAGCGAGGTTTCCGAAGACATGTCGTTGATTTTATAATCGATTTATGGCTTTTGCAGCGTCCATAAATGTAGTGGGATACAGCCATGTACATTTACTGAATGCGTCAATCACTGAAAAAACATGCTTATATTTTTAGAGGTTGACGCTAGGGGACCCAAATGATCTAGATGAAATGTATGGAGTGGTATATCGTTTTTTTTCTATCGGGTTAAGCATGCCATCTTGTTTACCACATTTCCGGTTTGTGAGAACGCATGTAATACAGTTTTCAATGCATTTTTCAACTTTGTCTTTAAGTCGTGGGACGTAAAAGTCTTTGCTAACTAAATCTTGTGTGCGTAGAACAGCAAAATGACCACGTTCATGTGCAGCTTTAATGATGTTAGCCTGTATTTCGTCAGGTACCACTAGTAAATCGGTGAAATTCGCTGTTTTGTACAGAAGTTTGCTTTTTACGATATAATTATCATGCGCCGTTGTTTCTAGAAGCGCCTTTATCGCTGTTATTTGGTAATTAGTCTGTTGTGCTTTGAGTAATTGAAAATGGACACTATTTCGGATTAGCATACAATGTGGAGGTCGACTGAGAGCATCCATATGATCCCTCTTTGAGCCTGTACGGTGTTCTATTGTATAGTTAAATTCTTGGAAATAAAGTGCCCATTTGGCTATCCTGGTGTTAAGAACTATTTTACTTAGTGTTTTGACGAAGGCGTCACAGTCAGTAATAACTTTGAATGATATTCCTTGTACATAGATGCGAAACTTTTTAAGTGCTTCGACCCCTGCCAGGACTTCTAGTTCAAACAAGTGTACTTCCTTTCATTGTCTGATGCCTTTTTTGACCTGTAGAATACAGAGTGAAACTGATTGTCATGTATGGATTTTTGAAGTAGGACTGCACCCATACCGTCAATTTACACGTCAGTGTGAATCTCAGCGGGAGAAAATTTTGATTAAAAAAACTTAAAACGGTTTGTTGGGAAAGTAAGTATTTTAACTTTTGAAATGCTGCCTGTTATTCAGCATAAAATTTGAAAGGGGAGTCCTTACGAAGGAGGTCACTCAAAGTTTTTGCTATGGTCGAATATGAGGGTAAAAACCTTCTAAAATAGCCAGTAAGACCAAGAAATCGGTGAACGTCTTTAATATTTTTAAGATCTGGATAAAATTAATAACAGCTTTAGTTTTTGAAGGGGAAGGAAACAATCTAATGTTTTATATATGACCAAGAAACTCAATTTTCTTATGCAAAAATTGATATTTTTTAAAATTTATTTCAAGTCCGTAATCACAGGCTACCTGGAGAACAATTTTTATATACTCAAGGGCTTGGGACTCATTAGCAGTGGGAATAACCACATCATCCATATATGGGGGAACAAGACTTTTCGAAATCAGATGTCGGAAAATGACATTTATGTACCGCATAAAGGTGAAAGGACAAGTACTTAGTCCAAAAGGCATTCGTCGAAATTGATACTGACCATTATGAGTAACAAAACTAGTAAATTTACGGCTCCTTTCATTTACCGCGACATGGAAAAACCCATTTTTTAGATCTAGAGTTGGAAATATTTTAGCATTTGAGAGACAATATAAAATATCGTCAATTAAAGGAAGAGTATAGTTATATCTTTAATAAGTTTGCGATTTAAGCGTCTATAATCAATGCAAACTCTTGATTTCCGGTCTTTTTTCTTTACTACCACAACTTGACTAGCATAAGGGGATGAACACGGCTCAACAATTCCATTTCCAACCCATTCATCAACTTGAGCTTCCACTATATCTCGTTCGACAAATGGCAAACGTCGGGGCTTATGAAATATCGGTTCGTCGTCGGCGAGAGCGATATCAAGCTCAATGTTTACAGTTTTTGTTTTTTAGGCGTGTATGTCAATAGCAGTTGTTCGATTTCAGCTGTATTAAGTTGAGAAACATTTGGACCGTTACCAAATGTAGGTGAATCATCAGAAATCGTCATAACAAAATTTTCATTTGCACAATCAGATGGCCTTAAAATTTGTGCAAATTTTACGCCTGTAGGCGATATATTTAGATGTGCTTGTTTAATTACGTCACAACCGATTATAAGGTCATAATTTGTACAATAATTTGGTACAACAGAAATAGTAACAGGAAAAATTTGATCAGCGATTGTAATTTCAGAATCAAAAGTTCCTATCACATTAATTCGCGAAAAACCAAAACCTGTTAATAATGTGTTGGTTTGTTTCAGTGGCGGTGCATCTATATTTATGTAAGTAGAATTTCTTAATAGTGTTAAATTGCTGCCTGTGTCTACTAACCCGTTAAGTTTACGGCCAAAAATTGTTACGTCTTTAAACATATTAATAGGAAAAGGCAATTCATGCACAGCATTTACACCAGAAGGTGGTGTAGAAGTGTTATTTAAATTAGCTCGTGGGCATTCAAATGATTTGTGACCATAAAGATTACATGAGAGACATCTAGAGCCACGTGAATAATTAGGACAAGATTTTGATAGGTGACTCATATCATTACAATTAAAACAACGTTGGGATTTTTAGCTGCGTCAGAAATGTTAAATTTTGTGGGTTTTGTTTGGAAGCTTTGTTGTTTAAAATCGCGTCCTCGGCTTTCATATGAATGACGAAAATTCGGTGAATTAGAGTTATGTATTCCCATGTTTATAATGACAGTTTCATGGGTACGTAATTTCTGCTTAAATTCGGAAAATGAGGTTGCACCATAGAGGATTATTTTATCTGAATGATATCCATCAATACCATTAATGACGTACTCAATAATTGATGCTTCGTCAATATTTGAATCGCATCTACTTGCTAATTCACGCATGGAATTAAAAGATTGCCCATTAAAGTCTTGGTTTTATACATTTTTTTCTTTTTTCTAATTTTTGGTGAATTTCTATGGAGAGAAATAACTGAATCTGAAAATTCTTCAATTAAAGTTTTTTTTAAATGACTCGTATGTATTTAAATTTCTTTGTGAAAAAAGAAATGATTTAGCAGTTCCACATACTAGACGTTTCGCGAAAATTAATTTTTGAGAAGAACTGATATTTGGGAATAAATGAAAATTTTCTTCAATATCGCAAAAGAAACTATTTACAGAATAAAAATCTTCACTAGTAAATCTTCTACTCGTTGCCGAAATATCGCGCAATAGAGTCCAAAACTGGGTATTCATCTCTGTAAGGGAAGCATCGTTTGAATGTAAAGGAAAAGTATTTTGTGTACAAACGTTTTGATGTGCCGACATGAAGGAATAAACTTGAACGCTGGGTAGGGGTGCGTTGCTGACCAGATTTTGAAAAGGGGAGTGTTCCCTGATGTGAAAAATTCCTGTCTAACGAGGGATGATCTTTTGCTATTCGTTTTTGAAACGTGTATTGATTCTCAGAAAAAGCTACGTCCTCGCTTTCAGAAAAAGATGTCTTTGCATTATTTAATGTTAGTTGGAATTCCTCTAAGTCCGTCAAAGCTTTAAATATACTATTGCATTAAATTTTGCTCATTTGTTTCTACGTCTAAATGCAATAAATTAGCGACTGAGATGAAATCAGGCAATAAGAATTCGGTTAAAATTTTTTCTTTGTGTTCTTCGACTCTAAACTCTTTAGGGAATGTAGAAAGACTTCTTATTTTTTATTTCACGAAGAACGGTCAAATTCGGTGAATCCTAATATAGAATTTAATGTTTTTACAGCATGAATTGTACGACATTTCAACGAAATGGCAATTATAGGAATATCGCCTAATTTAATATATTTACAGGACTTCTTAAAATACAAAATTAATCACTCTGAAAATTTATAGACGGAGCAAGGTGGTAATCAAAATTTCCCTATCACACTCTGAGTTAAAACTACTAAATACAGTAATTTAAGAAAGCCATAATAAAAAAACAAAAAAATACGTTTAATTAAATTTTGCCTAACTGAGGTTGGGGAGCAGTCCGTACAACAAATCCAGAACCAGTTGAGGCACTACATGAATCCAAGAAAAAGAAAGTCCAACAGCAACAAGTCGTTTTTACGCGTTTAGCACTGTAGCGTCCATTGAAGAAAAATATTAACGCCTCTTAAAAATGTTTCCTCGTCTAGGGAAGATTTTCCTTAATATGCAAGAGAAAGGTCAAACCCCCAAAATATGGGAAAATGACTACAACCTAAGGATGATAAATGCTTTATTTAACAAGATGAAGGATGAAATATCCAAAATTATTAAACAGCAAAGGAGAACGTCTTTCTTCTACGCCTAGAGCTTAGCGTCTCTAACGTCCGTCTGCGTCATTTCCCGTGTGTCCTTGTGTCCGACATTCCTGGCGGGGTGTGACGTCAGTGTGGACTGCTCCACCCTAAGTAACATGGGGAGGGGTTGCGACATTGCACATATCCAACCCTACAATACTTATAACTAACAATGAGTAAAATTAGCAATGGAAAATATAACTAAATCTAAATATACTTTCCTAATGCAGAAAGTGTTGAATTTTTGGATTATACAGTGCTATTCAAACATTTAATAGACTTACCGCACACACATCGCCATTTTAACTTCTCGTCAAACCGAATCTATCTTAAAACAGCACCTCATAAAAATAAGAAATAGTAAATTAATAAATTAATAAATGCAACTATAATTACAGCTTTGCATATTTCAAGAGCAAAAGCATTTTACAGGAAAATTTCGTAATAAGAGTATAAGCAATCACACACACACATTCAGAGAACAAGGCAATTTTATATTAAAATATATTTAAAATAATGTAACTTGTGGTACACTTTATCCTGAACCTGTATGCTGTAGAAAAATTTAAAAACATTAGAGATGAAATAAAATATTTAAACAAGAATAAAAATGCAATATAATAGAAAAATATAAAAAAAAAAAAAAAAACCGAACTAATTTTTAAAAACTTTCATGGAACTGGAATTTTTTAGAAGTACTTATAAGGAAAATAGATAGGATTGCAATGCTCTGTACAATAATTCATAAAATAATTAAGATTTAACATATTTGATTACTCACTAACCAATATATTGTTGCGATTTATGTAGTAATTAATAATATTTTTATAAATAGAAATGAAAACATTTTTGCTCCAGAAAGGGACTTTAACAATACTAAATTTAAGTGTATCTCTTTTACCAAAAAAGTATTGCTGTGTAATTTGTTATTCATAATATATAACGATAGATCAAGGTAATTTATTTTAAGAGGATCATTGTTAGTTTTAATAAGTATTAATAAGATTCACGTATTTAGAATAAAAACTAATATTAAAGGTAAATTTATCATTTTTACCTTCACAAATTGTCCTCTTTTCCCTATATAAGAATATGCCTTTATTAATAATGAAATTATTTTCATTATAATTATATTATCAATAGATTAGCCAAACTATTGCCTTGAGGCTGACCAGACAGATGTATAGATTATCATTAAAATTAATGTATGTTCCTATAAAACTAATGTCTAATTATAGCTTTAATATCTTGATAGTTGATGAAGTTTTGTAAAATATTTTGTAACATCTTAATTGAAATAGTGATGTAGGTATTAAAACCATTTTTAACTGTGTGAAATTTAACTGAATTTTTATGGAACTTAAGTGTTAGGAATATGTGACAAAATTTAACATTTTTTAAATATAAAAACCCAAATTTCTGCACATAGCTGCAATACTATTACAATTAACAATTTCTGTACTACATCGATCTAATTTTAGAAAAGATTTATTGTTCAGAAAGCGTTTATCTAGCAACTACTATATAAAATTTTTACATTTATTCATTCTTAGAACACAAGAAGAGTGTAGATTCTTTTGCCATAAATTCCTTGAAGTGCTTCCTACTGCTCACTCGAAGACTCATCGTGCGGAAAGACTGAGGAGCGTTAAATCTATGGGCGCTCAAAGTCCTCACGTTAGCAGGATGCGGAAGTTTAGTGCGTGGAGCACCGGCTTAGGTATCATCTATCGACACTCGATAGAAGCTCAAAATTATGAGATCCGTCTGTAATAACTCAGTGTGACTTTAAGCAGTGACCTTAATGATAAAAATAATCATTAAATCAATTCATAAGACGCTTTTAATTATATATATTTTTTAAAAGCTTAAATAAGATGTTAATATAAAGCATCTTTCTGTGTACGGAGCTTATCTATTATTTTTCCCATTGCAGACGAGACAACAAACAGCAGTTTTATAACACCCCTTAAGTGTGGTGCAGCCACATTAAAGAAGGCCGTTCTTTGTGGGGGAACGTTCTATTGGGATGTGTCAGTCTTTTGGGTAACACATATTTGTCTTTATTGTATTACTGCAGACTTTAGGCCATCTAGGTGTTAAAGCTTCTTTTACACTCTTCTAGGACTCATCTATTCCACCAGCCATAAATTTTGAGATTCGTAGTCTATAGAACTCGCCTCAAAAAGCTACATTTTCTGGATACGATTGTTCAATACTCTTTTTTTATCTACAAACGCACGTTTTGGACATGGGTAGACCTGTTTGTGGGTCCATTTTGGATGGATTTCAATACTGCCTCACATATATTGACTGATTCTCCAGACTACCAGAATACTTTCCTATAGCTGATAGGTCCCCGGCTTCTGAGAGAGGTTTATGTTGGTTGGTAACTCTTTTGGTTTCATTCATGAAATGGCTCTCAGACTTTGAAAAGTTGTTTGAATTCTCACAGAGGTAACAACTATAGTATGTATTAATAGTTTGTACAGAATCCATAAACATATCTTGCGTATTCTTCTACATTATATGGGGAAGTGGAGTGGTTTTATCGACAATTAAAGGCTAAGATTATGACTCATAGCAAAAAAATGGGCTGTTGTACTCAGCACGATCTTCCTAGGAATCAGTAACGAGAAAGACACCTGAGGAAGAGTCCTCAAATCTAAATTTTTACACCACGCCAACGGGAGAACTTTGAGCCTCGGCACATTTTACGCGACATTGCTTCTCTACTCTGTGAATCTACTAGTCATCTAGTAGTACCAGGAAGCCAGCCCATAGATCAACAATGCCGGCCAAGAGTCATTGAGTGTGACTACTTGACCACTATCGCCACTTTGCCTTCACAGTTCTGGCGATTGTCGAAAGCAATAAAATTGTCTGTTTTTTTTAATTGAAAAGTGTAAGACAAAAGTATCTCAACTACAAATTATGTCGAATTAAATTGAAATGAACCAGAAATCTATTAAATACCCCGATAAGACTTTTAAAAAATACCAATCCAAATAAATATATATCGTTAAAAATTATATTGTGAAGGATGATATGAAAAATTCATTTTCGGTATGAGGATTTAATCTAACGACAGCAAAATTATTTAGCGACAAATTTGTCATAAAAGTAGAAAAAAGCTGAAAGTTTTCCAAGTTCTCTAAAAGTGAAAATTCATCTCTTCTCTTTCAAGTTGGAGATGAAATTTCACGTCTATCTATCCTGTACAAAAGGCTGCAAAAACCGAAAGCTCCCCCAATTTGAAAATGAAACGAAAGATGGAAGTTTTGAGAAGCACTGTGCTTATATATATATATTTCGAAAATTATTAACTTGATTTTCTTAAGGAATTGATATACGAGAGTAAATCAAAAATTACTTATACTATTCGTTCCACAAGATTATTAAAGAAAGTTTGGGGGTGAACATGATTTAAGTTACCGCGTGTGAGGTGAAGCATGTCGAATTTAATCACGGTCTCGTTAGTTGTCTACAATATGCATGCCAGACCCACTATCAAATAGCACCAGAGCAGCTGCGAATTTTTTTTAGTCAGAGGTTGTAAAAAGTGTTTAAATTCACCTGATACTTTTATCACAATTTGGAAATAGTGCATTTTTTGTGGATTAAAACGTTTGTAAGTGGCCAAACGAGCGTAACACAAAAAGAAGGGCCTTCAACCTTGACCCCTGAGACAATAGCATTCAACAAGATCGAGAGGTCATTACAGCAGATATTCGAGTTATCATGTACGAGGTCTCATCTGCTTTGAACATCAATTACGGTCCTGTCTCAAACATGAACATTTGGGATGCGGTACAAAAGTGATTTCATGACCAACCAAAAACTTTCTACCCAGAAGATATACAAAAGCTGAACCTTTAGTTACCTTCCAAACCAAATACGTCTTTCTTGGATTTGAATAAAAGCTTTTTGATATTTTATAAGCTCTCTGTTCAGCTGAAATGCCCCAAATATATAAGGAAATAAAAATCCTTAAATACACCACTGATGAAGGGTGGAAAAGACAAAAGAAAAAATTATAGTTTTAAAAAAACTAAAAAAAAGTTTTTATATAGTGTGTGAATCGAACTAAAAAGTTGAAAAAAAAATTCTTAAGATTAGAATAAAAGTATTAACGAGAAAATGAATGTCATTGTGGTAAAAGCGCAGGGTGCTTTGTGCTACATTTTTACACTAACTCAGGATTTAGGAATAAAACTAGTAAAAAATTATAACAATTAATATAGAGTACCCCACGCTTTTATCCCAATGACATTAATTTTCTCGTTAATCATTCGATTCTTATATTAAGAATATTTTTTTTTTTAATTTTTAGTTCAATTCACTATAAAAGCATGTTTTTAGGTTTTTTTTTTTCACAAACTATAATTTATTTTTCATTTTTTAGTTCGATCTATAATAAAAGCATGTTTTTGGCAGTTTTTAAAGCTATTATTTATTCTTTGTTGAATTTATCCTTGAGTTTAATATTAGGAGCCGGAATTATGTCGCTGCTGGAATTAGTCTTGTTCTTCAATGGATTTTAATTAATGGGTCTGAAGGATATTTATTCTCTCTGGTTACGGGGCCTCGGATGTGAGTCCCATATCGTTATTTTTCAAAGATTCCTTCTCTATAAATACAGGTCTAACTAATAAAAGTGTGTTAAAAAGAAGTATTAAAAGTCAATCGTATTATCACCTTTTAAACGTATTACTGTGTTGTTAATTGGTATCATCACTTCAAACATATTACTTTATCAAAAGAAAAAAATATTTAGCAGTTAGAACATAAATTTTTCACCTTATAAACGTATTGCTATAATATTAATTCGTATCATCAGTTCTAAACTTCTAAACGTATAAATATTTTTTTTATAAAAATAAAAAATATTTAGTAGTAAGGACATAAATTATTTTTATTCACATGCACGAGTCTTTTTTTTTTAATTTCCTTTTTCAGAAAAACTACGCGCCAACACTACCTTTTTTCACATAAAGAGTACTTTTTTTGTTTTATTTGTATTAACCACTAGCCTATTCGCGGTTTTAGGGTTGCTACTTCATCTTTTAGTCGTCAAATCTGGAAATGACATATCGAATTAGTCGCCAAATCTGAAAATAGTTTGGGCAATTAGTCGCCAAATCTGGAAACAATAAAATGAAATAGTCCCCAAATCTCAAAATCCTTATTTATGAGAATCCTGATCAGGACAATGAAACAAAATTATGAAATTATTGTATTGTCCTCAATCCTTGACATGTGCGCAAAATTTCGAATTATTTTTACCTTTTAAAGTGGGTAAAAATCGAGTTCAAAGATTCCATTACAAACAAGTTAAACTTATGAAAGCGTGTTAAAAACGAGTTATGAGCAAGACATTCCTTTAGACTCCTGGATCTTGTGTCACAATTTTATTAAGTGTAATGCAGCGTTTTTCAAACTGTGATGCGCCCCCACTTGGGGGCGTGATAACCTTACAAGGGAGGCGCGAGCATATCAAAAAGTCAAAAATAAAATTTAAAAAATTGCAAAGTTACTGAAAGGAAGCGAAACAAAATACATTCTGACATAATTAAAATGTAAAATACACTTTTACATTGATATAATATACTTATAAATGCATCTGTACTGCATAATGTATTTGACAATTAATTTTCAATACTAAATTAAGAACAATATTAATAATTACTAGTGACTCCCATGGGCTTGTCACATACAAAATTATACACAAAATTTAATACTTATCTTGATAATTTGTACGGTTAAAAATTAAAGTCATATTATAGCTTTAGCATGTAGCTTTTAGTACGTCAATTTTGAAATAAATACATTGTTATTGTATGGAGAGGGCGCGATGAAAATTATGATTGAAAATTGGGTCGCAAGTATTGAAAGTTTAAGAAGCACTGGTGTAATGCGACTGGAAAGAGAATCGTGGGACATTTAACCAAATTGTCATCAAATCAAAAAATCTCAACTGTCGTAAAGTCAAAAAGCTTTATTTGTTTTCACTATGTATCTAAAATAACTACAATTCAATAGCATTATTTAATGTTTAATATGTAATACTATAATTTTTTTTTTACTCATTGACATTTATGTTACGTTGTTACTGGTCTTGAACAAATTAACCCATGTATGTCTGATGGTTGAAAAAATTAATACCTAAAAAAAGTTATTTGAATAAGTATGCATTGACTATTAGGGGGGGGGAGAAAGGCAGCGTAAAAAATGAGATAAAATTGTAGCTAAAGGTAATTCATCTGAGAGCTAATCAATTGATGTAATTTTCCTTTCATCATCTCTTTCAAAAGAACAATCAAGAGGAACAAAGCGAGCGATTTCCACATTGTGAAGGAATTCTGAAAAACCTGAGCGCCCTGAAAGGCTCGTAATTAAAAAAAAGAAATATAATTTACTTGATATTAATTGATTTTCCTAGAATTGTGAAATACAAAACGAAAACAATACTTTACATCGCAAAATTTTGATTGATATACATTAATAAAGCTGCTATTTGCTAATTTACATCATTAAAAAATTTTGCTTGCAGAAAAAGTTTGAGCAAAGATACTCATATCATTTCAAAACATTGACAGTTATGTTAATATCATCGATACATATGAATGAAATAGTGATGGAATTGGAAATTCATGGTACATTAGCTTTCCTAAGACTTCTAACATTAATCATTTTGGAGGATGGGATTGTGTAACAAGTGCTCATCACTTTTTCAAATGAACCTTACTTTTTTAAACAAATAAGAAAATATAGGGGAATGAAAGAATGCAAGATCTTTTCCAGAAAGTCTGATACGGAATTTTTCAAATACGTTTATTCTGAATTAAGAAAAAGTAATACCAGAGAAAGGATAATAAGAATATCGTCTTTAAAGTGAATTTCATTTGCCCACACACAAAATTTGTTTTCAGACATATTATTTACGTTAATCACGAGTTAAATTTTAACAATTCTCAGTATTCAGTATGTCAATTAAGATATATGCACAACACTAATGATTGAATTTTAATTACTCCTCAGTTTTGCGCTCTATAACAAATGTGTCGTCTTTGCTTACAGTACATTAACAATGAGGAAGTGCTTATAAAATTTCAGAAGTATTTCAAGCCTATTGCTGTATGCCAATAGTTAAAAAATGTTCTTTCTGTGTTTGTCACATTAATAAAAATACTATATAATCAAATTTTACTGATATTGAATAAAAAAGCTCAATTACAAAATCATTTCGCAAATTTTTTTACTACTTCTGAATCTTAACAACTAGTTTTAAGAAATCAAACTTAAACACATATTACTTTCAATCCAAAAATTAATATTGCTTGAAATTGCATGAATGAATATTTCATGTTAATATGAATATTTAATTGCATGTTTGAATGATTTGATCTGATCTCTTAAATTTTATAGAAACAATGTTTGTGAATAGAAGTATGTAGGGAGAGAGACCTAATTGCTAATTTGCATCAACTACAAGCGTTGTATGTGTGTGAGAGAGATTTGGTCAATGGATTGACAGGTCAGGATTTATTTTACCATTTACATCTTCACCTGATAAATCCATTCTGATAATGTAGTCGAAGACTGTCTTCCCGTTGAGAAATTCATGCTCTAAAAATAGAGATGACAATATACTTTCAGGACTCCTCAAAAGTTAAATTGCAAATCCAAGAAAAAATGCGCGTAGCGTCATGCAAATTTCAGGAGTCATAGACTTGAGATGGGTTTGCAAATGATTAAATATGCGCACGTATCAGATACCGTGGTACCCATACACGATCCATAATTTTCCCTTTTTCTACACAGAGGCTTTGTGACGACTTTCGAAGAAGCGTAAAAAATACATCGGCGAGCTCAATACCATTAGTTACCGAGTAGACCACCCATCAAGTACAGTGTTAGTGACTGCGGTGCCGTAGGGCCTATTTTTGAATCCCGGAGAAGGCATGGATTTTAGTCAATGTTAAGTGCCTTCGCGGCATGGGGATACTCTAAATAGCCGCCGAGCCACAAGTCCTCTCGTGGTAGAAAGCAAAGAAAGGCCTCTGACCACCCTTAGAGTGTCCTCTTTTAAAGCTGGGATAGAACTGAACAAAACGGTACTGTCACCTGCATGGTGCTCAAAGCTAAGACTAACGACAGGCGCAAAATTCTGGCTCTCCGCAGCGATGAATTTCGTGGACTTGATCGGATGTTACTGTCGATCAGGAGGCATAAGTAACAGCAACAACAGTTAACGAGTGACCGTATTATCGAACTCCATAAACTGGGTTTGTTGCTACACATAATAGCAACTCGCCTAGGGCACAAAGTAAATATCATCCTATGTTATGTTACACGATCGATTTGGGAAGGTCTGCGCCGAAGAGAAAGTGGTGCTTACAGGTGCATGTCAAAGCGCACAGCACGGACCGGCGTATTCACCAATTGACTCTTCGAGACTCTTTCCCCACGGCGCGTGACATCTGAAGCCAGTTGATTCCAGCAACAGGAGGACCTGTGTCCACACAAACTATGCGCAACAGATTGTATGAAGTACTTCTACACACCAGGGTTGTCCTTGAACCCTCAACACAGGGTTAGGTGCCTGTCGTGATGTCATCGTACCTGGACCATCAACCAATCATTAATGGATCATTGCAAATCAAAAATAAAAAGAGACCGAGCAAAATGTCCAGTTAGAAAGTCTTAGAGCATAAAATGATTAAAACAAAACAACATTATGCTCACACACCTATATACCTAAGAAAACCAGATTTTTGTCCAACCTAGCTTGATCGGACGAAGCACTGTTTCGATGCAATCGATCAGCGATACTCAATCTGCGGCCCGTGGGCTGCATGTGCCCAACCGGACATTTCTGAGTGCCCCGGTTATGGCACGTTGTATTAGCAAATTCAATTTTTTAAGAACAATGCTTTAAAGATTTCTATTAATTAAGCTATTCTATCTCAATTTTATTCAATATAAATTTTGTTTTCGATGTCATGCTGGTATGAATTTAAAGATAATTTTTTTTTATTTTGGAATTGTAACGGTTAGTGATAACAAATAACAGTGGAGTAGCGGCTAATTTTTAATTAATTAAACCCCCCTGTATTTCAAGCGAACCGTATCTAAAGAACATATGTTGTTTCAAAACAATTGAAATCTTGATTGTTTCATAGAGAAAAACAAACATGGATCAACAATTTTCTTGATTTGTCGCGAAAATGTTTAGTAATGTAGTTTTACTCGTTACTATACTACTATAAGCCCAAATCTTTCAATATCTCTTTCTTGAGGAGATAAATCGTTTTTTTTAAACTTTGTAACAGCAACAGAATATTTTTGGTGGTAATATCACAAATTGCAGAGGTAAAAAAAGCATCCTATAAAATTTCTTACATTACATACATATAATGATAAACATATGGAATTGTTAAGCATAAGCATATGAATTGACACAGAAATTATTACAGTGTTTCTTGAATGGTTCCGTTGTACTCTTTGATAAATTCAGTTATTTAATCAAATACTTTTTAGCAATATCAAAAAGTTTTAAATAAATTTTAAACAAAAATGCACACAAGCAAGTCTTAACTAATTTTAAACAAATAATACTGATTTAAGTCAGGGGTATTCACTAAAACCCTTTGTTACAAGTGCATCTTGCATTAGAAAAATTAATATTGGAAATAAAAATTACTATACTACTATAAGCCCAAATCTTTCAATATCTCTTTCTTGAGGAGATAAATCGTTTTTTTAAACTTTGTAACAGCAACAGAATATTTTTGGTGGTAATATCACAAATTGCAGAGGTAAAAAAAGCATCCTATAAAATTTCTTACATTACATACATATAATGATAAACATATGGAATTGTTAAGCATAAGCATATGAATTGACACAGAAATTATTACAGTGTTTCTTGAATGGTTCCGTTGTACTCTTTGATAAATTCAGTTATTTAATCAAATACTTTTTAGCAATATCAAAAAGTTTTAAATAAATTTTAAACAAAAATGCACACAAGCAAGTCTTAACTAATTTTAAACAAATAATACTGATTTAAGTCAGGGGTATTCACTAAAACCCTTTGTTACAAGTGCATCTTGCATTAGAAAAATTAATATTGGAAATAAAAATAAATCAGGCTTTGTCAAAAGAAACAATCTAATTATCAAAGTACATGACAGCTTTGTTTCTATGACAGTAGAATGCAAATAAAGGGCTTCCGATGGTTGATGAAAGGAAATCGAAATTACCCTATTACTGGGTAAAAAATGTATGAAACCTATTTTTTATCAATTGTTTTATAGAGTTTTACTTTTAAAATAAAATTCAATTTATGAGTTTTAATATTTGAAACAATTTTCCGTAGTTTAAATGTCTTTGACCTTTTAACGTCTCTCTCCCATTTCTCCTCCCCAATTAATTTTCACTTTATGGACTGCGTAAACTAGTTGTCGTATGTATGTGGACAGGCGGAATAAAGGTTGAGTACCCCTATACTAGTTCTGTTACAAAACCAACAGAATCCCCACTACTGGGCGATGGAAACCCCACTCCAGACATGAGTTTCATTTACCCATTCAAGTGAGGGGCTTTATCCGGAAGGATCGCTTACTGACATCTGTGATATACGAGAATACATTAAATGAACAGAAGTACCAATAACTATCTCCTAGTATCTCTCTCTCTCTCTCTCTCTCTCTCTCTCTCTCTCTCTCTCTCTCACACACACACATTCCTGTCTTACTAGAAGATACTGCCCGCTTGTTATGTAGCACAGCACACCAGACAGCTGGAGTCCAAAGCTTTATCAAAGATTGATTGGGGCATCAAGTTGTGTTCGTGATTCTTCAACTAATACTCTCAAGAAGTCTTCAAGCTGTCAATTCGCGTTATTCACAACCAACCCTTCGGAAAAAGAAAATCGTGTTATGCAGATGAACTTACTATATATAGTCGAAGTTTTCTAGCTAGAATAGAGAGTAGGAGAGGAAATAAATCAGAAATCAGGGGAGATCGTTACTGACAGGTATCATATTTCAATAATTGTGATTAAAAACTTATTAGGAGAAAGCTTTAAAGTGACGATTGCTCACTGAGATTAAATCGATGTTAGATTAAATCGGATGATAGATTAGATCCTATATGAAGTAAGGATCGAGTTTAATAGTCTCCTAATTGTTCGTGTATTATCGTCGTTGCTCCACTTTCGTGGTTAGCACCGAGACATTCTCTTACTGTTATTAATTGAATTTATGCCGTTTCATTGTGTGATCAATAAATAGTTTCATTGGACCATGGCGAGTGTTTCTTGTTTACCGCCACATATCTAGGTTTCCAAGAAAGAGGTTACAACCTCTCACAAAGTTATCGGGTTTAGTGGTATCTCGTTGAAATTTCTTCCTGTAGCGTTACGTAAGAGATATGGTTTTTGAAGCTCTGCATATCAGTTTGCTCGATCTACGGCGTACAATGTCACACCTTCCCCGCTGAGAAATGTATAATTACTCTCACAGATACAAATGTGTATGAAGAGCAATGGCGGAATCAACGAACGCTTTTCATATTAATTTTAATCACGCTGTGTGTTTGTGTGCGTCCACGTGATTCAGTAGAAAGACGATGCGTACACTGATGTCAGGAACCAAATATCAGACGACATGCATGTACGCAAAGCGTGCGCGTTTAACTTGCGTAGCTCAAGTTTACAATATAAAAGAAAGAACAGAGGGGCTCAATTAAACATTAGTTTCAAGTTAAAGTGAGTTCTTTCGTAAAATATGGTTACAAAAAATCATCTGGATGAGACCTCACACGTAAAAGGCTGATCGGAAAACTGGAGGAGAGGCGTAGTTTGACCAGGGTTTCTGAAGAATTTAAAATCAACAAAAGTGTATTCTAGCGAGCTTGGAAAGTTTTCCAAACCATAGTAACAGCTGGTAGAACGGTTGGTGGTGGCCGCTTTAGGAAAACAACTGCAGTGGATGACCAATATATCTTCCTGCAGGCGAAAATAAATGGGCAATAGCAGAAGCTTTGTAATCCACTATCGCTAGCAATTTCGGAATTCCAAAATCAACTGTTGGTCAGATATTAAAGTGAAAGAATGATAATGGCCTGCGTGATTCTCCAAAATCAAGTGTGGTAACTGAAATGGTACCAAGGAGGATGGTAACTTAAGAGGGACTGGCAATGAGTAAAAACACCCTAAGACTCCGTCTAGATGTCGCTAATTTGTGTGCACTTTATGATACACCTTTCATCTTCGTAAATAGTAGAGAAACCCAATTGAAATGCTCCAAGAAACAAGAAGCGTGAACAACGAAGTATTGAAAGTGGGTCTTTTGCCGCGATGTGAATCTAAATCCGATTGGTTTGAAATTGATTATTGATGTCCAAAAACACTATAATAGATCCCAGGTACCACTGAAGCATGCAAATGGATCAGTAATGGTCTGAGTTACTTCCAAAATATGGTGTCGCCACCTTCGTACAAACTAATGGGATTGTGGATAAAAAAGTGTTTGTAAAAAGATTTTAATAGATCCCATGCTGCCTTATGCTCGTCAAACTGGTAACAATGTGGTTTATAGCTAAGAAAACTAAATTATTTGACTTGTTCAGTTGATCACATGACCTCGATCCAATGGATCAATCACCTTTGGAAAAACATGGAATAAAAAGTCAGGATATGGAAGCATTCTTATGATCCTTTGACGATCGTCAACTAGCATGCTGAACTTTTTTTCTTATTTGTGTCTTTTATGCAGGGCGCAGTGTGTCTTGTGGTACATATGTAGCTTCGAGTTCTTTTTTGATGGGGTTTTTTAGGTAGCATGTGAACATTTTCCCTTCAACGTTTCATGTTCATCGTGTTTCCCTAATTTACTTCCGATATCATGATTAATATCCATTACTTTATCAGATTCATCCCTTTTTAATGAGTTTCTACTTCATCCAATAGCGATCGCAGATGCGCATTTCATTTTTATATTCTGATCATTTACATTTATAAACCATAATGAGTCGTAAAGCATAGCAATCAAAACTACAAAGTCCTTCATAGGGGGAAAATGTAGCCTATACTTGGAGAATATTTTGCTACAAAAGTGGTCGCGTGGAGAACTGAGTCACCCTGAGTACCTTAAGATTTCCAATCACATTAAACTGAGAAACTCTGATGGTTGCTCTATCTGTCGCAGTGAACTCATTGCTATTGATAAAGGCCTTAAAGATGCACTCTTAATTCTTAGTTTGAACAGCATCTGGATATTATCTGACAACCGTAGTGCCATTGAACATCTTTCTAACTGGCATAAAAAGGGTGATAATACAGGAGTGGCTATTCTGGAAAAGTTAAATTATCTTAATTCTTCTCGCGAGATCCATCTACAATGGGTTCCTTCGCACGTTAACATCGCGGGCAATGAGACTGCTAACTCCCTAGCAAAAGATGGCGCAGCTCAACACACTATAAACTCGGCCACTCTCATCTACTCAGAATTGCACTTCACCTACATCAACAACAAGCAGTCAACTGTTCCTCCTGCTCATCACTGATATGAGGCTAAATGACTTGGTAGCTCTCTTTTCCTTCAACGCAGCAGGCAGGAACAAACTATTCTGACTCGTTTCCGGAGCGGCCACCTCCAAACTTTGACTTTTAGGCATGGAAACAAAGTTTTTCCAATTTGTGTAAGATGTTCTGCCTGCCAGGCATCTACAGAACGCATTCTTGACTGTCTGGAGCTTTCAAAACAAGATCTTTATGAAGGCTCTCTAATGATGTTGGACTTTTGAGAGTGAATGAGAGCATGGACTTGGTCCAGCTTGACTCGGCATGGAGATGAGCAACAACACCTTAAGATTAAAAAAATGTTTGCCACTCCAAAAAAGAGAGAGAAATAGGACAAATACGTTCTAGTTCCCATTAAGAATGTCATATAGGAGGATACTGTCATCATTGGTAGATAAACAATTTTCCCCAGAATTAAAGATTCCGTGAGTCTGGGGTGATTCTGGGCCCTGAGTAACCACCCCCGGGTTAATAGAACTGAATAAAAGTAAGTTCTGCGGAATGAAACAACAAAAATAGAAACTAGGCTTGCAAAGGTATGGATGAACGAATAGGGAAATTAATTCTTTCCTTTATAACATTTAAATATAAACCATTAGCCAATGGGTGAATTGAAAATTTTTGAGTGAATTTCCCATGGAGCACTTGATCCTCCGAATGTTAATCAGAGCAACAAATGAAGCAAAAAATGTTTCAACTCGAGGCTTCCATGAATAAGTAGTATTCGACCTTTTACTCGAAGTGGATCTTATGAATATCGGTAAATTTCAATTTTTGCAGTTTGTGATGTTATCATGCAAATTAAATAATACTCCTCCCAAACAAATAATCCAAGATAATGAAAATATTCGTCAAAGTAGGCAACGTTATACGTTCAAGTGAAACCAGCGGAGCAAAATTAATCCAGAAAAAGGTAAAAAATCCTTCAAACACATTTACATAGAAATGTTGGTCGTACCTGTCATCTACTTCTATTATAGGGAGTAAATGTTTGTCGACAGCTTAAAGAGATTTTTATTTCTTTCAATGCTTCATGCTATTTCTTTCAAAGTTTTTGAAGTCATTTGGGGGCGTGTTTATTAAATATCCGAGCAAGAACAGATGAGTAATGTTGTTGGCAACAATCATAGTTGACATCCATCCAACGCTCCACCCATCAGGGCAGTGCTTCTCAGACTTTGACCAATTTACAATCATAAATTTCATGGCGCCCCCTCCGTACAAAAAGAATGTATTTCGAGAGACAATACAAATTTAATTATAAGCCATACAAATTATCAAGAGGACTATTAAATTTTGCATATGATAAACTCATGGGGTCTTATTAGTATTTGTTAAACTTGTTCTTAAATTAGTATTGATGAATTAAAGGTCAAATGCATTGATATATTTATTATATTAAATCTTTGTAAATGTGTATTTTTACTATGTCAGAATGTATTTTGTTTTGATTAGTTTCAGTTAATTTTTTTTAAACTTTTTTTTTCGAATTTCAATATGCTCTCCTGGTAGGAACATCTCGCCCTCCTCGGGGTCACAGTTTGAGAAACGCTGCTTCAAGGAAACAATGCATTTTCATTTTCACAAACACGCGTTCTTGAAATCCACTCTAGCGCTAATTAACAAAAGTGAAATTGAGCTGTCGTTATTTCATAACGGGATGTTTCGCAAACTCAAGAAGCTTCCAACGAGATTATTACACCATTGTCCTTATTTTTTCTTTATTTTCATCACACACATACATGACGTATTCCTTATTCAAAGGGGAGGGAGAGATAACTGCCGATTCGTATAAAACGTCAAGAATCATGTCTTAATCTTTACTTTGAATCCACAAAACCCGATGACTTTTCGTAAGAAAACAATGCACTCCATCGCTATTATCTGCCTAGCCGTTTTTGTTACGGTAGTCACTTGGACAAATGCGGTGAAGGTGAATGAGATTAATGCTATGAAGAAAGACTTTTGCGGTATGTACACAAAATTCTTGCAAATGATTAATTTGATTTTAATTATTGTATCTTTATAAATCCTTTTTGTTTTTAAAAAGTGTTATTCTGTCATTCTATAAAATGACTCAATCTCAGAAGCAATTGCAATCTTTATCGTGGGTATTTTGTATAATTTCAAAGAAGAATTTTTAATAAAATGTTCTTCTTAGAAATATTGAAGATATTTTGTATTTTAAAAACGACTTGATGAATGGGATCTTTAGGGATAAAGAAACATATCTGAAAAAACAACCGTTATTTTTATTTTTAGAGAAAAACTAGGTATCAAGTACTAAAGCTAGAGTTTTAGTACCTGATTTCGAGTCTCTTCCATATACATGACAGATTTATAAAAAGTACTTTATTGTAATCATTTCCCTTAAGTTTTACATTCTTCAATATTAATATATTTTGATGTGCTATCTATCTTTATTCACTGCAAAAAATTTTGAATAAATTGAAAAGGTGTTTCTTAGATTATAGGGTCATTAAAAAACATCCCAGTAAAACTGAAGAATTAATTGTTTTCTATAATATTTACTTAATCTTACTTATAAGAATATTTTTAAGTGTTTTTTTTTAAGAATGAAATGTTCATGCAAATTTATGCGCGGAAAATGAGTCTCTCCAAGGCAATCCAATGAAATTCAATTTATATGGTAATACTTATGTTACGATCCCCTCAGAGTGTTGCAAACCTCACATTTTTAAATTGTCACATTTAATCACATTTTGCAGCCCTTTTTAGCTTATAACAGGAAATAATTTTGACGATGATTAACATCAAATTCGAAAACTCTTGTAAAGCATTTATTTCTTAATATGTTTTTTACTCAGCGGTTTGTGACACTTCAGAAAGATCAAGAAGTACATCAAGGAAATTAAAATTATAATATGTCTAATGTATTTTTAATTATGCATTTTTTTCTTAACAATGAAAATTTTGCTAAAATTTAATAAAAAATATTTTTTCAAAGAAAAAGAGGGAAACACGTTATTTATTTTATAAGTATGACTCTTTCAACCTCTTAATGTTCTTTAGAATTATAAAATTCTTCTGAAAATCAATTTTTTTAAAAAATTAGTCTCCAAATCTAGACGAGTGCCTTAAAATAAGTATTAAAGAAGCATTGGCTTAAAAAAAATAAATGGTTAACCCTATGTGGACATTGCATAAGAAATATACGAATAATGAAAAAATATTTCATAGCAGGAATTGGTTTACATAACAATATGTAAATGTATATACATATTTATTCTCTAGTTTCGCATCATTCATTCAAATACGCATTTTAGACATTTTATGTGTGTTGA
This sequence comes from Trichonephila clavipes, assembly GCA_019973935.1. Lineage (NCBI taxonomy): Eukaryota > Metazoa > Arthropoda > Arachnida > Araneae > Nephilidae > Trichonephila > Trichonephila clavipes. The sequence continues at coordinate 295,849 of BMAU01021392.1, read as the reverse complement.
ACCTTATGAAAAATAACTAAAAGCATTTTAGTGCTTCAAATAACAATATCTAAAGAATAATAGCATTAAAAGAAAACAATCAATGAAATAAAAGCATAAGTGTAATAAAAGCCCTTATTGAGTTTGCACCACATTCTCCAATCTTTTACTAGGGATGGCGATTTGAGATCGATTAATCGAAAAATCGATTTCTCGGACGAAAAAAATCGATTTTTTATATCACTATGTAGCACTGAATCGATTCAGTGAGACGATATTTCATCCTACAAAATCGACATTCAATTTTTTTCCGTTTTAGTAAAAATCATAAAGTTGGTAAAAACCATAGAAAACGAAGAATTTAAACACTATTTATCGCAGGCAGTTATGCACCTGGAGTAGGATCCTACTCTTTAATGGCAAGAACAAAAAAACTCTATTTGTCATCACGTTCACTCAATAGCCATGATCAATAATAGTACCGTGGGATCCTCTGTTCCTTGTGAGCGCCTTTTTTCGATTGCCAGCAACATCCCAAGGGATGAGCGGAACCCCTTGGATCCCAGTAGACTTGACAAAAAATGTTTAGATATTAAGCATTGGGAACTATAAACTATATAATATATTTTCTAAGCTTTTCAATGTAACAAGTACATTTAGAAAATAAATGCCTCTGCTATTATATCTAATACTTTGATATGGTAATAAAAAGAATTGTAATTCTCAAATTCCCTGAACTAAAAAAAATCCTCTGATTTTACTGATAAATGATCGTTTATTACGGTATCTTTCTTGTTTTTCATAAAATGGATTTATATCTACATTGTAAATAAAGACTTGAAAAAAAATCGATTTTTTAGAAATCGATCTTTTAGACCTGGATTTTGTGTGTGTGTGTGAATCGAGGTTACGATTGAGGTTACGATTCGAATCAATTTAAAAAATCGATCTTTTTCGAAAAAATCGCCATTCCTATCTTATACACTACGCCTCTGTATGTTTTAAGTGCACCAGCTGTTCAATAAAATGCGGTTTTAGTGACAAAACGAAACAGAAGCTCACGACCGCGGCGCTAAGTATAAACCAAAATTAAAGGGTAAAGATTTTTGTAAAATAAAAGATGCATTTAAAGAAAGAGTTCTTCCTCTTTCATTCCTCTGTTTTATTGAACATGTTCCTGAAACTATCTAATTATATAAAAACACATATCATAAATACAAAAACATTTATCTAAATATCCTTTTTTTAGAAAACAAACAACTGGGGGATAACATGCAGAAATGTTTCGAAAAACTAGAAAAAATTGACTTGCCAAAAGAAGTAAGTTTTTACTTAGTTTACGTAGAAATTTAGGCATGCATGGGTTAATTTTAAAACTAATCCTGTTGTCTAGAAAACTATATTAGAAAACTATTTTAACTATTTACTCGAAACTACAATTTTCTTTAAACGCAAGGTTCCGGTGTTTCGATTCGAAAATATTGAACCTCTTACTGCAGTGCCTTTAGGAACTTTTTTAATAATCGTCGCGGTGGGATCCAATTGGTATCAATGATTTAAAGAAACCCAAAACGATGATGTGAAAGGATTAATTAATTAAATTAATCGATATAATTAACTTCCATAAAAGAAACCTGATATTTTCTCATCCAAAATTCAGCCTACATTAAAAATTTTGCATCTAAGTTTCTGAGCTAAAACGGAGATTTAAAAAATAGTTCCTCTAATATTAAACGAATCTCTCAAACATTTGTTACTAAAAAGAATTTCTCGAAGATGCTTTTCAAAGCTTTGACACTGTACTTTACAAAATTCCCCACTTAAAACTAGAAAATTTGTTATTTTAAATCTGAATAATATATTTTATACTGAAAATTTTGAGAATTTTAAGTCATAATAGATCTGTCTTCTGCTGCTGTACATGCATCAATTTCGGAACAAGATTTGCCCTATACCAAATGTAGTAGAGAAGGGGTCACTATTTTAATTAATCGCAAATCAAAAATTTTAAAATTTCCTTATTGCTCTCCTTATAAAGATGATGAAAAAAAACGAAAACTTGCCTGTTTCTTAAATGATTTATTTTATTTTGACAAAATCACGTTTTTTTCCCGTAAATAAATGAGAACAATGTGCTTATAATGACGCTTGGCTAGCTCAGCTATGATTGGTTCGAAATTTGCTGGTTTCAGTCTTAAATTCGTCTTCAGAGTTCCTCATTCAATTTATGTCTCTGTTTTTTCAAAATAAAATTAACATAAACCTTGAAACCCTATTCAACCAAATATTAGCTTCGGAATGTAAATGAAAAAGGACATGTCGCTTTAAAAAGTTTTGAATATTTTTGCGTAATATTTATATTCATCGAAAATTTGCGTAAATTTATATTATTAAAAAGCTTCAAGTTCATCCTCAGTTCAAGGTTAACTAATAATTCAGCGACTACATCTTGCAAATGATTGTCGATAATTTCAACATGAACAGAGAAAGTGGCACGATAATCCCCCATTCTGGAACATTCATACCTTAAAGTTCTTCAAAGTGTTACATAAAATCCTCACTTAGTTGTTGGAATGCTTTGTATACTTCCAATTCCTCGTCAGTTATGTCCATTCGTCATAAATTTGAAAAGTTTTGAAAAACTTTACGTAACAATTGGACGAGTTTGTTTAATTTAACTTGAAAGCTTGAAATATCTGTCCATGCTTGAATTAATGTAATACCTTTTCCTTGGAGGCGTGTTTGAATATCAGTGAACTGTGTGAAAATACATCTGCCAAATAAAAAATATTATGTTTGTTATCCCTTGCAATTTGCCAAGTCTTTGTAAAGATGCACCTTTTGATCATCATTGTATTTCAGTGTGTAACAAAAATGGGTTGGATAGCTCCTCATTTTTCTTGCAACGTTTAACAAACATGATTTAAAAGTTGCGCTCTAATTTGATTAACGTATTCAATACACAACACTATAATGTATTATGAAGATCGTTATTAAAAGATATTTCGTTACTAGATGTTTATACTAAGGAACAGCGCACGCGCAGCAGAAGCCATTACGCAAAGCGGGTGGGTGACGTAAGGATGAGGAGATGTAGACAGCTTAAGCCATTTTGTTACAATAAGGAGCGAGAATCATTTCTTCCAACTCTAAGAATGAACAACGCAGTGGCGTAACATAACCCCTGCATAGCGGGCGGGGGCAAAGCCTATGTTATGGTTTTTCAGTTCTTTGTAAGATCCGGTGGGACCCAAAACCCGACTTTGCAGAGAAGGGGGGAGGGTAATATTCTCCGTTACGCCAGTGGAGTAACGCATCACGAAACGCGCAAAGTTTTAACGGATAATTATTTAAAAAATATGCTGGAAAGAGAGAGAAATTAAATAAGGTATAAATCTCTCTCTAATATAAAAACTTACTTAACTGTAATTACAAATGGCAATCCCAACGAAAAATACATATATTGTAATTCTGTCAATAAATTAAAATTGAACAGCATTGGTATACATTCAATAATCCCCTAGATTAGATCGACCCCTAATTATACTATGTCGACATCAAAGGACGATATCGACCCTTTTGCCAACTCCTGGGAACTCCTGCACTCAGTTATTATTTTGTCCGTTTTTCTGTCTTATTAGTTCGTCCTTTTGTGAAGAGATAGAAGAAACAGTCCATCAAAGGCTTGTCTAAACTAGTTACAAAAAAGTAGTGAAATACAGTCGTGCGAAAGAAAAGTGAATTTTAACATTCCACAATTTTAGATTCCTCGTGCCATTAAGACTCCAATCCAAACGATTCCCTTCAGTATTTCTGGAACACCTCAATCACATCTTAAAGTCGAAAGCCACATATTCTTAAAGTATCGTGCGCTACTTCACTAGCCTTAATTATTGATTCAATCATCTCACAATAAGAAACAGGCGAAATATGAATCCACTGTAATGAAGTAATATATAAATACCCTCTAACAAATTTTTTTAAAAAAAAATTGCTGTAAATATAGTAAATCAATCCGAATAAACTATTTTTTACACATGTCTACCTAATTTTGCTTTATTTCCATTGTTTTTTACAAACTCTCAGTGATAGTGAAAATATATTTTGAAACTGCTAATGTGACTGTGATACGATATTTTTTTAACTTGTACAACTGCTACTAGTGACATTTTATTCTAGACTTTTATCCTTTCATAGCTTATTAATTTTTTTTTCTATGTTGAAATATTTTACTCATATATCATTTTAAGTGATCTGCAAATGTTAGTATATTTTACGTATTTTGGTTCAATTTAAGTGATTTATTATGTCTTATTTAACACTGAATGATATCCCAGTTATTGCGCAAGCATTGAAATTTGACAAGACTCAAAATGTAAAACTATTGTATTCTGTTATTTTGAACGATCACCCATTCCCCCTCTAGAGAACAATTGCGAAAGTTTACGGGTTTCGCACCAGATTTTGATATTGAGGACTACTCCTCCGTTATTTTAAAAAAAATTAACCTACCCGATTTAATCTGTTTAGCTAATTTTTTACAACTAGAAACAAATGGAACTGCCGAAGAACTTTGTAATAATATTTTGCTTTCACTAGCTGATTTATCCGCTTTTCATAATAAATTAAATATACCAGGTGTAGACGAATGCCCCCCGCGGGATGCAGAAAATTCCTTTGATTCCCCCCTTTCTATCGGCCGACACCTTTAGCCAAATTGATGAGCCAATCGTTCCCTCTATTTCGAAAAACGATTTATCGTGGCTTTTTGTTAAAGATTTACTTCAAACTCTTCGTAGTTTCAGTGCAGATGACTCATACACAATCGAACATTTGTTTCTGATGTGGAAGAAAATTTAACGTTTTGTCCAATAACCGAACAACAAAAAATTATTTTTGTAAAACAGCTTTTGACAGGAACTGCAAAATTATTTATTCAATCTCAGCGTGGTATAAACTCTTACAATTTTATAAAAACACTACTTATTCAGGAATATGGAAAAAATAAATCAAGCTCAATTGCATAGGGAATTACAAAATAGAAAAATGGGGCCAAATGAAACGGTATTCCAATATTTAGTCGCTATTCAGGAATTAGCGAATCGAGGTCAAGGATTTCTCGACGAAACTTCAATTATGGAATATTGTATTAATGGAATCCCCGATTCTCCTTCAAATAAGCTAATATTATATGGATGTACAACAATTCAGGAATTTAAAGAAAAATTAGGAATTTATATATATATGACAAGATATTTCAAAATGAAAGCAAAAATCGCTCTTCTTATGATACGTCGCGTAATCCAAACTTTAGTAGCCACCGCCGTGATGTTGAAAGTACACAGTTGATAGATATCCAAAATTCAATGCACCAAATCCTAATTCAAAATTTGAGAATAAAAATTTTAGAGATAGGAATCACGTAACTTGTCTTAATTGTTCGGGATCCGGTCATATTTCTAAATTTTGCCCAGATAAACATCGTGGTCCAAAGTGTATATTATGCGGAAATTTTGGTCATAAATCTGATACTTGTCCTCAAAAAAATATCCCTTCTTCTAATAATGTTGATAAAATTACTCCATTAACTATACTATGTGTAAAGAAGTTAAAATTTTATCTAAAAAAATATTATCTTTAGTTGATACCGGAAGTCAAGTAACCTTAATGAAAGAAAGTGTATGGAATCAATTAGGTTCCCCTTCTTTAATAAATAGTGGTAATATACTAACTGGTTTTGGCCTTTCAAAAACTTATATAATTGGTTCATTCAACTCAACTGTTTCAATTGACAACCAAGACTTTCATTAAATTAATTTTAAAATTAATGTTGTCCCCAACCACTCAATGAGCTTTGATATTATTATTGGTTGTAATCTAATTAAACAAGCTAATTTGACTATAACACCTGATAGTGTTATATTTTCTAAGCCACAAATCGAAGTATCTGACGCTTCTCCACAACCATTTGTTTTCGCAATTACTGACGACATTCCTAAATTTGATATTGGCCCTGAAATTCCAAAACAAACTCGTAATGATGTTGAGGCATTACTCGTATCTTATAGGCCGAATAAAATTAAAACGACGGATATTGAGTTAAGCATTACCGTGACGAACGACAAACCAATTTATCATTCTCCAAGATGGTTACCTTTTACTGAACGTGATATAGTATATAAACAAATAGATGAATGGGCACAAAATGGTATTATTGAACTATGTTCATCTGCTTATGCTAGCCAAGTCCTAGTTGTCCGCAAAAAAGACGGCAGTCCACGAGTCTGCATTGATTTTCGAAAATTAAATCGTGTGTTAGTTAAGGATAACTATCCTCTGCTCCTCATTGAGGATATTTTAGATAAACGTCTGGATACTAGAGTTTTCAGTACATTTATTTACGTCATCGTTTTTTCCATGTGCCTATTAACAAACAGAGTCGCCCATATACCTCCTTCGTAACACAAAATGGTCAATTTCAGTTCCTTAAAATGCCTTTCGGACTCTCTAAATGCCTTTCAACGTTTTATCAATACAGTTTTTTGTGATTTAGTTGTTCCAAGGAATTGTTTTCTCTTACATGGATGATATAGTTATCCTTGCTAAAAATGAATCTGAGGCTATTGATAGACTCAAAAACGTTCTTAAAGTGTCCAGTGATTACGGATTGGAAATAAATTTTGATAAATGTCAATTTCTGCATAGGAAAATTGAATTTTTAGACCATATTATTGAAAATAAACTTTTTCCTTCCCCTTCTAAAACTAAATCAGTTGTCCATAACCCCGAACCAAAAACAACTAAAGAAGTAAAACGCTTTTTAGGTCTCACTGGATATTTTCGTAAATTTATCCCTGCTTATTCTGTAATTTCTAAGCCACTTAGTGATCTTTTACGAAAAGATACTCCTTTCAATTTTGATGTAAAACAAAAAGCTTCCTTTGACGAGTTAAAACGTTTTCTCTGTCAGAAACCTGTCTTAGATATATATCGACAAAATTGTGAAACTGAAATACATACTGATGTATCAATCGACGGACTTGCTGCTGTTTTATTACAAAGATCCCCCGATTATAATTCCTTACATCCTATATATTACATCTAGAAAAACGTCCGAAACGGAGAGAAAATATACCAGCTACGAACTCGAAGTTTTAGCAATCATAGAAGCTCTCAGAAAATTTAAAGTGTACATTTTAGGAATGCCTTTCAAAATAATTACTGATTGTAATGCATTTACAAAAACTATGAGTAAGAAAGATCTAAACACACGAATCGCGCGTTGGGCAGTGAATTTACAAGATTATGATTACACTATTTTACATCGCTCTGGCTCACAAATGGCCCATGTCGACGCTTTAAGTAGAATACAGGTTTTAACAAATCAGTATACTGATTCTATTGTGCATAGGATAAAAGAATCTCAAGAGCTGGACCCACATATTCTTTCCGTAAAAGCTCTTCTTCAAAATGGCCCATATGATAACTACTGTATTAAAAATAATATACTATATAAATTTATTGACGGTGCCGAAGTCCTTGTTATTCCCGACGAAATGCAGCATCACTTTAACAAAAATGCTCACGCCAAAGGACATTTTTCAGTTAAAAGAACTCTAGAACATATAAAAAATAAATATTTTATACCACAACTTCAATCCAAAATTGAAAAATATATTTCTAATTGTGTAACATGTATATTGAAAAATAAAAAGTCTGGTAAACAAGAAGGATTTCTCCATCCTCTTGTCAAAGATGATATACCTCTAAATACATACCATATCGATCATCTTGGTCCTTTAGCAACATCAAGAAAAAACTACAAATTCATTTTAGCTGTCATTGACTCTTTCACTCAATTTGTTTGGTTATACCCCACAAAAACTACATCTACTTCTGAGGTAATAAAAAAATTAGACATTCAAAAAACTACATTTGGAAATCCTCGTTTTCTTATCACTGATCGTGGAACTACTTTCACTTCTGACGAATTCCACACTTATTGTTCGGAACAAAAAATTACACTTCATCATATTACTACAGGTTTGCCACGTGCTAATGGTCAAGTAGAACGCATTAATCGAACAATTATTCCTGTCTTATCTAAGATGTCAGAAGACGATCCCACGAAATGGTTCAAACATGTTCCTTCACTACAAGAAGTCTTAAACTCAACATTCCAACGAAGCATTAACACCACTCCCTTTGAATTACTCTTTGGAACACAAATCAATAACAAGACTGATTTGCGCATTCAACAATTAATCGACGAACAACTACAACTCGAATTTAATGAAAACAGAGAACTCCTACATAAAGCGGCAAAAGCGCAAATAATTAAAGTGCAAAATGAAAACAAAAAGTCTTATAATCTTCGACAAAAATCTCCTTATTTATATAGTGTTAAGGACTTAGTTGCTATTAAAAAACGCAACAAGGACCTGGACAATAACTCTGCAATAAATTTATTGGTCCATATAAAATTACACAAGTAAAACCTAACGATACCTACAACGTCGAAAAATGTGGAAATTTTGATGGCCCAATCAAAGCCAGTACTTGTGCCGAATACTTGAAACCATGGCCAAACAAATGAATGTTACATTACAAACAAAAACTTTTACATTAACATTTTTTTGACATTATCACCATACTCAAGACTGCTTTGTATTGTTTGTCTTCTTTCCATCTGCATACCTATTTTTTTTATTCTTTATTATTAGTTTTGATTTTCTCATACATATTTGTCTGTTTTAATAATTGTTTTATTTGTAAGTTTATTTCCTCTAGCTTTTCAGTTTTATTTCATGAAATTTTGAAATGTATTGTATTTTATATGCGAGAACGCATGCTTGGTCATGATGGCCGATGTAGGAATGGATGTGCACATATCGTATCCATCCTATATTCCTTAATGATGTAATGCCAAGAGAGCGCCACCTAGCTGGCAAGGCGGTTCGAGGATAACGAGTAAACTAGACTGGAGTAGAACGATTGCGCGGGAGACGACTGAGAGAGACGACGGCGAGGAGACGATGACGAGGGCGCAGGAACGAAATGCCTCGTGGAATCCAACGATTTACTTTAAAAATGATGTTTTGATTACATTTTACTAACTTTTAGCCCTCACTTATAAATAATTCCTCTTAATAAATGTATATTTAACTCAATCTGGCCGTTGTCACTCTCTATAATACCCTCTAGCAATTTTTTTAAAAAAAAATTGCTGTAAATATAGTAATTCAATCCGAATAAACTATTTTTTACACCTATCTACCTCATTTTGCTCAAATACCAAATAATCCATTAACACGTTGCTTCTCCACCTTTGCGATCCTATTTTCATTGCACCCTCCTCCTTACAATAACAACACATTGAATGCAATGAGGATGTACTAAAGCTACCATACGACTTTAATTATAAACCGTAAAAATGATCAAGATAAGTATTACATTGTGTAGATGACATCGGAGAGAATCACTAGTCATTATTAAACTTGTTCTTAACTTAATGCTGATAAATTAATTACCCAATTGATAAGTATATTATATCAGTGAGTTTTTGTTGAAGTAGCCCTCACTCTCTCTATTTAGCTATTCGAGGGCTTTGGGTGACAGACCTCGTAATATTGAACAATAGTAAAGTAACGAGGACGACACCTGAGCTGCCAGCTCTCTGCAATGCTCCACACCAACTGGACATGCCAGCCACGAGCCCGTTACCTTCACCCTCAGACTACCACCGCGGCGTATATTTTTTCAGTGTAAATGCGTATTTTTTTATTATGTTATAATGTATTTTGTTTTGCTTACTTTCAGTAAATTAAAACTTTTCGACTTTTCAATATGCTTGCTCCCCTCACGTAGGGTTCTTACGCTCCCCAGGGCGCGTGACCACAGTTTGAGAAACGCTACATTTTAGTTCTCTTTAAATATTGAGAGTTGCCAGAAAGTTGTTAAAGGGTAGTCTTATATTTTTTTATTCTATTTATTTTTGGTGATTTTGTCATGAAGGTTACAAAATAATAATACTTTTTCGGGGTCAACGTTATGTATTTAATATTTCATATCAAATGTATTTGTTGAAAATCCACTTGTAGATGAAGAATTCTGGCTTAGAATTGGCTTCTGTTTTTGAACCATACAAAAGGAGGGGCTTTCCCCCCTTCCTTTAATGATAAACATATGCATGAAGCATTATTTTTTCTAACCAGCATTAATGTTGTAGGTAGTATTTCAGATTTTATTTTTATGTTCAAAATTTTATCTCATTCCCAATCGTTTTTTTACTATTTATATCTTATCATTGTTTTCATTTATTAACTATCCGTAACCAATATCCATCTCGATCTAACTAATTCTCACTATTTTTCTCTTCATTTTAGTTTTTAATTTTCGATTGCACATTTTGTATTCATAACACACTCACCCCAATGGAGGAAATAATACACCATCAGGATTGTGTTAAACTAGGAGTCTTCAGCCTGTGGCTTGCGGACCACGAATAGCCCGCTGAAAGCATTTTAGTTGCCCCTCATTTGAATTGAGGCAATTTCAAAAAAAATTGCCTTGTTTTCCTTTTGTCATAAGAAACGCCATTTTTTCTGTTATTCTTAATATTTAAAACATTTCACTGATGTATTTCATGTCCATTTAGATAAAACTTTCTGAAAATGGCAAATTTTTCAAACATTTCACTGTATAGTTTAAATAATTTTAAATATAAAAATATCTGACTATGCATAAAATCTCATAATTTTTAGGAAAAGAAAGTGGACTTATCTTTAACAAGCTTGTATAAAGTATTTTAGTTCGACTTTCATTTAACTTTTTCAAAACCGATGTATATTTCATTTTGATCAATTATTTGCTTAGTAGGATTTACTATTTGTCTCTATACTTATTTTATTTTACTATACAAATCTTTAAACATCAACTTTTCTCTTGTAATCCGTTCTAAAACAAGCCTCCCTTTTTTATATAAATGTCCTGACTGCAATATATTTTTGACAATCGTGTGGCTCGCGGATCATTGTAAATTTATTATTTGGTCCTCCAGAGTAACAGTTTTTGTGAAACTTTAAACTATTCTTACGAATACAAATAATTTTTCAACAATAAATTCATAGATTATATTTTATATATTATTTATAAAAAGCTGATTTGTTATGTAAACTTCTTTAAATTTAAAAAATTTCAAAAATAAACTTCTTTTTTCAATTTTCAGCACGAAGCAATGAAAAAAGAATGCTGCCCGAGCCTGGCGGACAAAAAAAAGGGATCCGAAATGCGACAGTGGTACTGCGAAAGTGATGTGGAAGACATACAGAAGGTTTTTGACAAATTATGCTTCTTTTCCATTTATCAAAAGTCGCGGCTTTATTTTACATTTATGAATATGAGAAATTAGATTTAGGCTCGCTCAGTTGTAGTCACTGGTCCGCTAGTTTCAATCATTGTTGCATCAGAATTAGAAAAACTAAAAGTCTTCGGACATATTAATTTTCAGCCACAATTAGATGATGAAGTCTACAACTAAACTGGTATCATAAACTGCACTCATACATCACATCCATTTGAGGTTTATGTTACCTCAAAAGATTTAACGTGCATCAGAATCTGTACACTCGGCGTCGGCAATTTATGGACAGCAATACAATTCTCATGGCCCTCTGCAAAGTTATCAGAAAAGGTTGAATCACGCTTTCTCTCCTCTCTTAGCCTCGCGCATTTTATTTATTTCTTTTTCTTTTTTTTTTTTTTTTTTTTTTTTTTTTGCTCACGTAAATACATGAGTACTTTGAGTATGATTTCATGTAAGGAGACATGGTACGATATACGCAAAAATTTTTAATTTAAGAGTTTTCAAAACTTTTTTGGTTCGTCCTATGTTTGTATACTATGTAAAACAGATTTTGTTCTCAAAATTTCATAAAAGGCTAAACATTAATTTTTTTTAAGAAAAAAAACCTAAAATTTGGGAAGTGATTTTAAAATTCTACACCTCCCACAAAAATGCATGTACACGCATGGAATTTGATTTACAAGTATGTCAAACGATGTATAAAAAAATTTGGTATGGATTTTACGATAAGATTGATTGGTATTTGTACATTACTTCTTTTTATGAATGCTTATTGAAAATTCCTTAAAAAAATGCATAAATTTTGATTTCAATTACTTTAAAAAAATATATATTGTTTTGATTCAAAAATGCGTTCCCATTTCTGTTAGACGTATATTAGCAATAGGTAAAAAAATAATCAAAGCGTTTTAAGGACAATATAAAAAGAGGCTTAGCATTTTAAATGAAGACAAACTAGTTATTTTATCTTTCGGAGATAAGTAAGTTTAAAGTTTTGATTTGACACAGGCATGTGAATAAAAACAAACGTAAAAGTTATCTTAATTCTGCGTTTTTTAAGTTTAGAGCTTTCAAATTTTGTGAGGTTACAGAGAAGTATATAAAAAATAATTTAGACCAGAAAAATTATATTTGATTTTTTTGACCGATTTCTGTCAAATGAATCGTACTGTGTCCTCTTAAACGTAAAATTCAATACGGGGCACGTCGTACGCTGTAGGTTATATTTAACTTTTTGGTACGTTCTTAACTTTATTGTGAAAATTCGCATTTTATTTAACTATTGCAATAATTCTTATATCCATATATTTAATCGAAGCGCAGTGGCTGAGTGACCAGTGGCGCGCTTCCTCACCACAGGTCGGAGGTTCCAACCCCGGGTTGAGCAACCCGGTTACTCAGCCTTTCATCCCTTCAGTGAATCGATAAATGAGTACCAAGCTTACTTGGGAACTGGAATTTTGCGTCAGACTGACCACATTACCGGAACACCTGCTCATGCACCTTAGGGTCCAAGTTCACATATACTGAGCTGGGCACAGTAGGCCTTGGCCCTCATGGGCTGTTGCGCCACTGAGTTAACTTATATATTTAATCAGATGACCACTAAAAAAAGGAAGCTTGATGTTCACGAATCTCAAGATTCCTGAGTCATATAGTAATGGATTCGTACAGCGAAACGATTACGCTTTCAGCATATGAAGTCTCGAAAGAGCCCTTTCAAGTGTACGATGACGTTTTCTGAATAAACATTATCCCACCTTTGAGAATCCAGATAAGAAATGCAAAGTTATAAAAAGAGTTCCAACTTGACGTAAGAAACATTTTCATTTTTTTGCTAAGCAATTGGAACCGAACTATAGCGACCAAATGTAGTATCGTAATTTCTCATTGTCAAAGGCACAAACCTTCCATAGAAGAAAGAAAATTTTAAAAAACTGTTAAGGCATTTTGTTCATTGTTTACCAAATCGCCAAGAATACTCCCCGAAATTTAAAAAAATACTGGCTTCCGCGGGAATTATTGAAAGACCAATAACTCAAATGTCGGAAAACATCAAAAAATGTAACAGAAAAACAGAATCCTGGCTTGCAACAAGATGTTGGAATTAGCGTTACCCTTGATGAGAGTATCGATGCGAATGATTTTGTGTGCTTTGCGCGATACTGTGATGAAGATCAAGTTTATGAATTATTGTGCACACATTTTTGAAGAAAAGTTCATCGCAACAGGGTGTATGGTGGGTTTTAATGGCGTCATGTTTCTGATCCATGATGGGACTTCAGTAACACCCACGAGATCAAGACCATGATTAATAGATAACCATGGGAAGAGAAGTATGTGATTTGGATACAGGATTCAAATCATTTTTAAAGAACAAAAAATTATAGAGCATTCTTTCAAAATAAAAACTAATTCGAATTATGTTGAATTTTTTTTTGCAAGTGATAATCACAAACGAAAATTATTCCTTTCGGCATTTGAAGAAATTTCGGTTTTCGTTTTTTCTTAAATTGATTGCTATCAACTGTGGAGAAAACTACTGATTTCAGAAACAAACAAAAAAATGTTCTGATATTTCCTCTTAATTTAATGTATTGAAGAAAAGATTATTTTTTAATGATCCCTGTAAAAAATCGTTATTTGCTGATAATGAATCACTGCGATGAAATGGGTGAATGAATAATCAAATATGTACATTTTACCAATTTCTTAAATCCCCCCATCATTAGTTGTATTTTCCCTGCTGCAATTTTTATCCGTTGTACACTGGTGTCCCAAATTAAAGGTTGCAAGGAGAAGAAATAAGATATTTCGACAAAAATTTGATTTAATCAACATTACTTATGATGAAAGGCAGAAAGTAGTAGCAAAAAAATTTAACATAAGTTTAATGTAAAAATACATGTACAAATGAGCGTGACATTGGTAAAACTGGGATACGTCAGAACACTTTCTTGTTTGTCTAAAAAGAAGTTTGGCTATATAAGCTTAACAACGTGCTCTCATACTATTTATAAGGCTATTGATTACTGATAGTGGCAATAATTCCCATTCTTACAAAAGTACTGATTTTTCGGAGGATCCTTGGAGAAGGTCGTTGACATGCAGTGGCTCTTCTTAGAGCACCCTACCAGTGCTATATTGGAAGGAGGTCTTGAAGTCTCACTGACCTAACCCTAATGTGGACACTCTCTTCCAGAGAGTCGTCGACAAGGACAGTTCTGTGGAGTCGGGATTTATCATCCTAAAAGCTAATTGGTCTCCCCCAACTCCTTGAAAAAGTCTCACGTAGGGCTCAAGATCCTCATTCTTATAGCGATCTACTGTCACTTTACCAGCAGAGAAGGTAAAAATGGTGTAGGTAAGATTATAATACTATTTCTCCCCATACAAAAATGGCAATGCCAACAAAGCCACTGATTCCTCTAATGTTTGCAGGGTTATTTTTTTCCAGTTTCTATGTACATGAAACTCGTCTAGAATCACCTTGTGTGCTAAATCGCGATCCGCCACTGTAGAGGACACGGCCCTAACTTTGCTTTATCCAACAGTGGTATTCACAGATCAAAGAAAAATCGACCCTCTTGTGAAACTGCGCAAGGGGAATGCGCACAAATGGCTTCCGGGCGTATATGTTCTAACGTAGTCGTTTATAGACGTTTCGACTTGATACCATTGTTCCAGACACAGTAGTGAGGTTTGAGCCACAGATGCCTAATATACATACATTAAAGACACATAGCTATCTCCCACAAGCGTTGCCACTCTTGTCTACTCGTCATAGTAATTATACTTGATGTTTTTGTATCTGTTGCCATAATCTGGAGACTGAACTGAACTCAGTGATACAACAGCCTATGAGGGCCAAGGCCTACTGTGCCTATCTCAGTTTACGTGACCTTAGGTTTTAGGGTGCATGGGCAGATGTTTAGGTCAAGTTGTCAGTCTGACGCGAAACCCCCAGCGTTCAGTTCCCAAGCAATTTTGGTACTCATTTATCGAACCACTGAAGAGATAAAAGGCTGCGTGGACCTGCTAGAGACTACCGTACGGAATACTTATGACCAAGGAACTACTTCCACCTGCGATATTGTCCAGCTTCTAGCCTACCAAAAGCCATCTATTACAATTCCACGTATAAAAATTCCGTGTAGTATTTTAAACTGCACTATATGTGGTCAATATTGTTTTTTGTAAAAAAAAAACGGAGTCACACACAATTTTGGCAATTTCAAAAACTTCCAACTTTCCGAACTTCCACTCCCATTTTAAATTAGAAGAATGACTCTCTTTAACTCCTAAATAGACATTGGATACATAAATTCAAATCCTTTCCTAAATTTAAACATATGACATCCCTTTTTAAATAGTAGATTTTTCTATTAATAGCTAAAAATGTATTTTCAACTTTATATTTAGCCATCAGTGTACTTAAAATTGTGGACCCCCTTCTCCCCAACTCGAATAGTTTAACGTAATTGAAGTTAAAAGATGAAGACTTGTTCTTAACTGCATCGCATTTTATTGACTCAATTGTGTGACCCTTCTTTTCGTATTCTTTGTTATTGATTATTGTTTTTAGTGCTTGATAAAAGATGGTGCCAAATAAAAGGATACAATCTGACAAAAATGCCAACACTGAATGCTTATTTATATTATTTTTTTTGTAGGAATATATTATGCATGTTGCATCAAATTAATTAGAAAACCCCTCATGCACTGATTTGGCATCGTTCTTTATGATTTCCTTTTGGTCAAATTATGAGATATTTTGTGTAAAATATACATATATACGAATACGAATATAAACAGTTAATACTTTGCTTCCTAAGGAATCTAAGTACCCTTGTTTACAGTTCGTAGAGTGGTCGGTTTGAAAGTACGCTAATACATTAAAAATGTATGGAAGTAAAAATAAAAAGCACTTTACTCACAATTATTTTTAATTCAAATTACGTTTTTGATTCGTAAATTATTTATTTCTTACTCTAGTGCAATAACTGTCAAGAGCAAAAGCTGAAAGATATAAAAAATGTAAGTATTCTACATCGTTTATTATTTTGCTAGTTTCTGTCGTAAAAAGTATTTAAGCAGAATGTTTCTACAAATACATTACATAGATAAAATTATGAGTGCATATAATAAAATATAATATTAAAATACCAGACGCAGCGCCTAATCATTCTTAGATGAATTTGCATATTCTCTAGTGATTACGCTTATGAATATTACTTTGAAATTTAAAACAAAGTTGTGTGAATTATAAAAGAGTATTTTCAAATTATTTTAACAAAATGCATCCTTAAAACATAAAGAAAAGAAAATCCCGCTCTTTTAATCTTTGAAACTATCTTAAATTGAATAACAATAAATTCTCAGATATATGATTTAAGTTAAAGGAAATCGATGTTCTTTTCCTCTGTGTCCTCGCTAATGTATTTTTTTGCCCTAACATAATATTTAGCAGTTTCAATTGCGTGTGAGATTAGATCATAAATATACCTGTATAAAAAATTATTATGAATGCATTGTTTTCCATAAAAAGTGATACATAAATTATTAAGACAACAACAAGAAGGCACAAACGACTTATATAAACCGCACTTTTTAAAACTATCTTCAGCCAACATCATTATTTAAAATACCGCAGCACCTCTCCAAAATATGAATATTTCCACCTGCTTAGTATTCAAACTATTTTCCGTCTTTCAAGGAATTATTATTAATGTATTATATATATATATAATGCGGGCGGGCGTGTACGAGTGAGTGAGTGAGTAATAGTTGAATATTTACTTAAAAATCTAATCTATCATATATTTATTCAAATCCTAATTACGAATATCATACTTCGAAAGGCTTTTAATTTCCTCAAACAATAAAAGATTAAATCCTATATTTTGACAGATTTATTGGTAATTCCTCATTATAAAAGGATTAGATCTCTAATTTTATACAGATTTGTTCACGATTCCCAGTAAAAGTATATTTTAATTGCTTAAACGTGTCTTACTAAGAGGTTGAAAAATTTCCCTAAAATGCATATATAATTTCTATAATTAACTTATATTCACTTTTCTTTAACACGGGATTATGCTTTTTATATTACATACTAGCTGGTATACCCATTCTTCGCACGGGTGAACTGAAAAATTAAACAACACAGATTGAAGGATAATGAAGTTTTTAATGAGTTAATTTTGCGTGAATTGCAAATTAAACAAAAAAAGCTTTTGGCATATCTCAGCTAAACAAAAAAAAAGAAAGTAAGAAAACACCTTTGTTAAATTTTAAGTATGTAGATCTAATAGCTGATAAAAAGGATTTTTTTTATTTATTACTCCCCATAACACTCTTGAGGGTCGATTTTTGAAAATACCTCCCTAAGCCGATCTCTGCTCAGCAAAAGTAACACATTGTTTAATTAAAGTTTTGTGTAATGAACGCTTAAAATAGTGTAAATAATTTATACCTGAAAGTGTAATACATTAATATTACTTTCTGTTGTATTTATTTTATGTTAAAATTGCAATATTCGTAAGCAACGCCGTTTCTCGAATTATAATGGCGATTCAATGAAAAACATAGCGAAATGCTAACGATAGAGTCAAGTTGGCAAATGTCTATCTACTTTCATAGCTCGAGCTTTATTAGAGCTTTGTAAGACCCGCCATGTAGGGGGGCGATGCAAGTTAATACTTTTTCCAACGCATTATGATTTACTTCAGTTTTTTTCATACAATATTTTTATTTTTATACAATATTTTAATCACTATATTGAAAATTAAAGGATATACATAAAGAAAATGCTTCACTTCAGGAAATTTAATCCGTTAGAGCTAATAAATTAGTTAAAGATATCCCACTGTAAAATTAATTATATACACCGTTAACTTAAAATAAATAGTCAAATCGTTTTCTAAGTACTTCAATAACATACAAAAACATAAGACACTTAAATTTTGACATAAACTATTTTTTCGGCACAAAAATAATAACTTTTGCAATCCGCTGATAACGCCGGTAGCTGAAAACGCAATATCTGCTCGAAAACTATTCGCCCTCCCCACTAAAATATATATTCATCATAAACCCCGAGCTGCCATATATCTTGGAAGAGTGGATTTCAAAGAATATTCCTGCTAAGTATTGGTAGAATATTCCTTCTAAGTTGGTAAGTAGTTAGAAGAAGGGGGTACCAGCTCAGGTGTCATCCACATCACTTGACCTTGGTTCAAAATTACGTGGTCCGTTGCCAAAATCCCTCGTGTAGCTGAACAGTGCGACGTTAATATTCACTCACTCTAAAAAATACAGAACAGTAATTATAATTATTTTTATACTTAAAAATGCAATATCTGCCTATGAAATTAAAATTATAGCGCTATAATTAACTACTAACCACAGACAAATTTTGAAAATTTGTCCAAATGATGTAGTGTGAAAGAGAAAAAGTTTATTTACTTTAATTACCAGAACCGATAAAAGCATTTATTTTGAAAAAGATCCATTTCTTACTACCAAATGTGCATAATAAAATCATAAAAAAAAACATTCAAATAAAGAGAGATTATAATAACCTCTCCCTTCAAAACTTAGTTTTATTCTGAAATAAAAAAAAAAGTTAGGGATTATGCTGATCAAAGGAACTAATTAGAAGCGAGCGCATTGCTTAGCCAAAACAAAAAAAGGTTTTTTCACAAACAAAAGATATATACTGCCGTGGGCCCTTTTGCGGCGCACGCCAGAATTGCTTGCAGATGGCAGAATTTTTTCCTACTTACTTGACAAACATCGTTATATTTTGGACGCTTCACACAATCTATACATATAAATAAAAATGAAGTGTCTGTTTGTAATTTGAAATTAACAGCTTTTTACTAAATGCATTTAAAAGTATATACGGTACTTATATGAAAAAAATCCATTTTTAAATTTTTTGTCTGTCTATTTATCTGTTTTTCTGTCTGTCTGTTTGTTCCGGCTAATCTCTGAAACGGCTGGACCCATTTTGATTAAACTTTCACTGGCAGATAGCTAATGTTATAAGGAATAACATAACTTAGGCTACTTTTATTTTAGAAAAAAATTAGGATTCCGAGAAAATAAAATTAAAACCAATGAAATAGTGAGCAATATCCGATTCAGATAGGGATTATTTATTTCTATATTCAAACTTTTTTTCTTTGATGAGGTTGCTGCCATTCACGACATTTCCTTTTCATGTCTTGATCCTAATGATTTTACAGTCCTTAACTGCATTGTCAAAGGTCATGCGTCCTTTTCACCCCCTTCCTTGCGGCTTCGTTTATGTTCGCGTTTCACCCTACTTACTACTTAGACCTATTTTGATCTTAAAGATTTTAGTTCTCACCCAATCGACAGTGTCAAAGGTCATGGGTCCCTTTCACCCCTTGCTCAACAAAAAGCAAAGAAAAAAATAAAACAGAAAAGAAACATAGATTCTCTCATAAAGTTAAAGAAAAGTTTTTGTAAACTCTGCGAAGTGAATAAATACATTTTTGTTAAATTCCATGTGGACGAAGTCGCGGGTAACAGCTATTTAACATAAAATAAATACATCAGAAAGTAATATTAACGTATTACACATCCAGATAAAAATTATTTACACTATTTTTAGCGTTTATTACACAAAATTTGTAACAATGTGTTACTTTTGCTGAGCAGGTAGGTGTTTTCAAAAATCGACCTACAAGAAAGTTACGGGGTGTCATAAATAATAATAACAATAATAAATAGATCAGCAATTATATCTAAAGTCTTAAAATTTAGCAAACATGGTTTTTTTGCTCAGCTGAGTTATGTAAAAAGCATTATTTTTTTTTTTGTTTAGTTTATACAATTCACGTAAAATTAACTCATTAAAAACTTCTTTATCCTTCAGTCTCTATTTTTTAATTTTTTAAATTCACCCGTGCGAAGAACGGGTATACCAGCTAGTATCTTTATAAATTATAGTCTATGCTTTAAATTATAGCCTATGTGTTATTCTGATGTATAAGCTATACTACTGTAAAGTTTCTTCAAAATCCATTCAGTTGTTTTTGCGTGAAAGAAACTTTCGCATTTATAATATATATCTAGATTTCCATGTTTCTTTGTGTATTTTTAAATGTAGAAAGAGTTAATTCTAGCGCTTGCTCGCCCGACATTGAACACGCTTAATTATCTCTTCTGATGATAAAAATTATTAAATAAATGATAATGGGATCAATATCAAAAAACCTTCTTATATAACCACGACGATAATTGAAAAAAATGAATATCATCTAATTGATGATTTATATATATATAAACAACTTTCTGCTGAAGTTTAATGCAGTGGGTTGACAGGAATTTCATAAATTTGAAAGTAAAAAAAATGAATGTAAGTTTTATAATTTATTTAAAAATTTAGAATTTTTAAATACATGTGTTCACCATTTTCGTGAAAATAAAATGAAAAATAATACGCAAACCGATACATACTTGCTGCTACTGCGTATAACTATTTGTAACAGTAAGTAATGATATTGATACGCCAATTTATATTTGTTGAAACCGTATATCCGTAAGAAATGTTTCAATGAAATTACAAAAAAATCCCTGAATGATTGTGTAATTCTTTAAAAATTTAAATGATAGTTAAAGAAAAATATTCCTATTTCAGTTAGAAGAAATCCAGAAAGTAATGGCTCCATTCGAGGTAAGTTGTTAAACTAAAATACTCTCTTTCGTGTAAACTAGTTGCTTCCGCTATGATTTAGAACATTTTACCCAAAGAATCACGCTTGAATCGTTTAACAATTTGACCCCAGGGCCGTTTTCAACCTTTCCAGAGCTTTCAGCTCTTCAAACTGTTACGCCCCACCCACACTATTTCCAGAGAGACCCCCTCCTTCAGTTCTTACCTTGCCACTATTGGTCCGCGAGAGGGATTTTCCCTGACTCTTTCCCCTTTCTTTGTTTTTGCTTTTTTAGAATCTTACCATTATCCACCTCATATGGACTTGCTGTGTCCTAGACTGGCAACCGTAAGTAAAGGGTTGTGGTATGGTGTGGCCCCTCGTGCTAATTTTTTAGATTACGACATTATGGACCACCCACCCTCTCCTTTGTAAATGGTGCAGTTAATTAATGAAATCGTTTTCAATTACCCTATTGAGTATTCATTCTTGTATGAGCTGTTTTTCCAACTTGTTGATTTCATCTTTTTCATCGAATTACTATATTTTACTTTTAAACATCCTTATACTCTGTTGAATAACTGCCATTGTACTGGCACAACAAAGGTTTTTTTAACTTTGATCGTTACAAAATCATTAGTGACATGGTTACATCCTTTTGAGTGCATACCAACATCCAACTTTTAATTTGCCATAGGATATCAGTCTTTACTCTCTTAAGATCAGAAATTATTTTCTCGTGATTCGCTAGGCGGTGGTACGTTCACTGTAATTTTTATTTTTTCTCTTTTTTCGCCCGCCAATTTTTTGCGCCCAGGAAACGTGCCTAAGCGGAATAGCGGCCCTGTTTGACCATCGATGTAATTAAGTGACCAGAAAAATAAATTCATAAAAATTTATACAAAAAAAATCTTTTTTTAAATATAATAAATGTATTTTCACAATTCCAAAACACTTTCAACATTTAATAGATATTTAATATCGAATATGTTTGAAGTACAAAACATTTACAGGCCAATAGAAATAACTGCAATACAGTAGAACATCGTTTTTCCGAACGTTAATTATCCGGAGCGTCAAATATCTGAACCAGTTTTATCAGAGACCTTGCGGCGAAAAAACGAAGGTGTACAATGGTACAGCGAAAAATAAGTGATTATTTTCCACAATAAAAGTAAAGTTGTGACATTTTGTACCTATTTTACTATTTCTTCAAGCAAGTTTCCCGCATGTGATGTTTTTCAATATTCGTATAGTGTCCAGTTTCATATACTGCATTATACTTCATGGATCGCATTCGGTTTTCAGTTATCCGAATGGTGTCCAGTTGATTCGGATAAACGACTTTCTACTATATTTAAAACGGCGTGCCAAATTTATAGATAAAAGAATGCCAATTTAGAAAGAATTTTTTTGAAAAGAAATTGACAAAAATTACTACCTCTTCATTTTTTAAATCAATTGAATGCATCTTTCTTGGTGTCATTCGTATTTTTGGCAATACTTTCAGGTATAAAGTAATATATTCTAATCATCGTTACGTGTTAAAATTCCTTCATCGTTGATAAGAGCTTCATGGGAATTCCGCCGAAATATTTGACTGAAATTTTTTTATAAAATTTCAACTTTTTGTAAGCACTCATCGTAGACTCAATGGTTTTGAGGTAGAGTTTCCGCCTCGTAAGCCCAAGGTTTTGGGTTCGATCCCAACTGAAGTCGATACATTTGCTTGGTGCGAAAATCGTAAGCACGCATGCCATATGATTAAATAGCATGTAAAAGATCCCTTGAATACCAATCTGGTTATATCTTACAGTAGCAAAATTAAGTTACGGCAATATATATCATCCGATGAGAGTTTTAATTGAATAAGATTTGATGTCAAAATTTGTTAGTGGTTGCCACCACTAAATGATGACACCAAAGAAATTACTCCCACTCTTGGGAACTTGCCATGTCTGTGCAAATGACTTAGCTGCCAAGATGCAGCCTATATGAAACAACCATTAAGCATGCGTATAAGGCTATAGGGAATCCTTATATAACTTATAACTTATTGATAATATATGAAGCATATTTCATATTTATAAAGTTTATGGTATCATAGACTTACTATAACAAGAGCTATTTTTTCTTATAGAAATTGGAATGGATTGTGTTCTATGTATCTCTCGAAAAATTATTCAAAAACATTTTGTTGAGACAAAGCAAATAACATAAATTTGCAAGTAAAAACGTTATTAAAAGTGATTTCATTGCTTTCGTTTCAAGGATTTGAATTACAATATCTAAATCACTCGTTCGTAAAATGTTTGAAAGGGCATTTCGCACTCTCCAAGAATCACTTGGTCAATTTCAAATTGTTGTTAAATTAAATAAATATGAAGCGATGGTTTTTTTTTCCGAAATGATGTGAAATTAAATAATATAATAAATATGAAATGAAATATAAAAATATTTAAATTTGAGATGATTGTGTATTATGAAAATTAATGTAAAATTTTTGATTTTTAAAATTAAATAAAAATGAAATGCATGTGCGGGATATTTACAAATTAGGAATTATCATACAAATTCTGTGCATTGTGCAAAAACTATTACAATGTGAATATATTTTTCGAACTGTAATAATTTTAATCTGTTCGTTACATGATTACCGTTAGTCGATCTTCAAACCCTCTTTTTTTAATGCGAAACAGGAGACTGTCTTCACAAAATAAATAAATCAGATATTGTATGCATGCAAAAAGCAAATTATATATATATATATATATATATATATATATATATATATATATATATATATATATCATGAATAACATTTTTTTTTTTTTTTTTTTTTTTTACTATACTAAGTGAAATTCCTCATTTTTGTTCTCTTTTCAGGAATGTTTAATGCGCGTTTTACTAAATAATACTGATGCGGCTTGATTCTGAGATGTATCAAAGAAATTTGTCAGCATGTATGATGTTTGTGGAAAATCATGCTCTATTTCTTTTTCCTTTGCATCAGATTTTTTCAAATAAAAAGCAGAATTTGAAGAAAGAGACTTGCAGAATAATTCTAATTGTACAAGAGATTGCGAGGAAATGCATGTTTAAATAATTATGAAAAAATGCTATGAAGTATATACAATTTATTTTAAGAAAATATTTGAGAATATTGTAATCCAATAAAACTTGAAATAAAAAAATATACACTTTAGTTCTTTTTTGTCTTTCTAAAATAGAAAACTCTTGGACATAAATTTTGCGATTCCAGATACTTGCAAAAAAATTCTAAAATGCCATCATTTTATATGCATTACTATACATCCTCATACATAGAAGGCTTGATTCTTATTCCAGAAACTAAATCCACTAGAACTTGTTAGAACGCTGTAAAATGCATACAGTAAAGTAAAAAGAACTCAGAAAATCTAAGGTCGTATATGCCCATATATGGTGTGGGCCAAGACATAAATAGTTGAAACTCGTGGGAAGTTAAATGTGCGTAGATAGATAAATCATTCAAACTTTTGTTCGGGAGAAAAATATCCGGATCCGGGCTTCGTTTAGGGGAAGTCTGATTTCCTCTGTGAGTAGTATTCCACGAGTATATCTTTTACCTTTCATATTTTAATTCATATATTTAACTGTTATTAATTAATTTTTCTTTCCCATTCATTTAGTTGTTTTAGATACACTTCTCTATTGCAATTTTATAATACAATAGATCAGCTGTTTGTTACAGCAGTCACATTAGAACTTATTTTCCGCGCTTTAGTCATTCAGGCAAATAAAAAGGTAGACACACATTTGTTAGAGTGGATCTCCCACTATTCATATCCAAACAGCAAAAAGGCACACATTGTATGATCCACTAATTTTCAAACTTGCGCTTCAAAACTTTGTATCCATCATTAATTAAATTATTTTCGTAAAAACTCAAGGTTCAGAAAATATAAACTTCGAAAAAAAGTATTTAAAATTTATATATAAAATATATCTTTCTTATGATAAAGTAAAATTTTTTACAACAAATACCATCGAGTATAGTCTTAAAAACAAGTAATATAAAAAAATTAAGTCAATTCCTACTTAGATCAACGAAGAAAAATTTTATTTTAGCTACTTTTTTATTAAATAGTTACAATTAATATAAATATGTGTATATATAGGACAGAATCGCAACATTAAGTGGTCATTAATTTCTATTAATTATCATTAAAGTATCGTATTGCCATCCAAAAGAATCGTGTACATAAAATTTCAGTTCAACTGAATACTTTAAAACGTGAGAAAAATCCTCTTCAAGTTTTGACACAAGTCGCCAACGTGTTTGTATTCGTAATTCTTTAAATAAATCATTTCAATCAATTAATTTTTATTAATTATAATTAAATTACTGTATTGTCCTCCAAAATAATCCAATCTATAAACTTTCAGCTCAATGGAGCGCTTTCAAATGCATTTTATGAACGATTGAAAATTCCCCCCAGATCCATCACTAGAGGGCGTAAGAGTAGGAATTGAAAAACCAAGGCTTCGCAGCTGGTCTGCAAATAATTGTATTTTGACAAAGAGCACGTTTTGGTATCGAAAATGTTTCCCTTTTGCTAATTTGTGAAATTTAAATTATTGCAATATTTTATTTTTCTTAATTCGCTGGGGAATCTTCCTACACGTGTTTACTTTTGACCAAATCTAAAATCATAAAAAATCGAAACAAGTCCCAATTTTAAGAATTTTCAAGCATATTTAAAAAATACTGGCTGATTATTACTATTGTTTCAACATTTTTTATAAGGAATATAAATTCATTTTTTATAAGTTCTAAGCCAAACTTTCAATAAAAATACTTTATTATCAGTCCACATTATTTACCTGCATGAATCCATTGTTGTTCATTAAAAACTTATAAATTATAATGGTTTTTTTAAAATTGTAAATAGTCATATCCTATTAATTTATTAAATGATACATTAAGTTATTGCTGCATCTAACACTAATAATTTGAACACAACATTTAATTAAATAATTCAAGTTAATGTAGAAAGAAATGTGAACTTGAATGAAAAAAAAATTTCAGGAAAAAAACATGTTTGTAACTATGAATAAAAAGACGTACATTATTGTTAAGAATAAGATGTAATGCACAATAACTTCAAAGTCATTACAAAAGGGAAGCCCAGTGGCTGAGTGGTCAGTGCATCGTGCTCCCACACCACAGACCCGAGGTTCAAATCTCGGACTAAGCAAGGTTGACTCAGCCTTTCATCCCTTCAGTGGGTCGATAAATGAGTACCAAGCTTGATTGGGAACTTAACACTTGGAGTTTCGCGTCAGATTAACCACACCTGACCGGTACATCTGCTCATGCACTTTAGTGCTCAAGGTCGCGTATGCTGAGTTGGACACGGTAGGCATTGGTTCTCATGGGCTGTTGCACTACTGAGTTAAATTAATTGCAAAATCTATTTTAAATACATAAAAAATGTTACATCTTACACTTCTATTTAATTGAGAGAAAAAGGTATAAATTCTTTTTTTTTATACCAATGCTATTAACCAGGCATCACAAAGTGGTAAATTACTTGGAAATTCGTAGAAAGAAATATTTTCTTGTTTCTTTCTTGAATGATATTTGCCAAAAGAAAGGTTACAACGTACCATGATATTTCAAAAATATTCACTGCTACTAAAACTCTCAGAAGCAAATTACTGAAGTAGTACAAAGAATTCCGAAAGAACTAAAACAAAAATAACTGAGTTCTTGAAAAAAAAATTTCAATAAGAATTTTGTGTATAAATTTCAGCAAAAATGAAACGCACATTTAAGCAGTAACAGGAAATGGGCAGCTTAGGACACTTTGTAAAACCCTTATCTCCGGTCATTAGACTTGAAAGGACTTTATAACACTATCGATAAAATAAAACTATTAATGTATTTTATAAATTAAAAGGAATTACTTGGATATTTTTGAAATTGCCTGAGTTATAAAGAATTAAAGATGAGTGAAAAAAATCTGGCCTCAGAATTGAGGAGAACATTCAGTTACGGAGAGAACAATAGGTTCTTTTTTCCAAGAAAACTGCCACAGCCGCTAAGAACTGTGGTTGAATAGAGACGTATTAAGATAGTTGGAGGCCCCTGGCAGTAAAAGGTCTGAAGCCCATGGGCTCAAGAATCAAAAAACTCAATAAGTTTAGAAATTCGCTGAGTTTACATTCTCAAAATAAGATGTATTCCTAATAATAAAACTCAAAAGCTGAAGAAAAACTTTAACTCTGTATTTAAAAAAAATTTAAAACTTTTCTATAAGAGCTTTTATACACAACTTCACTTTTTGATTTCTCATTGGTAAATTTATCGATTATTTTTGTCTTATCTTTTGTCCAAAACATCTTGTTCTTTATATTTATAATATGACAGAGTGTCGTTCAGTTTGTCTTTTCTCCCACAGTACACCTTTAAAACTGAAAAAGATATCTCACCTGAGGCATTCGATATCAGAATAGTTCAAAAGTATCTCTACATTAGGATTTCACTGGAAACTCTACATATTTTTAGTGGTGTCTTCATTGCATCATTGTTTCCTTTTAAAAATAGTAAACACTGATCCAATTCATATCATCAAAACTAAAAAATTCAATACCGTCTTTGTAAGTTTCCTTTAGTTTTTTTATATTGCTTTCATCTTGTTACTTTAACAAATGTATTGCAGAAAAATTTCATTAGTCTACAATACTTATTTCTTAGTGTTGAGATTATTTTTGCCGATCAGTGTAAGATGTATCCGTGAGTAACTGAGAACGGCTTTGAACAAAAACGAGCTTGTTTGATTTGAATAGTTTTCGTTTGTTCGAAATAAAATTTGTGAAAAAATAAACGAAAATTTTGTACAGATTGCAACAATACAGATATATGGAAGCCCCTGGCGGCTTCAAGCCGCTTGATCCGCCTCTGCGCGTGAATATAGTTGAGGCATGCTTTAACTTTCAACCGTCTCACAGACACTAAAATATCTATTCATAAGCATTCTAATGATCATTGATTGTTTGGTTGATAGATTTTTGAGAATAAAATACCGAAATAAAATTAATTTTTCTAAAAGTGGATTTAGTTGTAATTATGAGACAGAAAACATAATTTAACTGTAAAGCTGAGTGAAACAAAACACCTGGAGATAAAAAATTTACCTTACTGTTTCGTATGGTGCAGAAATTCGGAGAGGTGTATGCCAGCTAAGGTGTCATCCTCGTAATTTGAAAATGGTTCAAAACTACGTGATCCCTAGCTAAAAACCCTCTTATTGCTTTTAAGCAGTGATTTTTCAGACTCCCCTTAGAACAAAAAGGAGTTTTGGTGGAACCCTATTCCCCCCTGTGAAGAAGATATCTTAATAAAATATTTAAAGTCAATCGAAGACAAAAAAAATATTGTATTGGTTATTAAACAATTTTAACTCAATATTAATGCAATGTACGCGTTAACAACCTTAATTTGTGCCTCACGTGTCTCAAGCCCAAAGATAATGTGAATTTATTTGGCATACACATATATAATTTTCTTTTCGAATATTTGTTTTGACTTGCGGAATCCCAGAGTTCCATGGAACACAGTTTGAAAACCACTTCTTTAAAGTGTTCTTTAACACTAGAAAGACTGGAACTTGTGGCACATTGCCCAAAAGGACTGATGCGTAAAGAAATTTGCTTAAAGCTAACTTTCAATATTTATTACATCATTTACAGTCATATAACACGCTATTAGTAAACATTGACAATGAAAAAAATTTACTTCAATTGAAAAAAAAATATTCTAAAAAATTCTAAGAAATTTTGTCTTTAGTTACGTAATTGTTTTTCTAAATGAAATTAAAAAGCAGTCAAATTGACTCCCTTGGGCAATTTAGGAGTCTTTTAGATCGCACCCCAGGGCAGCTGAATGACGACATCTATCCATAACACTTGAAAATTCTTTATGTGCTATTTATTTTTTGTGGAAAAGAAATTATAACGGTTATGTCATACAAACGATTTTAGAATTTTCAAGAACACTTTAATTAAGAAAAATTATTTTGCAATATATGTTTCCTGGATTAATATCTCATGTATTTTACATTGAGAAAAGTAAAAGATCGCTTCAACAGGGAAGTATAATTTTAATATGTCTTTCAATTAATACTAGATAAATAAATCATTCCGAAATATATCCTTTTTTGTGTGTTTTATTCAAAATAAGCATTTTTACACGAAATTTCGCAGTAAACGATTTGTTATTTTGACACATCACATATTTTGCATAACTTTCCTTTTACATGTGAAAAGCGATCGCTTGGAAGTCTGTTATTTTCTTTTTTTTCCTGTGGGCATTTTGTAAGTGCTACTGAAAATATAGAAGTGGGTGAAGTGAAAATGATCTCGTTCATTTCAAAAGGATTTAACTGAACTGAGGAAACTGCAGTCCAAAGACAGTTTCCATGGACAACTATTTCATCTGAAAAAACTTCATTAATAGTCCATCCCTTGAACGTTCGATTACTTTTAAGAAAAACATGCAGAGAAGAGAAAAGTAGAATATCATGTTTTAAAACTTTTACTAGACAAGAGTATAATGCTCAAAAATGAACGAACCAAATTATATGTTTTCCGAAGCAAAAAAAAAAAAAAAAAAAACCAATAATTTTACTATTCTGTGTATTTTTTTAGCAAGCTTTCTTTTGCGCAAATTGTCTGTGAACCGCCTTCCACTGGTTGTAATTACCTTGAGATGGTATGACAGTTCACCATTGACAATATCGAAGCAGTTTGAAAAGTTTATCCTCATTTGTGACTTTTTAAAGATACAACCACTAGATATTAATATTTTTCTTAATTTTGTTGATATTTTGTTAGTTTGGACATTTAGTGTAACATGCGTTATTTTCGCATTTTAAAAATGAATATTTAAATGAACGTTACTCTGAAAGATCACGCGTGGCCGCGGTAGCCGAGTGGTATAGGTATCGGACCGTGGCTTGCTTTGTCACGGGTTCGGGCCCAGTACCACTAAAGACCCGCCGTGTAGGGCAGCGATGCACGTTAAATCTGTCGAGAGCTGAAACGCGTCCTCCCGTTGGTGTGGTGTGGTAGTTAGGAGAGGGGTGCCAGCTCAGGTGTCGTCCACGTCACTTGACCATGGTTCAAATTTACGTGGTCCGTCGCCAAACGCCCTCGTGTAGCTGAACAGTGCGACGTTAATCTTCATTCAATTCAATCTGAAAGATCACGCTACTATGATAGTGAGAGGTATTGGCTTCTGCAGTTTGGTATAGACCAGTGATTTTTAAACAATGTTCTACGAACCAAGGCTCCTTAAGTCTAAATAAAAATTCAGAAAGAAAACTATAAATATGTATGCAAAATAAGTTCATATCCTTTTTGGAGTTTGTATAACCATAAGTATCAAAAGCCATGCTTATCAACACGGGTCCCACATCTCTCGCAGTTAAA
Source organism: Trichonephila clavipes (assembly GCA_019973935.1). Lineage (NCBI taxonomy): Eukaryota > Metazoa > Arthropoda > Arachnida > Araneae > Nephilidae > Trichonephila > Trichonephila clavipes. The sequence continues at coordinate 265,339 of BMAU01021392.1, read as the reverse complement.
AAATTCGGCACCGGACAGTAATTTATTGCAACTTTTATTATAATAAAGGGTGTTTTTTAGAGGTATAGAACTTTAAATTGCAATAAAACAACGATGTATTATTCGATTGACATGATTTTTTTTTTCGAAAGATAATCTTGTGGCATTACATTTTAAATATGATTTCTGGCATATGACTGCCACGGCTGGCTCGGATGTAGTCCAATCTGGAAGTCCAATTTTCGATGACTTTTTCCAACATTTGTGGCCGTATATCGGCAATAACACGGCAAATGTTGTCTTCCAAATGGTTAAGCGTTTGCGGCTTATCCGCATAGACCAATGACTTTACATAGCCTCACAGCAAATAGTTTAGCGGTGTTAAATCACAAGATCTTGGAGGCCAATTCACAGGTCCAAAACGTGAAATTAGGCGGTCACCAAACGTGTCTTTCAATAAATCGATTGTGGCACGAGCTGTGTGACATGTTGCGCCATCTTGTTGAAACCACAGCTCCTGGACATCATGATTGTTCCATTCAGGAATGAAAAAGTTAGTAATCATGGCTCTATACCGATCACCATTGACTGTAACGTTGTGGCCTTCATCGTTTTTGAAGAAGTGCGGACCAATGATTCCACCAGCCCATAAAGCGCACCAAACAGTCAGTTTTTCTGGATGTAACGGTGTTTCGACATACACTTGTGGATTAGCTTCACTCCAAATGCGGCAGTTTTGTTTGTTGACGTGGCCATTCAACCAGAAGTGCGCTTCATCGCTAAACAAAATTCGCTTATGAAAATCGGGAACAACGGCAATCTCGTTTTGGGCCCATTCGACGAATCTACGCCTTGCTTGATGATCGTTTTGATGAATTGCCAAACCAAACTGAGAATAAATCACTTGACAGCTGTTAAATCGGTCGCCATCTTGGAAAGTAATGCCAACTTAAACTTCTATGCCTGGAAAAAAACACACTTTATAATAAAAGAATATAAAACGTAGTTTTTGTACTAACTAGGTTACGAATATTCTGTTATTTATGATCCTGTGTTCCACAAGATAATTTTTTAGGATTTAGTGCAATGTTCTGCAAAACAAAGGGGAATAAATAGGATTTAGACAGGAGTGTTCAAAATATACAATTCAATTCCATCTATCCATTAACTAAAAAAATAACAAGTATATTATATAAAAAAAAATTTAATGTACCATGTTGTTATAACGGACTATAAAAAGCATAATATTTCTTTTTCCTTCTTTTTCGTTTTCATCAGCTTTCTCTCTCCTCCTTTTTTTTCTTCTTCTTTTTTCACATATTTATGCATTGTCATCGACTTCTGAGCTATGGACCTAATTTCAAGTCTCTGGCTTTTTGGGAAGTTAGTTTAAAACCAATTACAAAATTCCACCCGGACAGACAAGAAAGCAAGTTAATAAAAACAGGATAATTAATAATTATTTTATTTATTTAAATGATTTCTTATTAAAATAACGACTAACTGGAAATTGGTAATCAATATTTAGAATATATATATATATATATATATATATATATATATATATATATATATATATATATATATATATATATATATATATATATATATGTATATATATAATAGTTTTTTATTTATTTTTCATATTTTTCTTAAATACAACGAACTGCCTCGCGTTAATTGTAAAACTGCACTCAAATAATTACTATTGTGGTTAGGTCAAATCAACTTTAATTCGTTATTTCTAAATTCAAACTCCATTGCATTCAAATTGAGCACAGCTACAATGCATCAAACAGTTAATAATAAACAATAACGAGAGGTTTTTGAGTGTGTCTATTTGCATATTTGCTTTCTTCACCTAGCTGGCAGGCTGGCTTATTAAGTGTTAGCACGGTCAAAAGAGTGCACACTAGTGTCAATAAAGCGATGTTTTGAAAGCGAGTTAATAAAAAAAAATGGTAACCTGGGGATCTCTCTGTGACCCCAGAGCCACGAAATTGAATACGTAGACGCAACTCGACCCGAGCTATCGACAGGTGGTCTTTGTTCGTGTAAATTCCCGAGTTACGGGGCCCCTGTCGTAATCGGGGCCACGGATAACTTCTTTTTTCAAATTTTCATGCATTGCCATCCATTTTTGAGATATTGACCAAATTTCAAGTATCTAAGCTCATCGGGCAGATAGTTTAAAAGGAATTACAAAATTCCACCCGGACAGACAAGAAAGCGAGTTAATTAAAACATGGTAAAAAATACCTTTAAGAGTAAATCTTCAAAAAAAATGCCCAACACCAATAAATAATATTTTCCATACATGAATAAATAAATCAGAAGGGATGCCAGTGAAGAAGGAACAGCGTTTTGATATGTCAACAGAGTCGATGTTAAAATCTAAGTTTAAGCAGTAACAGCTCCTCAATACAGAATACACAGAAGTTGCATATACCAGTGCCTCTCAAACTTCCAATACTGGCGCCCCCCTTATCAATCACAATTTTTATCGCGCCCCCCTTATACATTAATAATGTACTGAATGCAATAATAATGCACTTTTTTACGCTAAAGCAATAAACTTAATTATATACCGTACAAATTCATGACATAAGTTTTAAATTTTGTATATGTTGCTTTTAAGCAAAAAAAATATTAAGTAATAGGATATTTATTATGTTATTTTTCCTTTCTCTAATTTTTAAATTGGAACATATTGCAAAATGCGGTGGCTGCTAAGAAGACAAAATAGAGATATCAGCTTTTTTTAGAAAGAACTCAGTGGGTAAATTTCGAATCATATATATAAGCATTCCTTTGAAAAGTTTGCTCTGTAAGACAAGCCCATGGAAGTCGCTAATACTTATTAAAGTTCTTAATTTAGCATTAATTAATTAGTTATAAAATACTCTGTGCAGCACCGATACATGAAAAGTATACCGGCTGAAGTACCCGCTATTTGCACGAGTTCATTTATAAGAAAATAAAACATTATTGATATAATCGCTGAATTTTAAGGTGAGTAAAGCCAAACGCGCAACAATATTTACAAAAATGTAAAATGATTTTTTTTAAATCGTTGCTCAAATTATAATTAGTTTTAAGTGAACTGTAATTTTAAGCCTCACAGAATTAGCATTTAGAATTGATGTTGAATAATGAACAATAATATAAAATTCCGATGAGAAATAATTGTATTATTTTTAATATTTAAAGTGAAAAAACTTCAACATGTTTTAAACCTGGAGCAGGCACGCACTCGATACTAATGGTCGAGTGGGGTTATTGAGCCACCCCAATCTTTTTTTATAATTATTTTTATAGTACACAATAAAAATCGTAATTCCAGTGAATTATTTAATTAAGAGAAAATATACTCACCTACTTTCAAGAACACAGAAAATATTTCGCAAAAAAAGTTATCACTCCAGGAACTCAGTCTAAACAAGTACCTTAAGATTGTAAAAAAAACGTTTGTCACTCCCAAAAAAAAAGAGGGAGATATGTGACAAATATATTTTAGTTCACACGGTAAGACTGTCAAACAGGAGGATAGTATCAGAGCCATTGGTAACAATTAAACAGTTTTGCCAGAATTACCAATTTCGTGCACTCTGTGCTCGGCGTGACAGCTCCGGAATAAAAGTGTATTTATTACAATATGGATGTTCAAAAAAAATTATGTAAAACGTTTTTCATTATGCTTTTTTATATGTTTGGGAATAACTCATAGAAATAAATCTTGGCCAAGTAATCCTTCAAAAAGCTCTCTGCGCCTTTCCAAAAATCATAACAATATTTTACAAGGAAAAAATCGCAGCAGAAATAGTTTATTTGCAACTTCCCTAAATGAAAAAACAAATACATAAGAGAAGGGACGTAACTAACCGTACAAGTAAGTTCGAAGGTCAAACCGCAGCAACTACATTCTGCTGCCTACAGCTGATGACAATAATATAACAGTGATGAATTTTTTATCTTCCTAAAATTTTTTTCGATTATGGGTCTGGGTTTTGTTTTTTCTCATTTTGGTTTGAAAAGAAACCGTAATAGAAGTAGAAGCTTTAATTTTTTTATGACGTAATACGCAGATATATAAATTATATCAGTGTAAATGTGTATTTTTTTATCATGTCAGAAAGTATGTTGTTTTACTTCATTCCAGTAAATAAATTTTTTTAATATTTTATTTTCGATATGCTCGCGCCCCCCTTGTACGTTTATCGCGCCCCCCCCAGGGGGCGCGCCCCACAGTTTGAGAAACACTGGTTTATACAGTTAGAAACATGTTAATGCCATTCTGGACAATATATTTAAAGTAAGAATATTTTTCAACGTATAAGGCAACAAAAACAAAATACAGAAACAAATTAAAGCAGCTGATGAAATGCGACAGCTTCAATATACCTAGACTTCCACAGTTTGTGTTGAAAAATATAAGTACATGTCCCAATTACTAAATATAGTGCACGAATAGATGATACCTGGAGCCCAAATTAATATTATTACTGAGTAATTTACTAATTTACATTAATATTATGTTAAATATTTTTACTAAGAAATAGAGTATTTTTCATAAATTGTCTTTACCTTAAGTACATATAATATGTTGATCTACTTTAAACATTATTTTAAGAAATATTCTTCTTTAGCATATATGTATATATCTATATATATAAAAATGTTGTGTTGGTTTGTGTATGCGCGCATAACTCAAAAAGTTCTGCATGGATTAATCTGAAATATTGACACAACGTTGCATTTGTCTCCGGTGAGGATCTTATGTACTTTTTATTTCGAAATTCTCTCTAAATTATTTTTAATTTAATTTTTAAATGATTTTTTGGTGTTATGACGTCATACGACGTCACGATTCGCTCTGAATGCGAAAATTTAAACTTTAAGCTTAGATTTTCCCAAATTATTGTATAACTCTTCTATGGTTATGTTTATGCGTTGTCATATTTATCTATTTATTGTCCTTTGATACGTAATTGGGATTATTTTTTGAATAAATCTTTTTTTTTAAATTATTCTTTCTAGAACTCAAATTTTGTTTTGTAGGTTTGGCAACAGTCGGATAGCATTATCGCGGGATGTTTACGACTTTGATTAAATTCTACATCGTGTTTTTTCTGTAATTTTAAGCTAAATTTATTTCTCTTTATTAAGAGAAAATGAAACTAACATAATTGACTTCTGTACGCTACTTATTTTTCTACCAAATAGTTTCCGTCAACCATTTACATTAAATGAACAGACGTAGCCAAATGCAACGTATAGCCAAATGCGATATAACACACACACATTCAATGTTTGGAAACAATATTTTTTTCCCACTTGGAGATATTTTAATGTGACGAAATTAATCGACGGAGTTTTTAATAGGAATGTTTTTGTTTTTTTAGACAACTTTTTTAAACTTCATTTGATTCTTACGTATTATCGCCAACTTAAATGATAACTCGCAAAGTTGGCCATTCCACTTTCGCAGATGTACGTTTTATACGATATCGCTAATAGGTTGCGATAATACGAATAGTACCTTTCATTTGATGTTAGTATTGAAATACAAATGTTAAAACTAAGATTTTCTGATTTTGAGTCATCAAAATATTGCACCTTATTTTGTTTTTCATTGCTTTATAAGATTATTACCTTCTTAAACAGATTCCATTAGCAATTTGTTAAAAAAAATACTGGAAGTTATTATGGTTTGTTTTTGTCAGGGACGTAGAGCTACCGCTGTATCAATGATGCAGGAGCCCCAACGAATGTTATTACAATTCCACTTACATGGTGCTCATATCTGAAAAAGGGCCACAAAGGAATTCGGATACAAGGCCCACTCAGAGCTGTTTTGTAATTTCATATGTTTTTCTTTAAACCTTCACTTTAACTGCAGTCAATCGGCTTGAGTACATAAAATTTTATTGCAGAAACTCGAACTTAGGTCATCATACTGGCCAAGCAAACGCAGTGCGAGGGATAAATGCTGATCAAATTAGAGTAGGTATCAGTGAATGAGCAAAACAGACAGAGGGCACAAATACATGTTGAGGAAGCAGGTGGTCATAAGATTGTAATTATTTTTTCAAATTATACTTTCGCGTTGATAAAGATAGTTTAGCTCTTTTTATGTCAATTACTGTTAGTATTGTATATCATTTTTCAATTTATTTTTAAGCACAGGATATTTACTTTGGATAATTTTTATGTATAAAATACTAAATTTAATTTTGTACACTATGTATGTGTTTAGAGAGTAGCATACGGATTAAAATCTTCCACCTTCCGTAAAATCCGGCGTATAATGCGCACTTTGAACACAAAAACTAAGATCGAAATTTACAGATGTGAGTTATACGCTGGGTATAAAAATGAGAGCTTTAAAAATTAAAAAATAAATGAGCATAAAAAAATTAAACTTCGAAATACTATTTATTTAAAAGACATGGCAATCTCTTATTGAACTTAAAAGGTGGTAGTTCTAAAAGTATACTATTTTTGCAAATGCTTAGATAAACACCTTGAATAAATCGCTTCTAAACAGCATTGCATTTGTACATTTCAGGTTTCTTCGTAAAAAAGGGGTGCATGTTATATAGCGAATATACCTAAAATTTAAAAATTGCAGCTTGAAATTATGGGTGTGCGTTATATGCCGGACTTTACGGTATTTTATCCTTCTCCAATGAATCTAAATTAAATTAATATATAATTTTTATGGTACTTATATTTTTTCTTTAGTCAGTCATTTACCTAAAATCCAAAGACATCGCCAAATACTGCAATATGCATTCAATAAGGGAAGAACATTCTATGCCTGTTTGTGCACAATAATAATACTTTTTTGCACTTGGTAGTGAATTTTTCCACGAAATAGTTATTGTAATTTTTAATAGTTGGGGCAATAACATTAGACTCACGAAATATCTATTTTGTGTAATTTCAAAATTTTATTTGGTGTTACTGTGAAATATAAATGGAAAAATTAAGATTTTCTGATGTATATTTTGATATTTATGTATTATCACAAAACCATATTGGCATCATTAGCACTTAATTGCCTATTCGCCGTGTGTGATGCGAACAAAATCGGGGTTGATATAGTTGCAACAGTACCCAAGTACCTTTGTTTGCAACTTTTTTTGGTGATCTTATCAAAATGATAATTTGTTAATAATAATTGGTTTTTGATAGCTTTTTATCATTTAAGTTTGTTATAGCTAGCTATACCCAATCATGTTTTCCTGTGGCTCAGTCTGGTGAAAAAGAAAGAAAAGAGAAAGCACACATTTCTAATATTTTTAACTGCTTGCACTTGAGGTATGATTTTTTTTTTATAAAAAAATGTGGAAATATACATTAACAAAACTTTTCTGAACACATTTATTTCATTTGAAATTTGTTAACAGAATACTCCCAAGTTATTGTGGGTTTTTTTGTCATGGTATGAATCTAAAATTATTTGCATTGTCTCCATAGAAGAGGTGCCAAGTTTGAAAACAAATTAAATGACTCTTCTTGAGGTGAAAGGGTTAATTTTACAATGCTTATGAGTAGACATTTTGTGTTGCTTCATTGTCTGTATACATACAGAAATTGTCTGCTGTGCCTGCTTTAGAGCAGTAGTTGCCATTTTTCAACACTTCATGAACCACTTAATGTATAACTTTATAATTAGCGTTTCACTAATAGGATTGACCTCTATGTGGTGAAGCACTATAGCTATATTTACGTCTTTATTTAATCTTCTATGCCCTGAAAATAAGCTTCATGAAAAGCAACAATCAACAGACTGAAGTGTTTTGCGCCTACAATTATCCAAAAATTGGTTGAGGTTACCAAAAATCGCTAACCTCAGGAATTTTGCTTTTTTGTTTAGTTATTTCGGTAACTATAAAAGCTTTTAGTAAAGAATAATTCGTGTTCCATAATATGTTATTTTGTTGTTCATCTTTTTTTAAACTGAATCTTCATAAAAGTATAAATAATTTCCCAAATTTTCTGCATACCATCCAAAATTGTTCACGCATCACCAATTGGTGACTGCTGCTCTGTAACACACATCAATAATTATGTATTAGCATCACTGTAATAAAATTGGTGTCATGTGTATTGTACCTTAATAATTGTACATATTCGGAGGTGATCAGGGATATACCCCTGAAATTATGCATGAAATTTTGGCAACTGCTAGAAGTCTGGAATTGGAGGTGAACGAGGATGAGATAGAAGAGATCATAATGGGACATGAAGATGAACTGACGACAGAACTCCAAGAAATTTTGAATGAAAAACACTTCGAAACACAGCGAAATATGGCCCCTTCTGAACAAGAGGAAGACGAAAGTGGACCAATGCCGACATCTGCCATTAAAGATCTTCTGAAAAAGTGCGCGGATGTTAGAGCAATGGTCTTAGAATGGCACCCAAACCAAACTGATGTCAGTAGGGTTGGGAATCTTTACAACATCAATGCTATTAATTACTTCTGGAAAATCCTGAAATAGATAGAAAAGCAGTCGACATTGGACATGTTCTTCAACACCTCATAAGCAAAAAAAGAAAAGGACTGATTGATATGCAATATCTATGTATTATTTTTTATAAAGTTACTGAGCTCACCAAGAGTTTTTAAAAACGGTTTTATTCTGTGAGCAATCTATACGTCTGTCTCTGACAGAAAAACGACACCCAAGTGAAGTCTCAGTGGCTGTATCACTTATGTCCAGATGTGTTACCTTTCTTAGTTCATGTGTTACTCTTGAAAGTTCAGGCAAGCATATGGGACTATAAAAAATAATTATTAGAAATGTTCTGTTTGTACATATGTTCAGAGAAATATTTGGGTGTTTAATTTAAGACTTGAAGATGTAACGGAAAATAAATGTTAAACGCTACAAAGGGGATTTAATTTTAAATCTAGTTTAATTATATATATATATATATATATATATATATATATATATATATATATATATATATATATATATATATATATAAGGATAATTAACTTAGATTAAAAATTAAATTCCCTATCTAGCACTTAACTCATAGTTTTCATTTGATCTTCAAGTATCAACCTAATAACCCATTTATTTCTTCCGAACATATGGCCCAGCCAATAAACATGTCTAATTCCAGATCATTATATCTAATAGCCCTATATGTCAACATTAACTTTCAAGTACACATAAAATCCACGATACTTACCGCATCTATTTTAAGTGGTGACCCACTTAGATTTTCATGATGGAATGCTTTTTTGCTCTCTGTTCTTAGCGCCAGAATATGTCTAACTTTCATCAAATAAAGATCCTTTTTAAAAATTCAGCCTGATTCTGGCTTCAAAACATGTCAGAATTAAAGCCAGTAGGAGTTTCCTAAGAACGCACATTTTAGAGTTTAAACTTAAATATATTCTTAAAATAAGCTTAAAGTAAAAACGAACTCCAACAACCGTATTAAATGATGCAGAGAATTTGAGGGAAATTCGACTGCGCTGTATACCTCTTTGCACAATACGTCGGGTTGCCGGAATAAAAAGGAATGCTCAATGGTAAGAAAAAAGAAGAAACGCACTAGTAATCCCCCGAAGAACATCGCTCTTACCGCCAAAGAACTAGAATCATCGTCTTCTCCTAACAAAATTTCAGAAATTTATGTTTCAAAAATGGAAGCAAAGAACGAAAATAAAATTAGGTAAGAAGAGAATATAGATGCAGAAAATAATACAGTTCTATCTGCATGGCCCGGCGTTGCATGGGCTATCTCAACTTTTATAAATGTTCCCTATCTTTCACAAAATCACAATTTCTAGTACTCATTTTCAAAATGACTTCCACCCCTCCACCACTTAGCACGGCGTTGCTAAGTGGTGGAGGGGGGTGTCTCTTTTCCTCATGACACCAGCATTCCTGTGCGTGTGTTTGTTCGCGCACAATGTGAGTGATTTCTAAAATTGTGTCAAAAAAATTCCCTTTTTCGAAATTTGTTTCATTCCACTTTTTTTTAATTTAAGACAGGTTTCTTTCCCCTCTCTATAGCCCGAACACGTTTTTTCAGTGTAAAAATATTGTTCTATCTTCCTCTCCTTCTCACAGATAAGATATAGCTTCAAATTTCGATGTATGACTGATAAAAATATATTGCTTTAGAATTAAAAAAATTATTAATGTGAAGCAATAAAAAGAAAACGATTCTGATGCCAAGAGTAAAACAAAAAAAATCATCATTTTTAATAATAGTTAGTTTTTAAGAATCTAAAATAATAAAATATAGATTTCAGAATTCAATGAATCAATCAATCATTACATATAGTTTGCTTAAAAATGTCTCTAAAATGTATTTTGATCCAAAATAATAGACGATGCATTTTTCAATTAACAAAGAATTCACTTCGTAGTGAAATAATAGAAATAATATTTTTAAAGAAACGTATATATATTTATTAATATCAAATTTCTATAAGTAATGAATGAAAGAAAAATTAACAGATAGCTATTGAAACGATTGCTTTTTTCTGAACGTTTCATTAAACATATAAATATATAAGTAAAAAAAAACAGTATGGGGAAAGCCTATATATATATATATATATATATATATATATATATATATATACCGGGTGATCAAAAAGTCAGTATAAATTTGAAAAATTAATAAATCACGGAATAATGTAGATAGAGAGGTAAAAATAAACACACATGCTTGGAATGACATGGGGTTTATTAGAATAAAAAAATAAAGTTCACAAAATGTCCAACAGATGGCGCTGGACAACAAACCGTCAGTGACTGCGCATGAAAATCGCGTAGAAAAGGGGCTGTCATGAGAGAGAGAATCAGTTGTACCAGCTGTCGCAGCATGTTGACGTTACCAGAAAAGGCACTGTTAGTGAAGCTGTATTATCAGAATGGGGAATGTGCTACTGCAGCGTTACGTTCCTATCGCCATACGAAGGGAATTTGAAGAGGTAAAGGTCCGTTGACAAATGCAGCTGTGGCGAGAATGATTTCGAAGTTCGAAGCGACGGGTTGTTTAGACGATAGACCCCGTAGTGGCCGACCAAGCACACGGCGGAATGCTGCTGAGACGGTTAAGGATGAAATGGAGACTGTAGCGGGTTCGTCTATGCACGGGGAAGTCAGCGCCCGTGCAGTCGCACGTCGCACCGGCATTCCATACACTACTGTTTGGTTGGCTCTTAGGCGTACCCTCCGATGCTATCCGTACAAAATCCATCGGCATCATGAATTGTTACATGGCGATTCCATGAATCGGAGGGCATTTGTGGTGTGGGCGTTTCAAAAGATGGCGGAAGATGACGATTGGTTGAGTAACTTGTTGTGGACCGACGAAGCTCATTTCACGCTCCGAGGGTCTGTCAACACCCACAACTGCAGAATTTGGGCTACTGAAAATCCTAGAACTGTCGTGGAAACTCCATTGCACGACGAGAAAGTCACGATATGGGTTGGATTTACCACATCCAGCGTTATCGGGCCTTTTTTCTTCGAGAAAATGCGTGATTCTGGTTTTGTAACTGCTACCATGACGGGTGAGCGGTACGCCGATATGTTACAGAATCGCATCATCCCCAGCCTGGCTGATAAACACCTGCTGGAACGTACGATTTTTATGCAGGATGGAGCTCCACCCCATATTGCTAGACGCGTGAAAGATCTCTTGCGCAGGTCGTTTAGTGATGATCGTGTGCTCAGCCGCCACTTTCATCATGCTTGGCCTCCCATGTCCCCAGATCTCAGTCCATGCGATTATTGGCTTTGGGGTTACCTGAAGTCGCAAGTGTATCGTGATCGACCGACATCTCTAGGGATGCTGAAAGACAACATCCGACTCCAATGCCTCACCATAACTCCCGACATGCTTTACAGTGCTGTTCACAACATTATTCCTAGACTGCAGCTATTGTTGAGGAATGATGGTGAACATATTGAGCATTTCCTGTAAAGAACATCATCTTTGCTTTGTCTTAATTTGTTATGCTAATTATTGCTTTTCTTATCAGATGAAGCGCCATCTGTCGGACATTTTGTGAACTTTATTTTTTTTGTTCTAATAAAACCCCATGTCATTCCAAGCATGTGTGTCAATTTTTACCTCTCTATCTACATTATTCCGTGATTTATTATTTTTTCAAATTTATACTGACTTTTTGATCAACCGGTATTTTCCGAAAAATCGTAAAAAAAATTTTTGACATTAAATTTTTTAAATGACTGATTCTAAAAGAGAAAAGCATGAACTTTTTAGTGTGAAATATTTTTTTTTCATTAACGCGAAACAAAGTGCAAGCGAAACAACTTAGAATTTTATATTCAAAAAAAGAAACCTATTTCAACTCATTTTAAAAAAATCGTAAAAAATACAAAATATAAATATTTTGTAAAATAAATTATAGCATATCGTGGCGAAATAAATTATCTTTACGATTCTGTAATTATTTTTTGTGTGAAATTCATGAAAAAAATTAAATCGCGTTTTAAAAACGTCTAAAAAAAAGAAATTCCAAATTTTCCACTGGTGGTGAGAAATGGTACTAATCATGCGTTTTAAGGTTTTCAATTAATATTTTTTTGACTAATTGGAATATCAAAATAAAAATGATCAAAATGGATTCCTTGTTTCATTCCCGAAATTTTGGTACCTTTGGCGAGTTTCTGCGTCGGGAGCTTCGTGAGAAAATATGGAAACATAAATAGATACGTTTGTTTACCTACGAATTTTAATAGTGTAGATTCCAACCTCATCGACCAAGAGAACTTATGATCATCCAGGAAAGAATCAATTTCAAACAAGTTGAAGTCCTCTTGGATTCAGGATCAAATGTCAACATGATTCCAAAAAATATAATATCACAAATTAAGGGATATTACAAAGTGGAGCACATTAAAACACAAACTGCCACCATCAATGGACAAATTAAAGTGAGTGAGGATATTACTTTACAATTGAAAATAGGACAAATTATTAAAGATGTTACATTTCTCATAGTAAATAGAGAACAGAAATATTTAATAATTTCTGATAAAACTATAAGTATTTTTGAGTTAAATATTAATTTTAGTGACTATAAAGTTTTTCAAAGAGGAAAAAAAATTTGAAAAATTTTGAATCAAAGAAAAGTATTAAAGAAAAAATGAAACTCTTAAATTTAGTAATAATAAAGTTATCTCTAAGAAAACTGATAATGTGTGTTTAATACAAAAATAATTCCTAACAGTGATTATGATATTATTAATGTGATTATTGATAAACACAAACATGTCTTTGCTAAAAATAAGTTTGATGTGGGTGAATTAAAACGTAATTCACCTAAAATAATACTTACCTCAGAATTACCCATTGCAAATCGACCATAAGACATCTTTTAAAGATGATACGGAAATAAAGGAGCATGCATTATTGAATTCAGGAATAATTAAACCATCTTTTAGTTCTTACGCTGTCCCTATAACATTAGATGTTAAAAAAGAGGATAATGCTCGTACACGATTATGTATCAATTACAGAAAGCTAAATGCTATCACAAAATTAGACGCAGAACCAATTCCCCGAATAGATGCAGTTTTAGACAAATTTACACATGCTAAATTTTTCTTAAAGATAGATCTCTGTAATTTTTATTGCCACATTAAATTAGATGATAATGAATCTGAAAATCTTGCATTTACATCAAATATTACGGTCTTTTTCAATTTAATCGTTTGGCTTTTTGATGTAAAAATTCTTCATCTATATTTTAAAGAGCTATTAGACAAATTTTAAATAAGTACCCAATAAAATTTGCATTAAATTACTTTGACGATATAATAGTATATTCGGATTCAATTGAAGAACATGCAAAACATTTAGAAGAAGTTTTTAAAATTTGTGAAATAGAAAATATTAAATTAAAATTCTCAAAGTATAAATTTGGTAAAGGTAGAATTGATATCTTAGGATATGAAATAAAACATTTATCATATACTCCAAACAATACAAATGTCGAAATAATTAAAAAAACTTTTACCTCCTAGAAATATAAGATTTACAAAGATTTCTTGGTAGTATTAATGTCTCTTTTAAATTCATTCCTCAATATGCAAAATTAAGAATATCCTTAAATAATCTTCTTAAAAAGAATCAAAATTGGAATTGGACTCAAGAATGTCAGCAATCTTTTCAAAAACTTAAAGACAGCTTAATTTCAAAGCCCAATTTAGTTATATTCAACCCAAATTATCCATGTCATCTTTATGTAGATGTATCGAAAACTGCGATCTCATGTATCCTCAAACAACAAAAACCTAATAAAAATTACCATCTGATTGCATTCTTTTCGAGAGGACTGAGAAATTATGAAATTAGTTGTACAATAACTGAAATAAAATGCTTAACTATAATTGATCGTTTAGATAAATTCCATCGCTACCTTCATGGATCTCATTTCACAGTTCATACCGATCATAATGCATTAGTTTGGCTTAAAAATTTCAAAAATTCCATGCGTAGAATTTTAAATGGTCTTTAAAAGTTTCTATGTATGATTTTGATATAAAGTATAAGAAAGGTAGCACTATATTTATATATGTCGTGATTTTTAAGACAGAATCAGATTAAAGTTAGAGAAGTGAAAAAACGACCTTTATTCTTTCATTTGTACATCTGTTCTGATACCAAGAGCAGAGAGGAAAAAACACGCCATGGTAGTGGTTTCAAGTGGATAACACTTGAAAAACATATGGTAAGTATCGCTGCTTTGAAGAAGGTGCTTGCAAGTTAATGCTGACAAATGTTGATTATTAAATATAACGATCTGGAATTAGACATGTTTATTGGCTAGGTCATATGCTCGGAAGAAATAAATGGGGGATTAGTTTGATACTTGAAGATGGGGACTGAGAAAGATGATTCTAGAGCTAGATAGGGAATTTAATTTTTAATCTAATTTAATATCCTTACATTTGCCCCCCAATTTTAAAAGGGAGTCATGGCATAGTTTTTTTTCTCTCTTTACAAACTTAATCAATTTTCAATAAACACAAAACAATACATAACATTATTTAGAAAGACATATTAAACACAGTAGAAATATTTAAGCAGTAGTAATACTAAAATCAAAAAGCAATACAATAAACGAAACAATAACAACAAACACAGTTAGAACACTTCCAACATAACAATTGATAAGCATGAATTTCCATACATATAATTGGAGATTAGCTTGTTCAAATCTATTCGACATCTAGAATAAGAGCTCGCGTTTCCTCCAATTCCTTCATAATAATAGATTCGTATTTTAGCTGGTAGATATTTTCAAAAAAATTATGTTGGAAAATAATATATCAAACAATAAGAGAGTAAATATAAAAATACATGAAATCATACAAATGTTAAAATAATAATTTTGTATAAAAATCTACTCTGGCGCCATCGTAGTAATACCTTATATTGTTACACACATTTTGCATATATGAAATACATTTTTTTAAAAAGATAAAAAAAATATAGACACTAATAAAATGAAATTATTAATAATATGAAAACGGTGTATAACACACAACTTATATGCACTATCCAACACAATAAACAATTTTTTATTTCATATGCGTTATAAAAAATAAAAATTATAAGAATATTAGAATATAAGAGCTCTTTTTTATTATTTTGATTCGGAAAAGTGGACTCACTTCAATAATAATTTTTAGTATTTCTGAAAAATTTTCACAATATTCATTGTAACTTAATATCGCATGCAATATGTTGAATCTTTCCGTAACCTTCTAAAAATACGTTTCATAGACAAAAATTCTTGAGTTTCTCTTGCCTCAAACATTCACTAATAAAACTGTATCACCTTACTTAATTTTGAACACATCTCTCTGAGAAATATGCGTCATCACCTCACAGATGTTCAGGGATGCTGATAAGAAACAATGAGAGGTGTACATATCAAACTAAACAAGTTTGTCCTCTTAATATTTCGAGACATATTCAAAATTATAATGATTGTATTCTCCCTCATCCACTGTATAATATCTAAAATTAAACTTCAAGTTATTAATTTAATTTTAATTTTAGATAAGGAAAATTTCGAGAAATAGTGAATCCTGATATATGGCCGGTATATCAAAACACACAATTTCAGAATAAAAAAAAATAATAAATGACATGCAGTAAGATTACTGCTGAATAATATAATTAACAAAACAAAATTCAGTGAAGAAGAAAAAAGAATACAACTTGTCTTGACTCTTGTTTCTTATAAAAATCAATATCTCTAGTACTAGTTCATTAGTCATTTTTCTAAAAACTTAATTTATATCTTTCCGTTTAAAACACCAATTGCTATCATAACTGTTAACTCATTCGACATCTTAAGATAAAATTATGAGAAGTATATTAAAATTTCTCAAAATTTTGTATGACAAAACCTATATACTTTGTTTTCTCAATTAAAATATAAAGAATATCTCATTTAACACAAATATATTATAAAAATTAAATATCATATCATGTCATATATTATTCTTTTTCGTAAAGTTCCGTTCAGCAAAACTCAGTTCTTCAATGTTACTAAAATTGGAAATACACAATTTAACTGACCTCCACTTTTCAGCGGCCGAAACCCTTGGTGAACGGTAATCTAGAGGTTGTTGTCACTTTATTTTCACTAGTAAAATTTTATTTATTTCTATATTGGTATTTCACTATGGCATGCGATTTTGGTCAATTCACGGTATTACCGTGCAGACTTTCCGGCGAAGAAGATTTTTTCCTTTTATTTTTCTTTCAATATTGGTCCTTCTATCATTGTATCACTGGAACTAAATCACAATACCATTCGAAGAAGAAGAAAAATTCTTTTTTTCGATTATGGTGGAAGGGATTGAAGTCTTTCATCAAGGAGTTAGGGAATTCACGGTACCCTTTTTGTTTTGTTTCATTTTTCGCCATTCGAAAGTTGATTCTTTCATGGCAATTTTGCTGGTCTCTTCAGCAACGGTAGAAATAATGTTCAGCGGTAAACACTGCATTCTTCTCGGTGTTAAGAGCGATGTTCTTCCGGGGATTACCAGCGCGTTTTTTTTTTACCATAGAGCAGTATTCCTTTTAATTCCGGCAACCTGACGTTTTCAGCCAAGAGGTTGAGCGCCGTCGAAGTTCCATATAATTCTCCATATCAGTTATTATGTTCGTTTGCGTTAGTTTTTATATTAAAATTATTTTATAAAAGAGATTAGCGCTTTTTACGTTAATATTCGAAATGCACTCGCAGATAAAATATCCTGCCGGCTTTAATTCTGTCATGATTTTTAAGACAGAATCAGATTAAAAATAGAGAAGTGAAAAAACGACCTTTATTCTTTCATTTGTACATCTGTTCTGATACCGAGAGCAGAGAGGGAAAGACACGCCATGGTGGTGGTTTCAAGTGGATAACACTTGATAAACATATGGTAAATATCGCTGCTTTGAAGAAGGTGCTTGCAAGTTAATGCTGACATATGTTGACTATTAAATCAAACGATCTGGAATTAGACATGTTCATTGGCTAGCCCATATGTTCGGAAGAAATAAATGGGTGATTAGTCTGATACTTGAAGATGGGAAACTGAGAAAGAAGATTCAAGTGCTAGATAGGGAATTTAATTTTTAATCTAACTTAATTATCCTTACATATATATAATATTTTTTGAAGCTGATATGTTAACAAGAAATCATATTGCTTATCATATAATTAATACACCCCCAGAACGTTTATTAGATATCAATGAAATAAGTCATTTTCAAAATATAGAAAATACATCAGCTCCTAAATGTTATAAGAGAGATGGTGTTTTTGTAGTTAAAAGACAAGGTGTAGCTAAAATAATTTTACTCAAAGCTCGAAGAGTGAAGTTAATGAAAACAACTCATGAAAAAATTGGCCATCCTGGTGTAACTACCATGTTAAAATTAATATCACCATGATATTATTGGATAAAAATTATTACTGATATACGAAATTATGTGAAACACTGTGAAACTTGTCAAATAAATAAGAAGTCACATCAGAAAAAATACAGACTGATTCAATCACTTCCCATTTGCGAAAAACCCTTTGAACTTTTGTCGATAGATAGTGTAGGTGGTTTAAATAATTGCAATTCTGTTAAAAAAATATTTCCACATTACTATTGATCATGCAACCAGGTACATTTGGACTTTCCCATGAAAAAATGCATTAACAGATACTTATATAATTTGTTTAAGACAAATATTTCAGAATCACATACCGGAAAAATTTTAAGTGATAGAAATACTGCGTTCACTTCTTCAAAATTTAAGCATTTCTTTGGAAATAACAATGTCACTCAAGTATTAACTACTTTTCAAAGACCACTAGCCAATGAAAAGGTTGAACGTGTAAATCAAACCATCATTACAAGTTTTAAGCGTGAAATTAGTAATCGTTCAAGTAAAGTCTTATGAACAAATATTCTGGAAAAAGTAACCCATCAGAATAATCAAACTCTACGTACTATAACAGGTTTCCCTCCAACCTACTTAATGTATGGTAATTTACTTTGCGAAATTTCATTAAAAGATAATGATATATTTCTTCCTATAGAAGAAGCAAGAAAATTAGCCAAAGGAAGAACCGAACAATATTATGAAATAAATAAAATTAGATATGAAAAAAAATTTCAGGAAGCTTATTTCAAGGTTGATGACTTAGTAATGTATGAGGTATTTCAATACCCCAATACAAGGAAATTAAGTCCCCTTTATTCAGGCCCTTATACCGTTTTAGCAAAATGTTCTGATGTATTATTTGAAATAGATAGACCCAATGCCCTTAGTAAAACTCACACTGAATTGGTTCATTCAGTCCGATTAAGACATTTTCATCCATCTGAAAATTTTCAGTTGAATTACATTCAACAAAATACCCATAATAAAGAGAATAAGAAAATATTTAAAAGAAACCTCTTACGTAATACAGAAGTAACTGAGTTCTGCTTAACAAGACTTTTTGGAGAAGAGTAATAGAATAGAATATTTAACTTTTTTACAGTACATTTTGTATTAAAGGAGATATTGGTTATACTTTAATTGTGAAAGCAGAGTGTTTGTGTTTTATTACACAAAATTTTGAGGAAATTTTTATGTACTTCTCATAATTTTATCTTAAGATGTCGAATGAGTTAACATTTATTATAGAAATTGGTGTTTTTTTAATTTGAAAGATATAAATTAAGTTTTTAAAAAAATGACTAATGTACTATTATTAGTGATATTGATTTTTATAAGAAACAAAAGTAAAATCACGTTGCATTCTTTTTTCTCCCCTGAATTTTTGTGTCTTGTTAATTATTTATTCAGCATTAACATTATTGCATTTCATTTAATTTTTTTCATTTTAAATTGTGTGTTTTGATATACCGGCCATATATCAAGATTCACTATTTCTCGAAATTTTAATTATCTATATTTAAAATTAAATTAATAACTTAAAGCTTATTTTTGGATATTATAAAGTGGATAAGAGAGAATACACAATCATTATAATTTTGTATATGTCTTGAAACATTAAGAAGACAAACGTGTTTAATTTGGTTTGTACACCTCTTATTGTTTTCTTATTAGCATCCCTAAACATCTGCGATGTGATCACGCAGATTTCTGAGAGAGAGAGAGAGATGTTCAAAATTAAGTAGTGTGCTACAGTTTATATTTGTGAATGTGTGATGTAAGAGAAAATCAAGAATTTTGTCTATGAAAAGAATACTGAGAAGGTTACGGAGAGATTTAAAATAATTGTATGCGATATTGTTAAGTTACAGTGAATATTGTGAAAATTCTACATACATACTAGAGGTGATAATTGAAGAAAGTCCACATTTCTTACTCACAAGTATTTAAAGAGCTCTTTTATTCTTGTAACTCTTATATTCTTTTATTCCTATTTTCTTACAATTTTTATATTTTTTTATTCTTATATTTTATAACGCGTATTAAATAAAATATTGTTTATTTTGTTGAATAGTGCATATAAGTTGTTCTACACTGTTTTCATATTATTAATAATTTCAATTTATTGCTTTCTATATTTTTAAGTTTTTAAAAATGTGTTTCATATATGCAAAATTTTGTGTAACAAAATAATGTATTACTATGATGGCGCCAGAGTAGATTTTTATACAAAATTAGTATTTTAATATTTATATGATGCCATGCATTTTTATTTCTACTATCTTATTGTTTGATATGATATTATTTTCCAATATAGAAATTTTTTTGAAAACATCATATGCCAGCTATAATACGAATCTATTATAATGAAGGAATGGGAGGAAACACGAGCTCTTATTCTGGATGTCGAATAGATTTGAACAAGCTAATCTTCAGTTATATGTACGGAAATTCTTTTTTATAAATTAATATTTTGAAAGTGTCATTACTGTGTTTATTGTTACAGTTTCGTTTAATTTAGAGCATTTTGATTTTTGTATTCGTATTACATAATTATTTCTACTGTGTGTAATATATCTTTCTAAATGATGTTATGCATGTATTGTTTTTGTTGGAAATTGATTAAGTTTGTTGAGAAAAGAACCACGCCATGATTCCCTTTTAAAATTGGGGGCAAATGTAAGGATAATTAAATTAGATTAAAAATTAAATTCTCTATCTAGAACTTAACTCATATATTTCATTTGATCTTCAAGTATCAAACTAATGACCCATTTATTTCTTCCGAACATATGGCCTAGCCAATAAACATGTCTAATTAAAGATCGTTATATTTAATAGTCAACATATGTCAGCATTAACTTGCAAGCAATCTCTTCAAAGCAGCGATATACTTACCATATGTTTTCAAGTGTTATCCACTTGAAACCACCACCATGGCGTGCTTTTTTCTCCCTGCTCTCGGTGTCAGAACGGATGTACAAATGAAAGAATAAAGGTCGTTTATTCACTTTTCTAACTTTAATCTGATTCTGTCTTAAAATCATGACAGAATTAAAGCTGGCAGGATCTTTGTCTGCGATCTTAATGTAAAAAACTAATCTTTTTTATAAAATATTTTAATAGAAAAACGAAAGCCAACTGCAGTAATAACTGATATGAAGAATTTTATGGAAGTCTGACGGCACTCTACATTTGTTAGCTGAGGACGTTGGGTTACCAAAATTAATCTATGGTATGGAAAAAGAAACGCGCTAGTAATCCCCGAAAGAACATCGCTCTTACCGCCAAAGAAATAGAATCGTCCTCTTCTCCTAACAAGATTCCAGAAAGTCATACTTCAAAAATGGAAACAAGGAATGAAATTAAAATTAAGCAAGAAGAGAATTTAGATGCTGATGAAGAAAAATAACAACAACCTATAACCAATTTTAAAAATGATATTCGATTTGAAGATCTACAGACTTTTTTCCAAAAATATAACCTGGAAATACCCATCCAAACATTCATTAGAAATTTTGAAAGTACGTGCGATTTCTTCAATATACCAGAGAAACAGAAAATCCTATTTCAGTGCTTCTCAAACTTTCAATACTGGCGCCCCCCTTTTCAATCACAATTTTTATCGCGCCCCCCCTTATACATAATAATTTACTGAATGCAATAATAATGCACTTTTACGATAAAGCAACAATATTTATTATAAACCGTACAAATTCATGACATAAGTATTAAATTTTGTATATGTTACTTAAGTAATAGGATAATTACTAAGTTTTTTTTCCTTTCTCTGATTTTTAAATTGGAACATATTACAAAATGCGGTGGTTGCTTAGAAGACAAAATATAGATATCAGCTAAATATAGAAAATGTACTCAGAGGGTCAATTTCTTATCTTAAAACTCCTTTCAAAAACTTTCCTCTGTAAGACAAGCCCATGGAAGTAGCTAATAATTATTAAACTTGTTCCTAATTTAGTATTAATTAATTAGTCATAAAATACTCTGTGCACCACTCATACATTAAAAGCAGTGTTTCTCAAACTTTCAATACTGGCGACCCAATTTTCAATCATAATTTTTGTCTCGCCCCCCCTGTACAACAATAATGTATTTACTGCAATAAAAATGCACTTTGAGAGAGAGACGCTAAAGTTACAATACGATCTTAATTATAAACCGTACAAATTAATACGATAAGTATATTAAATTTTGTGTATATGTAACTTTTAAGTAATATATATATTTTAAGAAAATTACTTAAAATATATATGTCAGGTTTGAAAAGTTTAGGTTCAAAATTAAGGTAGTAATAAATGAAAATAGAGCGAACTCTTTACCATCGCGTAAGGATTTATGAGTAAACAAGCCTGTTAAAAGGTGCAACGAGCGCTGACGAAGGCGAACGCATACTAAGAAAGGACTTGGCTGGTGTCTCCTCGCAGCGATGTTGTATTTGGTAACACCCGGTTGCGCGGCAAAAGGTCCGCCATGTTAGATTATATATGATGAAAGCGTAATAAAGGAATATTGTGAAGATGATGCCCTCTTCATTTTACCAGCAGGCCTGGGGCCTGTCAAGAGCCGGTAGGATGAATTAACGAACCGAAAATATGCGAGGAAACCAAACGAATTAACTTCAACAATTTTTTTTCGAACGAGCGACTGCATTGAAAACGATACTACCATGGAGGACGACTCTTTCCGGCAGGAGTCACCAGTCAACACATCCAAAGAGAATCAATCCTTCTTTTTTCCTGAATTTGATCTTAATAAGTTTAGTAGTTGTAAAAGTTTTTTGACTGTTTTGATCAACAATGTTTGGAATATCAAAAGACAACAATGGAAGAAGCAAAATATTCCTAGATATCTCACGGGAGTTTATCTTAAATTTTGGTACGAAAACCATTTATTTGAAAAGTCGTACCAAACAAGTAAAGAATTATTAATGACGGTGTTCGATGCGACGAAACAAGAGGATATTCGAAAATTTCACAAATTAAAACTAAACGACACTAAAGAATTAATTTCGTTTTTTACGGAAAAACTTTCGTTGGGGAAGAAACTAAATTATGATGACAGTTCAATTGTGGAACATATGACATTATCAAGTCCCATACAGTTTCAGAAGTTCCTGGTTATCAAGAAGATTTCGACACCCTGCGAATGGATCTCAACGATGCGACAATTAATCGCAGTAACACCGGACAGCGCAGACCGAAAACCGGTAGATACTGGAAGTTATACCCGATGGAATCACGCATACGGTAGTGTACACAGAGGAACTGATCCACAGAACAGATTCCAGTCAAGAGGAAATCATGGACAGCCACATCAATCGCACATGATGAGATTCAGTGGGAGACAACAGAATCGACATAATCTTTACTCGCCCAGAAACGAAACTAACCAGGGGCAAGGATGACAACTAATTATTGAGTCAATGGTATGTTCCAAGCACTTTTGTACTCTAATTGACACAGGAAGCAATGTGTCATTAATTCCAATAAATTTAGCTAAACAATTAAAAAACATTAAAATTATACAAAATAGTAATGTAAAAATAAATCAAACTTGTGGGACTATTCAACCCAAAGGTATAATTAAAGTTTATATGAATATTGGATGTATATCTAAGCAAATAGATTTGTTTGTAATTGATACTGAATTGCCTTATATTATTTTAGGACTTGAATATTTACATTTATTTAAGCTTGACATTAGTATTCGTAACATGTGTATTTTTCAATGTGGTAAAAATTTAAGTAATATTAAATATGTAAATAAGTGTGTTGGTGAGTTGAGAACATATCATGGGACATATTGTAAAACTCTTAATAATGATCAAAATATGAACTACTATAATGCAAATAATGAAGATAATATTAACGTTAAGAATAATAAAGGTTTGGATCAAATATCAGACAGCCCTGAAGCTGATCTGAAAAGATTGTTTAACCCAGCCGTGGTTGTTGAGGACACAGTACCAAAACAAACTAGTGAGCCATGGGAAGATTTAACCCAACTTATTGACAAATTTCAAACCATATTTTCACAAAATAAGTATGATGTAGGTTGTATCAATTTAGAGCCACAAAGAATTCATTTAATTTCAGACCTTCCTATAAGTTTACGCCCTTATAGAAACAGTCAACAAGAATCTAAAGAAATACAAACACAGATAGAAGAATTGATAAAGCAGGTTTTATTAGACCCTCCCATAGACCATATGCTGCCCCTGTAACTTTAGCATACAAAAAGGATGAAGGGAAAAGATCAAGATTATGTATCGATTATAGAAAACTAAATGAAATCACACGAAAAGATTCCACCCCTGTACCTCTGATAGACTTTGTAATTGATAATTTAACTCATGCTAAATTTTTCTCTACGCTCGACTTAACAAGTGGTTATTGGCACATTAAAATTCATGAAAAAGACGCAGAGAAACTGGCTTTCACAACTAATTTTGGACTCTATGAATGGTTAAGACTTCCATTTGGCTGGAAAAATTCCCCAGCTGTTTTCCAAAGAACTATAAGACAAATTTTACAAAAATATCAGTTAACTTTTGCTTTAAACTATTTTGATGATATAATAATTTTCTCACAATCTTGGGAAGAGCATTTAACTCATTTAGATACAATATTTCAAATTTGTAAAAAAGAAAACATTAAACTTAAAAATCCAAATGTCAGTTTGCACAGGAAAAAAAAATTTTTAGGATATGAAATAACACAAGGTCATTATTCCCCAAGTAATCCAAATATTGAAACAATTAGAAAATTAGCACCACCTAAAGATGTGAAAGAACTCCAAAGATTTCTTGGTTCCATCAATGTTTATCAAAATTTATTAAAGATTATGCAAAACTTAGAGTACCATTAAATAAATTACTTAAAAAAGATGCAATTTGGAATTGGTCACATGAATGTCAAGAAGCTTATCAAAAGTTAAAGAATTGTTTAATCTCAAAACCTATACTTAAATTATACAACTCACAATATCCATGTCATGTGTTTTGTGACGCAAGTCAGGAATCAATAGGCGTAGTCTTGAAACAACAACACCCAGATGGAACACTTTACCCCATAGCTTATCACTCGAGACAATTACTTAACCATGAAAAAAATTATACAATTTCAGAAAAAGAGTGTTTAGCAATTATAGATGCCTTAGATAAATTCCACTGTTACCTACATGGATCCAAATTCACAATACATACTGATCATGCTGCTTTACAATGGCTTAAAAGTGTAAAACATTTAACTGGACGTTTATTTCGGTGGAGTTTAAAACTTTCTCAGTATGAATATTCGATAGTTTATATAAAAGGTAAATTAAATGTTGAAGCAGACATGTTGTCGAGGAACCCTGTATGCCATTATATATCACCCATTTGTCATTTTTTAAATACTGATGAAATTATTAAATACCAAAATTCAGAGAACATTAATGATCCAAAATATATAAAAATTAATGATGTATTAACAGTTAAGAAAAAGAATTTAATTAAAATTGTAGTACCGTTATCTTTGAGAGAAAAATTAATTACAACTGCACATGAACAATTTGGTCACCCAGGTGTAAAAAAGATGTTAAAATTAATTTCCCCAATTTACTACTGGAAAGACATTATATTAGACATTTCAAATTTTGTTAAATGTTGTGAAACATGTCAACTGAATAAAAAGTCTACACAAAAAAGTATGGATTATTGCAAGAAGTTCCTGTAGCAGAAGAACCATTTGAAATGATTTCACTAGACACTGTAGGAGGATTTAATTATCATAATTCACAAAAGAAATACCTGCATATTGTTCTGGATCATGCTACCAGATATGCTTGGACATTTCCATCCAAAAGTGTCACTTCTGAAACTTATACAAATTGCTTAAAACAAATTTTTTCAATTCAATGCCCAAAACAACTTTTAAGTGATAGAAATGCTGCATTCACTTCATCTAAATTTAAGAAATTCTTAAAACATCATAATATTAGACAATTACTAACTTCAGCAAATAGACCACAATGCAATGGAAAGAATGAAAGAGTTAATCAGACATTAGTAGCAAAATTAAGATGTAAAGTTAATTCAACTACAAAAACTCCTTGGACAAAATTATTAGAACAAGTTACATATGAATACAATAACTCGCCACATGATGTTACTGGCTTTCCACCTGCATATTTAATGTTTGGAACTTTGCCATATGATTCGCCATTACCTAATCAAGTAAAATTAAACTATCCACCTATACAACAAGCTAGACAAATTGCAGTAAACAGAACAATTAAGCATCATAAGGTAAATAAACAAAGGTATGATAAACATTATGTTGATGCAAAATTTAAAGTTGGAGATTTAGTATTATATCAAAATTTCTCATACCCTAATTCAAGTAAACTTCAATCTCCTTATAATGGTCCTTTTAAAGTTGTCAGGAAACTCTCAAATGTTACTTATGAAATAGATAAACCAAATCAATATACAGGAAAATTAACAGATATTGTTCATTCTACAAGATTAAAACCTTTTCATTCAAAATCCAATTTCCAATTATGCTAAATTCTTATTTATATTTGTTATAGAGTTTGTTTTCTCAAACATTGGGGGGGGGGAAGAAGTGCATTGAATTTTAAAAGAAGTACATTGTAATTTTAAAAGAAGTGCATTGTTATTTTAAAAAAATAAATAATAATAAAAGTTGTGTTTTAAAAATTGAATTTAAGACTTGTTTACATTATGAAAATCAAAATTATATGTAATTGAATTTGTATTGTATCTTTATTCATAATGAACACATTATTGAAAACTATTTTTTTTTTAAAAAAAAAAAACTTAATTATGGACTGTGTATGAAAACATTGTGATGAGGTCATTTTACGATACATTGTGTTATAATAATTTCATTGTGATTATTTGTGATAAGTATATTCTGAAAGTTAAAATATAGTATGTGATGTTATGAAGATTTTATTATGGTTGTATGTTTTTGAAATGAGTTGATTGAGTAGAGATACTAATAATAAACAAAACAACTGTGAGATAAACAATAATTGGATGATGAACATTGAACTATGATTTTTCCAAGACAGGACTGTGAAACATTACATTACATTGATTGAACTTTTACCTGTACTTGATATATCTGAAATACCCTTATTTTCTTTGCATTTTATATTTCTAGTGATATTTTGATATAATGTTGATGTTGTGTTTATTTTGATAAATTTCTGTGTTATAGTTATGTAATCTTTTCATTTTTGGGAGCTCCTAAAATCATGTTGCTGTTAGTTACTCCATGTATGTCTTTTTTTATGTATTTACTTTACCATTATTCCTAAACTCATTTTGCTATTACTTATTTTATATATGTCCTTTTGTATGTACTTACTTTACCATTATTCCTAAACTCATTTTGCTATTACTTATTTTATATCTATTCTTTTTATGTATTTACTTTACCATTATTCCTAAAATCATGTTATTTACTCTATATCTATTCTTTCTATGTATTTATGTACTCATTATTCCAACATTCAATACCATTTTGAAGTGCTTGTAACTTTTCAACATTTATCACTTTATTAACATTGTTTACTATTGGTGCACATTTAGTGAGAATTTCACTTGATCTTATGTTATGTTGTTTAGTACTACTATATTTTTGAATGTCTAATGTGAATTATCTTTATCTTATGTTGTTTTTTATTAACCTCATTATTATTATAGTCATAGTGGAAGTATTAGATGTGTGATATTTTTCAGAAAACAATTCTATGTAACACAAAGTTTTATACCAAATTTTTGATACTTTGTTATTCATTATTGCTATTTTTTTGTACATGTTAGGATTCACCAGCCCACTCTTTTACACAATTATTATATCTTCTAGATTTTTATTTCATTTGGGGAATTTGATATAATTGAAATATAATTTTTTTCCCTGGGGACTTGCCAGTCAGAATTGGCCAATCTGGCTGTGCCAGACTTCAGCGGTGGGGGGGAAATTTGTCAGGTTTGAAAAGTTTAGGTTCAAAATTAAGGTAGTAATAAATGAAAATAGAGCGAACTCTTTACCATCGCGTAAGGATTTATGAGTAAACAAGCCTGTTAAAAGGTGCAACGAGCGCTGACGAAGGCGAACGCATACTAAGAAAGGACTTGGCTGGTGTCTCCTCGCAGCGATGTTGTATTTGGTAACACCCGGTTGCGCGGCAAAAGGTCCGCCATGTTAGATTATATATGATGAAAGCGTAATAAAGGAATATTGTGAAGATGATGCCCTCTTCATTTTACCAGCAGGCCTGGGGCCTGTCATATATATATATATATTACTTAGAATTATATTATTTTTCTTTCTCTAATTTTTAAATTGGAACAGATCGCAAAATGATGTATTTAATTAAAGATTTATTTCCTTCAGCATTCATTGCTCAAAGTACAAATGTCATTAGAAAAATAGTCTAGTCAATGTCGCTCTCTATCATATCCATCACATCTGGCATTATAGGGTACGTTTGCGTGAGTATGGGCAACCTATCGGACGTCTGCGCAAAACATGTAAAAATGCTTTTCCTCGTACAATTCTAGTCAATTTTGGTCGACTCGATACTCCTATAGCTACCGAATCTAGCTTGAATGTACATTTTTTTTAATTTCCACGTTAATTGTAATTCACGGTAATTAAATATTTACGGCTGTAGATTAAAACAATATCATACATACATTTTTAAGTCGTAAGCAAACATTCGACCATAATAAAGAATCAACAAGTACACAGACGAACGAGCATGGTTCCGAAAATTAAATCAAGGCGATCTTCTCAAAAATACTTAAATTTTGGATTTACCACTACTGAAGTAAATGATGGAAAAAAAGCCCCAGCTCGATATGTGTTAAAACTTACAAATCTGTAGAACAACATGTGAAAGTTGTTTTTAAAACATGTAAAATCATTTAACTATGTTGGCAAAGAATTTTAAAAAGTATTTTCTGGATGAGGACAGCTTGGTAGTAAGTTACGAGTGGATTAGGGATCTATATCAAGATACTCCAGAAGGGCTCTCAACTTCCGAAGAAGAAATCTTCATAGATTTCACATCCAGTGAAAAATTAAAAGGCAATTTTGTAATAAATCGCTCTTTGAATTTGGGGTAGAGGTGGATGAGGAATTTTCTGTACTGAAAACAAAAGCACTTCGTATACTATTACCATTTTCAACATCCTACCTTTTTCAAACCGGATTTTCTGCAATGGATGCCTTGAAGACAAAATAT
The DNA here is from genome assembly GCA_019973935.1 of Trichonephila clavipes. Classification (NCBI taxonomy): domain Eukaryota; kingdom Metazoa; phylum Arthropoda; class Arachnida; order Araneae; family Nephilidae; genus Trichonephila; species Trichonephila clavipes. The sequence continues at coordinate 236,113 of BMAU01021392.1, read as the reverse complement.
AGATCTCAGCTAAATATAGAAAAACAACTCTTTAAGTGTCAATTTCTGATATTAAACCTTCCTTTGAAAAACTTTCCTCTACAAAACAAGCCCGTGGAAGTCCCTAATAATTATTAAACTTGTTCTTAATTTAGTAATAAGATTGATTGAATATTAACGTCGCACTTTTCAGCTTCACGAGGGCTTTTGACGACGGACCACGTAATTTTGAACCATGGTCAAGTGACGTGGATGACACCTGAGCTGGTACCCCTCTCTCCTAACTACCACACCACACCAACGGGAAAACGTTACAACTCTCAACAGATTTAACGTGCATCGCTGCCCTACACGGCGGGTCTTTAGTGGTACTGGGCTCGAACTCGTGACAAGGCAAGCCCCGATCCGATACCTATACCACTCGGCTACCGCGGCCAAATTCAATAATAAGAAATTATTTATAAAATACCTTTTTCAGTACTGATACATCAAACGTATACTGGCTGAATCACGGATTCTTCGCACGAGTTCATTTTTTAAAAAAATAAAACATTATTCTTGATATAATAGCTGAACTGTAAGGAGAGTAAAACTGTGTGCATGACATTGTATACAAAGATGTAAAATGATTTTTTTTTAGATAAATGCTATAATTGTAAATAACTGTTTAAAAGAACTGTAATTTTAAACCTCACACAATTAGCATTTAGAATTAATGTTAAATTATGAAAAAGAATATAAAATTCTGATGAAGAATAATTTTGTTACTTTTTAACATTTAAAGCGAGAAGACTTCAAAATGTTTTAACCCGGGAGCAGGCGCGTACTCGATACTAACATTAATGGTAGTGCGGGGGGACTCAGTCACCCCAATCATTTGTTTAGAATTATTTTTACTGTACACGATACAAATCGGAATTCTAGTGAATATTTTAATTTATAGAAAGTATACTTACCTTCTTTCAAGAACTATTCAATTCTTTGATGATTTGAGAAAAAATCCAATAAAACTGAACTAAAATGATTCAAAAGTACAAGACCATAATAAAGGACGCAAATCAGACACTTTTCAATTATCCTACTGAAATGTTAAACCAATCAATTCTTTTCCAAATATCGCAAAACTCAATTATTTACAATTTCCCTAAGCGAAAAGTAAACGCATAAAAGATGAGAGGGAACTAATATTGATAATAACCATACCATAAGATTGAAGGTCAATCAAATGATTAGCAAACGTACTATGCACCCTGGTTGAAAAGTGAATCATGACTTCCTTTTCTTTTTCTACAACTAATGTACAGTGTATTTCAATAATAATTACAGTGGTGAATTGTTTATCTTCTTAGAATTTTTCTCAGGGTCTGGGTTTCGTTTTTTTCTTTTAACGAGTAATATTTTTATGTTAAAACGTAATAAAAAAAATCTCTCATTGAGAAAATACAGCAAATAAAACAAAATGTTTTTTTTTCTTTAATTTGGTTTTGGGATCACAGATAGCTATTTGATGACGGAAAAAAGCCAGATAATAAACATAAATTATGTCAGTGTTGTTGTGTGTATTTTTTTTTATTATGGGAGAAAGCATTTTGTTTTACTTCTCTTTCCGGTTATTTTTTTCTAAAAAAAATCTTTAAATTTTCGATACGCTCGCGCCCCCCTTGTAGGGTCATCGCGCCCCCCCAGGGGGGCGCGCCCCACACTTTGAGAAACACTGTTTTAACATTTGTATGATTTCATGTATTTTTATATTTACTATCTTATTGTTTGATATATTATTTTCCAACATAATTTTTTTGAAAATATCTACCAGCTATAATACGAATCTATTATTATGAAGGAATAGGAGGAAACGCGAGCTCTTGTTCTAGATGTCGAATAGATTTGAACAAGCTAATCTTCAATTATATATGTATGGAAATTCATTTTTATCTATTAATATGTTGGAAGTGTCCTTACTGTGTTTGTTGTTATAGTTTTTCGTTTATTGTATTGCTTTTTGATTTTAGTATTACTACTGCTTAAATATTTCTACTGTGTTTAATATATCTTTCTAAATAACTATGTATTGTTTTGTGTTTGTTGAAAATTGATTAAGTTTGTAAAGATAGAAAAAAATCACGCCATGACTCCCTTTTAAAATTGGGGGCAAATGTAAGGATAATTAAATTAGATTAAAAATTAAATTCTCTATCCAGCACTTGTGACTCCATCTTTCTCAGTTCGCATCATCAAGTATCAAACTAATCCCCCATTTATTTCTTCCGAACATATGGCCTAGCCAATAAACATGTCTAATTCCAGAGATTGTTAGATTTAATATTCAACATATGTCAGCATTAACTTGCAAGCAACCTCTTCAAAGCAGCGATACTTACCATATGTTTTTCAAGTGTTATCCACTTGAAACCACCACCATGGCGTGCTTTTTTCTCCCTGCTCTCGGTGTCAGAACGGATGTACAAATGAAAGAATAAAGGTTTTTTCACTTTTCTAACTTTAATCTGATTCTGTCTTAAAAATCAGGACATATATATATATATAAACTATAGAGAGTCAAAACAGTTGATGGAAAAAATTCAAAAGTTATTTATTGTGCTCAGAGAGTATGGTATAAAGACAAATGATTAAATTTCAAGCAGTATATATCTTACAGAGATATAAAAGTATTAGAAACAATTGACACCCCTGGCAGCTAAAATGGCTTATTTTTTAAAGGCTCAATGGCTTTACAAAGTCAGGCATGAAGCCGAAATGGACTAGGATGAAAGAAACAAACGAAACATTCCATGCTACTTCAATTCGATGTATCTTCATGTAGTCAACCGTATTAGCTGCAAAAAGGTGGTGAGTCAGTCTCTCAGCAACCCAAGTATGGACGTTTTCAGTTGGTGACAGATCTAGAGAACGTGCAGGCCAGTGCAACAATCGAATAACCAGTGCATCGAAGAAGCTCATAACATTACGTGCAACATGTTGTGATGTCTTACGCGTCTTTTCTTTAACAAGTCCTTTGGGTTCTTTGGGCCAGAATTAATGGCAACTCTTTTCCAACCAAATCCAAGAAACGAGATGTGAAGAGATACATATAATATAGGATCTTAGAATAAGCGTGATGGCAATGATGGCAATGAAATGGTTGTGTAAAGGAATGTTTGACAATTGAAGTGCGTTTTGGCAGTGGATGATTATAGATGTTCGTCGTTCAAGATTCAAGTTCTACGTGTTGTGGATAAACATATTGGTGATCGATTAGAAGTTAAACGTAAGGCTGCATACCCTGTAGATACAGACAAGTTTATTACAGAATAATATAAGGTAGGATTGATTACTTGTTATTATTATATTTGAAGATTAGGCGGTTCAATTATTGAGATAGGTCTGATTTGTATTGTGTGTTGCGTATTGCGTCATCGTAGATTTTCTCATATTTTAATAAAATTATATTTGTTCAAAGTTTAAGTTGAATATATATATCTTAATAAAGTCATATTAAGATAATGTTTGATTCTAGTTCTTATGATAACCCAACACCTCTAGCTCACGCTGATACTTCGAGGGATGTACTTCCAAGGGAAGGTATATCACAGTGTGGTCTTACATTTCTTGTTGGAAGGTTGTTTGGGGCATGCCTTGAAGATGGGTTACTACCTCTGGACGTAAGATACCAAAAATGAACTGATTTGTGTTCACATTACCATCGATCCAAACTAAAGACGTGCGTGTCGTGCACCCATCGTCTGTCCAAGTCATCCCCCAAGAAGCAGGGCCTCTAAAGCGGTGTTCCATAAACAGTGGGGCTTGCCCCCTAGGGGGCGTGAGCATATTGAAAATAAAAGGTTAAAAAAATTAATTTACTGGAATGAAGTAAATTAAAATATTTTCTAACATAATAAAAAATACAGATTTACATTGATATTATTTATATATATCATCTGGTGAAAAAACATCATCAAAAATAAAAGATTCTACTTTAAACGTTCATTAGCTATCTTTGATCCTATAACTAAATAAAAAAATATTTTGTTTGCTTTGCTGTTATCCTACGATGAAAGATTTTTTTATTACGTTTCTTTTAACCTAAAATATTACTTTTGCTGACCTTCGAACTTACTGGTATGGTTATCAGCGTCCCTTTTTGTTGGGAAGTTGTAAATTATATAATTCTGTTGCGCTTTTTTCAATGTGAAAGAGTTTTATGATATATGGATATGCATGAGCACTTTGAAGCTTTATTTGGCCAATGTTTATTTTTATGAGTATTCTGAAACACATAATGTATAATGAAAAACGTTTTACACAATTCTTTTTTAGAACTAATATTCATATTTTTATATTGAATACACTTTTACACGGGAGTGATGCGCATATTCACCCCAGGATCACGAAATCGTTAATTCTGGGAAAACTGTTTATTTGTTACTAATGACCTTGAGAGAGAATTTTCCAACATGACAGTCTTAATGGTAAATAAAATGAATTGATCACACTTTTACTTTTATGGGAGAGGCAAACATTTTTTGGGAATCTGAAGGTACTCGTTTTGAACGAGTTCCCGGCCTGACCACTTTTGTTCAAAAATATTTTCTTGAACATGCTGTATTTTCCCCTATGAATAACTTAGAGGTTTTAATTGTAATGTTGTATGACTGATTGTGGTTTATAGATGTAAATGAGCAGAATATAAAAAAAGAAATGGTCATCTGTGATCTCTCTGAAAGAAAATTGAAACTGGTCAAAAAAAGGAAACACTTGCTGAAATGCAAATTAATCATGATAGCGAAAGTAAATTTGAGAAAAGCACTGAACATGAAACGAAGGAAATTTTTCAATAGCAACATTAACAACTCTATCAAGAAAAATATGAAGCCTTAAGTGTACCACAAGATGCACTTCGCCCTGTCAAAAAGACACAAGCAATAAAAGGTCCAACAGAATATTTGTCGATCATCAATGGACATTAAAGCACCAATTACGTGAACAAAATGTGACAGTTTTGCTTGCAAATAACATTCCTGTAATGTTAGCGAAAAGTGTCTGTGATTGTGTCTTTTATTAAGGTCACGCACATTTGGAACAATTTAGTTCTGTTTTATTAGATTTTTTCTCAAATTATCAAAGAAAAATTGAAAAATCTTTGAAATAGTTTTGTATATTTTCTCTTATTTAAATTGTTCACTGATTTTTATCGTGTATATTAAAAATAATTATAAAAAAGGAATTGGGGTGAGTCACTCCTCGTGACCATTAACGTTAGCTTCGAGTGCACACCTGATAACGCGCTAAAACATTTTGAAGTTTTCTCACTTTAAATATTAAAATTAACACAGTTGTTATTCAATGGAATTTTACATTCTTTTTCATTATTTAAAATTTATTATAAATGCTAATTCTGTGAGGCTTAAAATTACAGTTCGTTCAAAACTATTTATATGATCATTCATTTTAAAAAGTCCTTTTACATTTTTGTATACATTCTCATGCACTTGGTTTTACTCTCCTTACAATTAAGCTATTATATCAAGAATAATGTATTATCATTTTTAAAAAAATAAACTCGTGTTAAGAGTAGGTACTTCAGCCAGTAGAAGAACAAGTTTAATAATTATTAGTGACTCCCATAGGCTTATCTTGCGGCGCAAAGTTTTTCAAATGAAAGCTAAAAATTAGAAATTGACATTGAGTTATTTTTTGATATTTAGCTGAAATCTATACTTTGTTTTCAAATCAGCCATTGCAGAAAATTCGGATTCACAAATGTATGATGTTTAAAATGGTAATAGTATACGAAAGGCTTTTGTTTTCAGTGAAGAAAATTCAGCATCCACCTCTACCCAGAATTCAAAGAGTGATTTATTACAAAATTTCACTTTAATTTTTCACTGGATGTGAAATCTATGAAGATCTTTCCTTCGGCAGTTGAGAACCCTTCTGAAGCATTTGGAAAGGGATTCCTAACCCATTCGTAACTTGCTATCAATTTGCCTTCGTCTGTGTACTTGTTGATGCTTTACTATTGTCGAATGCTCGCTGTGATTTGAAAATATATCTATGATTTTTTTTGTTTTAATCCACTGCTGTAAATACTTAATACCGTGAATTACAACTAACGCGTAAATTATGAATTGTACATTCAAGATACATTCTGTAGCCAATCGACTCGACCAAGACTGACTGGAATTGTACAACGTATAGCATTTTTACGTGTTTTATGCTGACGTCCGTTAGGTTATCCAAACTCACGTGAACATTCGCGAGAATGCCAAATGTAATGGATATGATAAAGAATAACACAGATTAGACGACTTTTTATTGACATTTGTACTTTTAAAAATGGATGATGAAGGAAATAAGTCTTTAATTAAAAATCATTTTGCGATCTGTTTCAATTTAAAAATTAGGGAAAGAAAAATAACATAATAATTAACCTATTACTTAAAAATAATTTACTTAAAATATATATTACTTAAGACTATCAAATATACAAAATTTAGTACTTATCTCATTAATTTCTACGGTTTATAATTAAGACCATATAAAAGCTTTAGCGTCAAATACAATATTATTGCATTCAATATATTATTATTATATAAGGGGGTGCAATAAAAATTACGATTGATAATTGGGTCACCAGTGTTGAAAGTTTGAGAAGCACTGCCCTGAAGTCAATATCGTCCAATGCAAGCGATGAGTGATCTCTTCGGAGCCTCCGGACACATATTCGACCTTCAGAGTAGAGTACGCAGAACAGCAACTTGTCTGAAAATACGACATTGTGTCCTTCCTGTATTCAGCTTTGTCGATCAGTGAACTAGAGTCGCCATATTTCTCTATTCCGTATTGTCAAGGGAAGCCGAAGAATCAGTCGCCGTGCTGACTGTCCACGCTGCTGCAAATGCCATCGCACCGTACGAGCGTATACTGAACGTGCTGCAAACATGCCCGTTTCCTGACTAATGGTCCGTGACGTGGTTGTACGGATTTACAGGGCAAACCTCATAACATGTTTGTCCTCTCGGGCATTAGTCATGGGAGGGCGTAAAGATCCTGCATTCCGTTCAATATGACCCTCAGTAAATTACTTATTTTATATTCGCATTACAGTCGTTAAATTTTGACCAGTGCAAAGGGCGATAATCCATACTCTTGATAGGCAACAAGTCTTCCTCTATCGAACTCTGAAATTTTCTGGTAAGCATTTCTTCTTATTTGAGGCATAACACGGTATTCTAAGCAAATTCTGACCTTATAAGGCACTTCTCGAAGGAGAAATCCACTACACAACTTTTCTTTTATGCGATGCTTCAGATGTCGTTTCACCCTCCAGCAACGTGTAAATACGTTGAGATACTAAATATTTACATATCATAACCTCTTCTACCCTTCATGGGATTTTTATGTTCATCAAAACATTCCTTCCTATTGTTGCAATTTTAATAGTCAGCACTATATATAAATAATATTGTTAATATTACACAACTAAATGTATAAGTAATAATAACTTAAGCATATAAATAAATTTGATTATCAATATATATCTATTTGAATCACTTAACTAATTAAAGACAATAATACATAAAGTACAATAAATTAACAACTCTAAAAAAAATACTTTATACGGATAACGGAGGGAAAAAACATTTCATTCTTGATTAAAAAAAGTTTCCATATAATAAACATAAAATCAAGGTTTTTTTTAAAAAGAGATGAGAAAAATATGAACACGCTGGAGTAAAGAGATGGTTCAAAAATGAAATTAATTCTCAAGGTTAAATTACGGAATCAGTTAAGCCTGCGCAGTGGATCACTTTTTCTGCTTTCCAAAAGAGTGGAAAAATTCCCTCCGATTGTCAGTTGGTTCTTTTACTTCGCAGCACTCTCAACGCTCAAATAATCTCATTCAACGAGCAAAAAAAGGTTTTCACATATCTTCTCAGGTTCCTGAAGGATTTGAAGATGCATAAAGTAAAAAATTGTTTTATGTTTGGTAAGTTATTTTTTAAGAAATGAATCAAAATTGCGTAATGGCTATAGTTAAAAATATGTGCATTTTCGTTTTATGATTTTAATTGATATTCACTCCTTCACAGATATTCAATATTTCGTCTCTTTTTTTTTATTTAATTATCGAAAAGTAAGGATTTTCAGTTGTTAAATTATGAAGAAATCATTGAAAAATTGTACGTTTGAAAAAAGGTATTCGCTTGTGTAAATCTTTTTTTCATTTGTGTGTGCGATTTGTAACTTGTAATTATTTTGTGTAGCTAATATTAAATTACTTTTTCCTGAGGGAAAATTTCCGATTGTTGAAAACATTTTGGATTAATTGACCAAGGAATAAATTGAGGGACAAATGGGCTTTTGCGCGATTTTTCACTAAGATTAAAAAAAATATATGTCATTGAAATAATATATGTCATTTTTCATACTTTTTTATACTTCAACTTTTTGCATAATTTGAAATTGTTTCCAATGTTGTAGAATGTTCAGTGTTCGTAACACTTCTTTTCTTTTCTGAAATATCTTAATTCTTAGTCATCAGTTGTAGCATTTTGTATCAGTAATTTTTATTTCCCATTTATAATACAGGAAATAGATTCAAGAAAAGAAGTAACTCATGATTTATTTTCATTGTTACGAAAGTTAGAAATTCAATTCATAGAACTTTTATATTTTTTATTTAACTCTATTTATAAATAATATCTTCAGAAGCATTAAGAGATGCTCCTTATTTTTTAAATATCATTATCGTTACATATAAACAACAAAAATAATGAGCAAAATATGTTTGAAAATTAATCTTCAATTTTTATTTTTTGATAACAGAATTTATTCTTTTAAAAGAGATTTCTTTGTAAAAAAATTAATGATACTTATTTATCAGTTTTATAATAAATTTTTGATGTTTCACTTGCTTCCTTTTTGTGTTATACATCACTTTGACTACCTTTTGCCTTAATCTGGATTTTCTTCTTTAGTCTGATTAGAGAACACTCTTTATTTAGTATCATTACCATTAGAATATTTATTGTTTGATAGCCCTTTGACTAATTATTCATTTATATGTTTTATGTTAATATTTCCACTCTATCATAATTGCCATATAAACAGGTATAAAGAATGGAAGGCAGGACGCGAAAAACGTGAAAGTTATAACCAAGAGGAGTTTCATAGATTTTTTTAATTATATCACAATTAATTTAATTATATTTAATTAATGAATTAATATTTGAAAAAATTGTATTTTAACATCAAGTGTTATTCAGTACAAGTTTAAAAAAATTATTTGAACAGGATTAAAAGTAAGTATTTTATTAACGATTGAAAATTTGAAGAAGATAAATATATATAGAGAGAGTATGCGCTAATAGTAGAGGAACTGAGCAAACTAATAATCCTTCAAAAAATAAACATACAATCACTGTCAGTTTTACAAAAGTTAATATTCAATTTTTATTTGACTCGGAAAGATATTTCACATATTCCGCTTTAATCATTTGGATTTTTCTTAAAATAATAAACCAATTCGCTGAATTAGTTCGTTCTTTTTGAGCCTCTAAAAACAAATTCTTTAAATTCGAATTCTAATGAATCAAATATTTTACTCATATTTATAGTTTTTTCTTTATTTTCATTACATGTTTTTCATTATCGCGTCTGTTAACTGTCTAGTTTTCTGAGCGATAATTTGTCATTATGAATATATATATATATTTAGCTATTATGCTATATCTATGTTATGTTACCTAATTTAAGCTATTTAATAAATATCATAAAACATTTTTATAACTGTATTCATTAAAAATTATTAAAATGCTATTAAATTAAAAGGTTTTTTTTAATTGAAATTTTTCAAATAGAGTACAGCTAATAGAACGAAGTTTTGCTACTACAGATACATATAAGGCATACTCTTCCTTCAATATTTTGACAGTATTGAGAACAATAGATTGTAATTGTATTAATGTTAATGATGGCTTACAATTATATTTAAAAGAGTCAGAATAATAATTCTTACTATCTAAACTTTTTTAGCATGTTCTATGGAATGGAAATTCTGTATTTATTTTTCTTTAAATTTGATTGCAAATCTAAGGGTTCTCTTTTTCATCTATTTTACGTATGATTGGATGGGTGTAATTCTTTTGTAAAAATATCCTAGAAAACGCAGAAGTATTCTTACTTCATTTTTCTCAGGAAGATACTTTTCTTATTAAAGTGCATCAATAACTTGTTTAAAAGTTTGAAATGCTGGTAAATATCATTCCTAGATCCTTTTAGTTAATTCAGTTTATTTTTCAAATTTTAGTGATTTATATAAATTTAGTGATTGCAGACCAGTAAAAAGACCACTTTCTATCTTGGAATTCAGAGATGAACCAAAATCCGAGAAATAGGACCATTATTTGTCAAATTTGTTCTATTCTTTTTTGACAGAAAACGTATTTTTCGCAATACGACGCATATTAGTTCAAATGTTTACAATATGTACTACGGATTAGAAATGTTTTTCTTGGAATCCGGTCACAGCTTGTGATGCGGAAAAGAGATGTTTTTGAAGCTCTTTCATTCCGTTGGAACTAAAAATCTGGTTTTGGATGCTTTGTCTATTAGATAATTGAATGAAATTATATTGAAGTGGAGCACTGAATATTTTCTGGAAAAGAATGGATGAAATCGCAAGTCAAAAACTGTTTGGGCTTTCAAAAATTTTGTCTCGTGATTTTAAAGTTTGAATTTTTGAAGAATTTTTAAAATCCCGGATTTACTTCTAAAAGAGAATTTTGATTTTGGAAGCAAACTCTTTCTGGTGGAGATTTGAATACTGATTACTGAAATATTTCCCTAAATTAGGATTTCTACCTTTTACCCATCAAAGCTTTTGAATCTAACCGTATATCTTGATACTCTGATAAATAGTTTCCATTCCTATGAAATTATTCTAATTTTTGTAAGTACACTTACAAAGATTTACATAAGAAAATATACAGATATAGATTTCAGGACTAAAAACCATTTTAATAAAGAAAACATGACTTTTCTATAGGTGAGGAATCTTGCTATTCCTGAACACACTCAGCTGATCTGGGAACTCCCCTTCCTCCTCAAAGCCGCGTGAGTTTTAATGCGTCTCCACCCCTTCAAAAGAACGTTTGGATCGCTAAGCAATCAGAATATTAGATGAGCGAGGATATCTCTGCTTCAAAGTAGTTTGTTTGAGTTAACACACGTAAATATGACTTTTACAACTGAACCTCCCGATGAATAGCAGACTGTCTATTCCATCTTTTAAGCAGAAGTAACCAACGGAGAGAATATCGGCTTAAGAAATTGTCCTTTAAAAAAACGGGTGTAAGCCAACATTTCATGGAGTAATTGAAATGGAACCTTCGTTGACCTCCAACTGTGGGGCGTATTTGAAACAAAAGGTTTACGCAAACCCAATACATTGTGTGCGCAGTGGCTTTCACAGTACTCAGTTAAGAACAACTTTTCTTCATAATGTGTACGGGGGACATTTTATTACTCTGCTGTCGATGGAAGTAAGTCGTTTTCCACGCCTCGATGGGATGGATTGAATTTCGCATTAAGGAAATTTTCTGAAATAAGTCAAAAAAAAATCTTTCGCAAACACTCTCTCTCTCTGCCAATGTTCTTTTATTGCATTCCAAAGCCTTCGGAATTTTTGGTGGATAGCAATGCACAGGGGAAAAAATTACCCTTCGGAAGGACGTATATATACGTCCGGGTAATTAACACCTTGAGTGAGCGAGACGTACATATACGCCAGTGATACTTCAGAGGTTCAAGTCGCACTGTATCTTTCGCTTCAAAGAATTGGAATGTTATTGTATGGAAGGGGCGCGTGATGAAAACTCTGATGGGTTATTGGGTCGCAAGTATTGAAAGTGTGGGGAGCACTGGGCGAGGAGGACAAAGCTTCCTCATCAAGGGTATCAAATGCTAACTTGGGCCAAGCAAGCAAGGTTGAAGTTTAGGTGGGCCGAAAAAAAAATCAATATTCATAGAAACGTAATTTATTTCGAATAATATATTATATTAAACATAAATAAAAGAACAAGAGAAATTTCATGTTTAAAGTCCTGAAACTTGATACCTCATCTCTCCTAAAACATTTCCTATTTCGGGAGAAATTTTGATATTATAATCTATATCATTGTGTGCCCACATACTGGCCGGGCTGCAAAAATATTCGACGTTCCGTGGATGTGGCTTGAAGGTCATGAGTTTCATACCCCTGTTCTAGGAAGAAACTTTAAAAGAAAGTTCAAATCCAACTCATGTCACAGGCATCTACATTGTTTGAAAAGAGCACGAGGAAACTTGTCCACAGATATGACAAATGCAGGAATCTTTAGGGTGATCATGCCAAAAAGCCACCCTATTTTGTGGTCATGTAACCATATCTTTCGGTAATACATTTTTCTTTTACTTTTGTCTTTTCTTTTTGGTTTATCAGAGTCTAGGAAAAAACCATTCTTGCATGGGTCCAGAATCCACTGTCCATCGGTTAGGTATCAGTTACCCTTTTAAAGCAGTATTACAAAATAGGTGTTTGCAGTTAAAGAATTAAATACATGGCTGATATTCCAATGAAAAATTTCCCGAAATTACGAGACTCAACTCTAAATATTTATATTGCTATAAAGTTTGTAAAAGGATAGGAACTTCCTGAAATAATTGAAAATCAACCCATTATTTTTGTCACAGTTGCCATGCTAACTAACATCGCTTGTTTGAGGTATTTTCATGCAAGTGTTTTGAATATTCTTTCTTAAAAGAAAAGGAGATCATTATGCTCTCACTTTTAATTGCATTATTGGGAACATATTCGTGAGAAATGCTTTAATTTTCTTTAGGGTTATGTTTACCAAAGTTTTAGAGCCACCACCTTACAAAGTTCTTAGCAAAATTGAGAGGTCATTTCCTTGAGCCTTTATAAAATAAATCACATTAGAGTAAAAAAGATGAAACACACACACCGATCTATATGACATTCGACGTTACATTAGAGCTCATTTTATAAATTCATATCTATTCTACTTCAATTATAATGTGAAAAAATATCTACAACTCTAAACTTCCCCATGAATTATATTTAGTTTTAGTTTAGGCATTCGTAAAGTATTTGAACGAAAAAAGGTCGAAAAATCATGACCGACGTTGTCGAAACATGGGTCAAAATATGTTGCCACTGAAAACCCGCCGTGTAGAGAACTGATTCTCGTTAAAACTCTCAAGGCTCAAAGTCCAAGCGTTGGAGAGAGGTGCCTCGTCATTTGACCTCGGTTCAAACTTAGGAGGTCTGATAACAAAAGCCTTCGTGTTGCTCCAGATTGCGGGGCTAAATAAAATTGAATAAAATAGAAATTTTGCTGGAGGCTCCTAAGAAATTACATCTTTTTTATTAGTGATATATTATAGTGTTCATTTTGCATTTTTTATTCCAAAACATATCTTAAACTTTAGGATCAACTTTAATTTTTAACTTTTGGTCTGAAAAATATTATATTTCCTTTTTACTTCATGTTATGCAAGATTTTGTGTTACTTTTGATGTAAGTTTTTTTTTTTTTTTTTTTCTTCTTTTAATTTTTTAGATGTGTGTGAATTCATATATTAACCTACGTAGCTATCAAAAAAGATTGATATGTACCAGAAAACTAATTTACAAATAAATTCTATGCCAAAATTTATAACCTGCGCACCCTTTATATGATTTACGTTACCATTTTGGAGGCATCCTTTAATTTTCGAACTAATAAAATTTTCTTTATTCCTCTGTTTTTTAGGTTTGTGTATTTTCATTTATAAAAAATAATTTAAAAAAAGAACTTTTTTAAAAACATTTTCAGTAACAAATCAGGATATTCTGTTTTTCCCCTTGCATTTGGACTCTTTCCAGTATTTGAGCTGGTAAAATTAATAACACATCATATATTCAGCGAAAGAAAACAAAATGAGTACAAACCTTCAAAATACCCAACTTTTCATTCTAATTAGTATTATGAAAATTATTTCAAACTAATTTTCAAGTGCAATACTCAATGATCTATAACTTATTTATTGTGACGTTTAATTTGTTTATTAAAAAAGGATTAGCTAAAAGATGTATACAACGTATATCATACATCCGTATATCAAACTTGTAATACATCTGTTTGAGTAAACAAATACAAAACTTGTTGTTTATTTGGTTCTAGAATAATGTTCAAAGCTGAGGAATATTTCAGTTTGCATAATATCGTCAGTATTTTTCTCTTACGTACGCCAGATGGAAGAGGAAATCCCGGATGCATAAAAACGTTTTCAGTTGACCTATAAAATACAAATAACTATGAGAGAACAATAGAGAAATATATTAAAGCAAGATTGAAAGTTTAAGGAACTAAGTGGAAATTACCTTTGAAAGACGAATCAAATTTAGGAAAGGTGTTAAAAATCAAGGAAGGACAAAATAAAATTACAAAACCGTTAAAACAGTTAAAATTACAAAACCGAATTGCAATTTACTAAAATGTGATGAAAATAATTTCGAAATTATTATTGTTTTAAGTATGGATTCTGCTTTATGTAGAATTATTGCAATTACTTTTTTGGTTTGAAAAAAAAATATTATACATTGGAAATCCTTATCAGATTCTAATGTAAAACAACCATTTTGCAAGAACTTAAGGTTAGCATTAAGATGTGAAACCGTTTCCTACGTATTGAATTACTTAATGAAATTGTGCCATTAAAAAATTAGCTAACTAATTTCAAAATCCATTTCACACTAATATGAAATGTGTTTGAATATGTATTTTCTAAGACAAGCATGCCGAAAGAAAAAACGAAGACGTTAGAGTATTTCGTATGTTGAAATGGTAGCCACCAATGTGGCAACTGTGAACTGGAGGAAGATATACCTTTGCTAATGTCAACAAATGTCCCTTAAAAGTACCAATTAGATTTTCAAAATAGTAAACAATTTTTGTTTAAGAGTTGATTTTTTTTTCTTTTTTTGTTAAAAATCTTAAAGAAAATTTTACTTTGTAAAAAAAAAACTTTCATATGTAAGTTTAAACTTGCAAAAAAAAATGAAAATTCAATTTAAAAAAAACAAGCATTTATCTACCATTCCTAAACTGTTACTGAGAATTATAGCGCTTTTAAGGTTTCACAGTACCCTTTTTCAAAAAAAAAGTTTTAGAGATAGTAACAGTAAAAAAAATTATGTTTTATATTCAGATTATATTAATAAGTTGGTTCTAAAAATAAAAGGTCAGTTTTTGACCAGCCAATGTTTACAATTTTTAAAAAATAAGAATATTTGAGTTTTTTTTTAAACTTTTATAAAATGCTCACTTTATAAAAAAATTTCGTCATTTTAAGTAATTTATATTTCTTAGATTATTACAAACAAAAGTTAACATGGATCTGAAAATCTATTCTCTTGTTGTTTTTGAATGATTTTTTTCTAGCTAAATCTGGAAAAAATACGGAAACTTTTAAAATAGTAACTTAAGTATTTTTAAAAAAAATAACTAGAAATCTCACCCCCATAAAACCATACTAATCTTTATTGAACGTACGGTTCGGAACAGATACAAAAAGGTTCTATCCTGAGCAGAAAAAAGCCTTAGGGATTAGGAAACACTTATATCTTCAAAATTGAAAGTCTGATAACAACGCATTTAAGGTTTGTAAAGGCATAAAAAAAAACTTCTAATGCCCGTAAAGCTCTAATTTTTAATATGTTATTTTCTACTGTATGTTCTACATTAAAACACTATTTTAATTAATTATTATCTAAAATAATTTTTAATTCAAAATACACTCATGTCCATAAATTAAGGATGATGAAGTTCAGGCAAAGAAAGAGACGGAAGCAAAGCAAATTTTACTTATTTGCAAAGTCTATTTATTAAACAAAAGGTAAAGAGCGAAAAAGATGCTATATGTTTGACATAATTAATAAAAATTGCGATTTTTACTCCCTGGAGCAAATTTCAAAAAAGAACCTATTTACAAAAAACAGTATAGCATGGTTAGTATGATGGTTAACACGGAGTATGTCTCCCGGACAATGCAATACAGGCCTTACAACGCCGAGGCATGCTGAGTATCAAATTATTATTTTGATCTTGGGGAATATTACACCACTCATCAAGCAATTCTCTTCGAAGTTCCGGTAGACAGGTGGGAGGGGGTTGACGGGCTGCAATTCGCCTGCCAAGCATATCCCACACATGCTCTATTGGATTCAAGTCCGGTGAGTATGCTGGCCAATCCAGACGGGGAATATCCTCCGATTAAAGGCATTCGTCTACAATGTTTGCACGGTGAGGACGGGCGTTGTCATCCATAAACAGAAATTTAGCACCCATGGTGCCCCGAAACAAACGTACATGTTGTTCCAGAATGACATCCCGATAGATGTGGCCTGTCATCGTTACACTCTGAAAATGCAGGTCAGTTCTGGAACCAAAAATAATTCCTCCCCAAACGAGCCATCCTGCACCGCCGTAATGGTGTCGTTCAAAGGTGTTCTCTTGGTGGTAACGGGTACCTGGCGCTCTCCATACTAAAGTCCGGCGAGAATCAGACTGCAAACTAAACCTGAACTCGTCGGAAAACATCACACAAGACCACTGTTGTGGTGTTCACAATGCATGCTCTCTACTCCAGGTTAATCGCAGGCGACAGTGAGTTGCGGTAAGTGGAACACATCTGACACGCCTACGAGCATATAGTCCAATGTGCCCTAAGCGTCTGTACACGGTCTGTCTTGAAACTGTCGTACCGGTAGCTGAAGAGAGCTGACGAGACAGGTCTGATTCTGTGCTCCGTCTGTTTCTTTTGGCAGTAACTGCCAAATATATACCGATCCTCATTCGGTGTTTTAACTCGAGGGCGACCTGTGTTGTAACATCTACTCACATTACCATCATCTTGGAATCGTTGCCAAAGTCTGGAAATGACGCTCTGGGCAATTCCAAGTTCCTCGGATACTTCCAGCTGGGTACGTCCACACATTCTAGTCGTCCAATAGTTCTACCACGTAAAAAATCATCCAAATGCTTCCTTTGTGCCATAACTATGCGGTTATTGCACTGAAAGGTTTTTAAAGCCCTTGTGAACAATTTTACTTCTTTGTCACCATTCCTTATATACCCCTGTCTTACACTCTTGTCATTGTGACGTACTATCCGCGACATCTGGTGGTTTCCTGTAATTTTTATATTCTTCTTCAAGATGTGTGTGATAATTCTACAGGTGAAATTTTTATTTTAGAGTTCAATTTCTGTGTGATTCTGAATTATCCATAATTTATGGATATGAGTGTACATCTTTGCATACTATTAATAGCATTAGTTACGACGACAGGTTAGTCAGTTTAATCTTAACCTAATATTTTCCCAAAGGTATTAAAACACAAAATATTTATGTACAAGTTAGTAATGATACTAACTTAAGCTAAAAATAGCCAGGTTTGCTTATAAAATTTAATTTTTTTTCAGTTTTAAATCGGGCACCTTAGGAAGTACAAGGAAGGCACCTTGCTGTACGAATTTAAAATACTCAAATATAGTACTACAATATGTTTAGTGTAATGTATTTGCAATACTTGAATTCAAAATACTTGTATTAGGAAGTATATTGTGAGTATCAGCTGAGGACTGATTTTTAAATACATTATTTTCAATAGTGTTCCATCTCTTCGAAATATTGTTTATCAAAGCAACCTAAGAATTTTTTGGCTATGGCATTTTCTCAACAGGAAAAACTTATGATAATGCTTCTAAGTTGTAAAAACTATTTTTTAAAGTAAAAGGCCCTGAAATCAATTTTAATTAATTAATTATGAAAAGTCGAAAAACTCAAAACACAATCAAGCAGAAATGATTTTAGTAATAAAAATTGGAATTAATAATCATTTCACACTAAAAGAGTTGATTGTGCTCAAAGATATTTTTAATTAATTCAATTTAAGTGTGGAAAAATACTTTGAAAGAAAACCGAAACCAAAACTATAGCTCAAAAAACTTCAAATATCTTAAAAACTAAATTGATATCAAATCTGAAATTTGTTGGCAAACTTCACAATGATATGAGCCACAAGAAAATGCAAAAATAACTATATTTTTTGGGATATCTTTTCCTTCGTTTATTAATGAGTCATGTCTTCTCCGTTATTGCGACAAGTAAATACAAAAAAAGAAACACACGGCGCCTCGGATTTATCATATACTTTTCTGACCCATGACAGTTCTGGCGTCCAGATAATAAGCCTATGCACTGCAAGACCTATTCTGCGAGCATTTATGTAGGATTGCATTGACTGCAAAAGCCAATGAATTGCTATCTTCTTTTAAAGCAAGGGACTCTTTGAGAGTGAACTTGTAATTTTGCTCCAATGTCAAGTAATAATAAATTATAGTTTTAAAAAACTAAAAAACACGCTTTTATAGTGAATCGAAATAAAAAGTGAAAAAAATAATTCTTAATCTAAGAATAAAATGATTAACGAGAAAATTAATGTCATTGGGATAAAAGCGTGGTGTGCTCTATATTAACCCTCTGAGTGAATGACCCGCAAATTGAATTTCACTTCGAAAGCGGTCTACTTTTTCAAAGCTAGTAGTAGCGAAAATGTTTCGGATGAATTTCGCGAACTGCTTTGAAAGCGCACCGCAGTTTTATGCCTTCCCCCCTTAAAACTGCGGGAGGTCCTCAAATGGTTTTGCAGAGGATGATTTTATTGCTTTTCGGTTTCTGTGTTGTTCGAAAGGGGAGGTTTCTCATTCACAGCTGTGGCCTAGGGCGAGGATTGTGAAATGGACATTTTCTGCACTTCACGGCCAACAGAAACTTCTCCCAATTTATTGCAAATATATATTTCATATATTTGGAAAACTTGCTCAATTTCTGATCTAAAAACCAATTAGGTTTTAAGAAATTTAAATTTTCTGAGTTTTGATTTTAAATTCGGTTTCATTTTAAAGCATTTTTGAATTCTTGGATCGAATTAATTAAAAATATTTTTTTAACACAATCCATTATTTCGTGTGAAATGTCTATTAACTGCAATTTTAATTTCTAAAATCCTTTCTGTTTGCTTATGTTTTTAAGTTTTTGAGTTTTCTCACATTTACTTAATTAAGATTGATTTAAAGACCAATTTATTTTTTGACACATAGTTTATATAATTTAAAAGCTCTTTACTTTGTTTTCATTATTTTTTTTTTTGAAAAATGCCATGACCAAAATGTACGCAGGCTACTGTGATAAATAATACTTGAAAGGGATGGAATATGACTGAAAATGGTAAATCTAAAATCCAGCTTTCAGGTGATATTACAATTAGACTACAGAATGCAAACGTTGCAGAATGAAATAAATATTTCCCTGACGTACCACAAACTACATTATAATAAATATATTCTAGTACTACATTACAGTATTTTAAAGTCATGCAACAAAAACTTAAACTTGTTTACCTGCCACGATGGGGAACTGAGAAAAAAAAATATATTATTTACAATCTTGGTGATTTCTGGATTACGTTTGTATCACTACTATTTTCTGTATAATTATTTTGCATTTAAAACTCTTGAGAATATATAAGGTTCTGATAAAACGGAATAATTGATCAAATTAACAATTGTTATCAATATTATGTCGAAGAAAATTTTGAATTAGAAAAGATATTTTCAGTCATATTTATTTCAAGTAGAATTTTCATGTAGAACATAAGTTGGATAGTAACATATTAAAAAATTAAAGCTTTACAGGCATTGGAATTTTTTTTATGCCTTTACAAATTTTAAATGTGTTTTTCTCAGATTTTTAATTTTGAAGATGAGAGTGTATTCTAATCCCTTAGGCGTTTTTCCTGTTCAAGATAGAGTCGTGAAATATCTTGTAAATATTCCCTAACATATTTTCTAGTAATTTGCTTCTAAAAATTTAAGTATTTCTTTTCCCTTAATTTTTTATACAAATATTTTATCCAAGTTTTTGATTTTTCACGTCTAAATCGTAAATATAAGTCAAATATCACGAGTGTAGACGGCGCTCGCTGATATTTGAGTGAGAAAATTACAGCAGCATAAAATGCGACCTCATTTGAATTATATCTAATGTGCATATTTGGAACTGTTTAGCGTACTCGAATTAACTCAAGTGCACACGTCAAGGGTTTATATTGCATTCTAAGTCAACACGGTGGCTACTGACGAGCAACTACGTAATTTTAAAACGCGGTTAATTGACGAGGACGATGCCTGAGCTGATAACTCCCCTTCCAAACTTCCACATCACACCAACGTGAGGACTTTTGACCTCGACGTGTTTAATGTGCATCAGCTCCTCTTCAACGCTAAACTTTTGTGGTACCAGGGCTCGAACACTGGACACGAGTTCATAACCATGACCATCAGGATACCGTGGCCGCAAAAGAAAATAGCAAGTTTGAAAGAAATGTAATGGAGAAGTATATTTGAAGAAATAACTTCAAAACTTAACGAAAAACCAAAATATCAAAATTTATTTTAGGAATAATACTGAATATAACTTCGTACACCTAAAACCACTTTATGCAGTGTATTTTGAAAGTGAACGTTTCCCCTTTTAGAGAAACTTACTATAATTATGTCAAATTCCTTTCATTTTGCTCTAAGGGGATCCCCGAAACAATGTAATTTTTTTGATACACAAAATTACTTATGGTTGAATCTAATACAATTCCCTACAAAATGAATGAAAACACTTTTTTATCATATAAATTGTGTTTGAATAGGAGATGGTTAGTTAGTAAGAACATTTAAAACGTCTCGGCAATCTATGGACCTGTGGGCACGTGGTACAATTCTTAGTGGAACTCAGCACTACTCTACAAATTTGTCAATTCGTGAGTGGATGGAAGTGGATAATAGACCTTATTTGACAAACATCTTCTGAGTTATGGACATTTATGGAACTACAAAATAATCTGAAAGATAATTCTAAGGATAAATTTACAGCTACTTTGTGAATAATTGAATGTTATTGCTAGGGGATTTAATTGTTGAAAAAAGAAAATTGCATGTACTCTGCTTTCCACTTATGATTCGGCATATCAAAGTAAAAAATCTTTCCTAATATGAAAAATATTTCGACTCCGCAAAGAAATTGTTTAACAACTGAATGCTCAGAATCGTGTCATGCATTATACCCCTGGTTTTGCGATGTGAAAGAAGAGTGGTGAAAGAGTTAATTCGCATTACAATTTTTATTTAACTGTAATGAAGGGAATAATTTATATTTTACTTTGTCTATTTCTTATTTAAATAAATATGTTGGAAACATACATTTTTAATTTTTTTTATCTTTGTTGAAGAAATAGTGTCATTTTATATTGTTTATTTTTATGTTAATAAATGTATTTTATTGATCCATAATTAATATAAAATATCAAGCTGTAAATTTAAATTATTTACCTCTATTCTTTAAATCTGCAAATATTACCGTAAGAATCGAAGGATTTCAAAAATTTCCTACTATGTGGCACGCTGAATGATACTGACAGATTGGTTTGGCACGTCTTAGCTACCCAGTTGCCGCCCCTGATTTAAAATGTTGGGTAAGATAACCATTATATTTTTAAAATTTTATAAATATACAAAAGGAGAGTATTTTGGCAATACATGTTTTAAAAGGAGTAAAGTTTACGAGAACGAAATATAAAATTGCGTTAAAATTATTGGTACTCTACCAACCGTACTTCTTTTATATATATGTGGGAGACAACAAGGGGTCCAAGACGTTTCTCTTTCTTATGGTTTATTTAACATTAAACAAAAATTAATTTAAAAGGTAGTTTTTAACAGATAAGTTTGACGATGATATGCAGAAGGTAACGCCTGCTCGCGCACCTCTCTCGTTCTCTCTTCTCTCTAATGTCCAAGAGTTTTTGTTTCTCTTCCACTAGTCCAAAAGTTTCAGTTCGTGTTTTAGTTGCGCCTGCGTGCGAAGACTTGCTTTTGGCTGCATGTTACAACGGCCATTCTGACTGTACGCTGTCCGCAGCGGTACGTCTACCTTTTTTCCTTTCCATGGATACCAGAGGAGAATCTGAAACATACAAAAAAGACGGAACAGACAAGGACTATACGACAAATACACAAAGGTTTAAAATATCATAATTCTGCTGAACTGAACAGTTTCTCCATCATGTGAAGGCACCTCTTCGACATCCGGAAGGTTCCACAGGAAAACATTGTGTTTCACAGGCATAAGAACGTCTTTTTTAACAAGTTGATCTTTGGTTGAACGCATCGATATTTTCCTCTGTAGAGTTCTGGACGTCTGTTCAAAACGATTTCTCTTTTTTCTTCGCTTCCACTGCCAAGGCTCAAAAATTTTTCGGAGCAACACAAACCGTCGATGTTCACTCTTCAAAGGTAAAGGGTTAGGTGAGCGGGAGATAAATTCCACGGAACTCGTTTTCATGGCGCCATTGGCTTTCTTACACAATACTATAGGTGAACAATAATCAAAAACACTCTCTTTTATAATACCTTGTCGTAACCAATCATCAATTTGATTGTTTACCTGTAATTTCTCAGAACAAGATAAACATCTGGCTCTCTGACACACAGGAATATCATTTTTCAATTTAATATTCATTTTTAACTTAGTACTCTTAATTTTATTACATTTATAATCCTTAATTAGAGAACTCGAATCATTTCTAGTATTAAAGTTTTTAACATGTGACAAATCATAACTAGAGTTTTCTATCACATTTGAAACGGAAACCTTTGGAAAAGAAATAGCACTAGAATAAGCATAAGCATGAGCACCTAAAGAGGATTCACTTTCATTCAATAAAACATCGCTCTTTGCGTGGCCTAGTTTTTTTATTTCAGAATATACACTGGGATGTATAATAAATTCTTCGGTCAAGGTCGGTGATATCGCCGTTCGCACACTTAGACCGGGAGAGTGTTGATCAAGAGAAATATTTATGAGTTTAACTTCTACCATTCGCTTTTCGCCAAAACATGAGCTTAATATTATGATTTCTTCGGAAGGTGTTTGCACTCTAATTAGTGAGGAATTTAAAACTGGGATCTGGCAACCTGAATCGATCAAGGCTGTTACGGGTTGATTTTCCACAAAAATGTTTACATATTGAAGATTTGCGCATTCATCGCTATTTTGTTTTTCGCTCTCGATTTTCAAAGTATTCACGTTTATTCGATTATGGATGTGGTCGTTAGATTCTTTAGGTTTAAAACGCTTCTCACAGTCTCTTGCGCAATGAGATGAATCACCGCATATAAAGCAATTTTTATTTTCTCTTTCAAGATATTGGGGATAGTTATCTTTAATCTTTGGTTTAAAGTTTTGTGATCTATTTTTAAAGGGGTCTTGGGTATATCCATAAGTAATAGGAGTTTCTTTATGTGATCCGCTTCTAGATGAAATATAAATATCGCACTCTTTAGCTAAATCAATAGGCCTAAACCAATCTTCTGCTTCTCGAATGCCAATATGAGTTGCAGTTTCCTTATTTAAAGTTTCAAATAATTTATCAGAAATTATAAGATCACATAGAGATTCAAAGGAATTAATTTTCTTAACGAACAATAATATTGGAAGTTTGCCGTCAATCTTGCAGCAAATTGGATGTATGTCTCGCCTGATGATTTTACAGCATTTTTAAATGAGTTTAAACACTCGCGAGGGGTTAATGGAATTCTCTGAGTACTATAGATTTTAGTTTTTCATAGTCATTTAATTCTCTTCTTTAATATACAATAAGACATTATGAGCTCTTTCGCCCAGAAGATTTATTAAAATTTCAGATTTATATTCGTCATTTATTTTCTTGGTTAAAAATGCGCGTTCTAATGATTGGAAGAACAGATTAAAATTTTCAGATCTGGTGGGAACAGGAAGAGATAAAGTCCTAATACTGTTTATCATATTTTCTATGTTAGTTTCGAACTGTTTATCTTCGACTTTAGCTGCAGGATTTAAACTTAATGCTTTATTTTTAGCCGTTTGAAGTTCGATTTCTTTTTCTAATTTTGCTAACTGAAGTTTCGCGAGCTCAATTTTCTGTTTTTCTAAAGTTACTTCTCTTTCGTTTCGCGATACCCTCTCATCTATACAGTTTTGAATTAAATTTTTAACGAAATCTGGATCACTTTCAAATGTTCTCAATTTTAGTCTTTAGTATAGCAATAGTGTCCGTGCTCTCCACAGAACCGTCTAGATCCTCAACAACTCTTATGAGATCCTCTTTAAGAGCGTTTTTATACATTTTAGAAAAATATGGAAAGATCCTACCTTTTTTTTTTCTGGCTCCCTTGTTGCTCGCACGTACGATGTATCCAATAAAAACGTTGATTCCACTGATTTCACCTCTTCGCAGGTAATATAGTTGAAATTGTTCGAATTGACACCTCTTCGCAGGTGTTTGTGAGTGGTTCCAACCTCTACACAGGCGGAATTTGTCGATGGTTCGTTGAAAAATACACCTCTACACAGGTTATTTTGTTATTTGTTCCGACCTCTACACAGGCGGAATGAAGTTGAAAAATTCAACCTCTACACAGGTTGAACGAAGTTTTCGAAAAATGGCGGCGCGTCTCCTCCACGGACGGCTTTTGTTCACGTTCCAAACTTTGATCAAAATCGAAATCTTTTTTCAATCCCGGCCTCTACACAGGCGGAGTATTCATGCTGAGTTCAAACCTCTACACAGGTTGAACGAAGTTTCCGAAAAATGGCGGAGCGTCTCCTTCACGGACGCTTTTGTTCATTGTCCAGATTTTGGTTCAAAATCGAAATTTTATCGATCGCGGCCGAGCCCCCATAATTTGTGGGAGACAACAAGGGGTCCAAGACGTTTCTCTTTCTTATGGTTTATTTAACATTAAACAAAAATTAATTAAAAAGGTAGTTTTTAACAGATAAGTTTGACGATGATATGCAGAAGGTAACGCCTGCTCGCGCACCTCTCGCGTTCTCTCTTCTCTCTAATGTCCAAGAGTTTTTGTTTCTCTTCCACTAGTTCAAAAGTTTCAGTTCGTGTTTTAGTTGCGCCTGCGCGCGAAGACTTGCTTTTGGCTGCATGTTACATATATATATAAGAAGTACGGTCGATAGAGTACCGTAGTTACTGACAACTCGTGACAATGAATTGGAAATTAAGTTCACAATTCATTGTTATTAAAATATATAAAATTTTACATGACTTATTTTTGTATTTGTTATTTTTATATTCCTTACTGAGAGAGAGAAAGCAACAAATGGGAGTTCATTACCTGCCAAAACTGCAGAGGCCTGGTTGTTTACTCCACAAGCTCCTACCTTATGCTTACTCTGTCCTACTAAGTAAAAATGCCGTCTTCTGCTCGTCAAGATTATGGAATTGCAGATATTGTTTTCCATATATTTTAAATATTAGTTTTCTGACTTCTACATCAGCCTTTTAATAGTCTATACTCCTGCAAAGAAGTCTGAATTCAAAACTATAAAAACTTATTATTCCCAACAATGTCATTTATACCTTTATTTTTTATAATCTATGAATGCGTTAAACTATTAATTTGTTATCGCGACTATTTAATATTAAATGCGAAAAAAAAAAAAAACGAATAAGTTTCAAACTGAAACTTAAGTTGAGTTTTTCAAAAATTGTCATCGATATTCTCGTAACTTTTACATATTGTCATTTTAGCATACCACACATCTATCTTCTATGCAAAAATCTATTATAAGTTCATCAAATGTTTCAGCATGTTTTTACTCATAACATGCAGTTTTCAACCACATTGTGAGGCCGCGGTAGCCTAATGGTCAAAGTAACGGACTCGTAGCTGGCGTGTCATGAGTTCGACCCCAGCACCACTGAAGATCCACCGTGTAAGGGAGCGATGCTCAAGCGTCATCCTCGTCACTTGACCATGGTTTAAAATTACGAGGTCCGTCGCCATGTGAGTGAATATTAATGTCGCACTGTTCAGCTACACGAGGGCTTTTAGTGATGGACCTCGTAATTTTGAAGCTTGGTCAAATGACGAGGGCGACACCTGAGCTGGCACCCCCTCTCCTAACTACCACACCAACGAGAGGACATTTCAGATCTCGATAGATTTAACGTGCATCGCTGCCCTACACGGCGGGTCTTTTGTGGCACTGGGCTCGAACTCGAGACATGCCAACTGTTGGCGCATGTGCGCCAACGTCATGCGTACAAATGCAAATATGCTTCCTTGCCGCGCGGTGCCGCCAGTTGAGAACTTTCTGTGGAACAAGATAAACGAGAAAATTTCTCTTTAATACCCAGACGTGAGCATTAATATAGGACTCTAATACGCGATGCTCACAATAAAAGTTACTTAAAATTTGCTGCGCTTGTAAACAGCATATATATGTTGTGTGATACATGTTGTGTGGTTAAATAAAAAAAGTAAAAAAGAAATAAGCGTGGCTGGTCCGTCGATGAAACAGAAACAACAAACTAAAAATAAACATTCTGGTTCCGCTCGTGCCAGGAGCGATCAGTGCATTATGGATAAGCAAAACAGATTAAAAAGTACCTTGGAAGGTAAAATACGCAGAACTGAAACGTTCATTGAAAGCGCCGACGAAGAAACCGATTCGGTTGAAATAAAAGTAAAGCTAAGAACTGTGATTGCACTACAAAAAAATGTGGAGGAACTCTGCAACAACTATTACGCTATTCCAAATGTGAAAGATGCAGAGTTAACTGCCGTAGACGAAGATCTCCATCTTCTTGAAGTCCGCCTTGAGTCATTAGAGGTATAAGAATTGAAACTATTCTTAATTCCTCTAAGAAATCAAGTTCTGGGGCAGTAATGAAAACAAATGATAATTTCGAAATAAAAACTAAAATACCTCCTTTAGTTTTACCCGAGTTCTCGGGAAAATACAAAGAATTTTGTTCATTTAAAATCCAATTTGACGATCTGATCACAAATAACATACTACTGAGTTAATCTCGAAGCTATACTACCTCAGATCTTGTTTAACTCATGAAGTTAATTATTTATGCAGTAATTTTGATAATTTTAATTCCTTATATGAATTTTTAGAATATAGATACGAAAATGAACGATTAATAATCAATATTCATATTCAAAATATTTTGAAACTTGAAAAAATACAAAATGAAAATTCCACAGAAATTAGAAATATGATTGATTGCGTTCAAAAAAATTTACGAGCATTAAAAGTACTTAAATATGAGAAAAATAAATTATCCGATGTTTTACTTATTAATATTTTAGTTGAGAAACTTGATAGAGAATCGAGAAGAAATTTTCAATTATCACTTAAATCCAAAACCGTCCCTACATTTCAAGAATTTATTAAATTCTTAGAACAACGGGAATCCGTTTTATTGTCTGTGTCTGTTGATAGAAATGCTAAAGTGATCCCAAATAAAATGTATGTCAACAATTCTAAGCCAAAAGCTTTCATAGTAAACGAAAATAAAAACAAAAATTGTATAGTGTGTAAGTCGCAACATCCAATATATAAATGCCCTACCTTTTTAAAATTCAGTATTGGCGAAAGACTAAAATTCATTCGCAAACACCAACTTTGTAATTTGTGTTTAAAATCTAACCATATTCAAATTAATTGCTTTCCAAATATCGATGCAAATTCGGTGATTCACACAGTTATTTGATTTGTACTCGAAATTCTAATAAATCGAAAATAAAAAATCCTTTAGCTAACGGAAATGAAAAAGAATATTGCGAAACAGTTAACAAGAATTCTAATCCGAATAACCCGGCATCAGTGTTGAGTAATAACACATGGCCCGATCAAATAAATAAAAAAAAATGTTCTGTTTTCAACAGCAGAAATATATGTTCGCAGAGCAAATAATCAAAAAATAAAATTAAGAGCTATACTAGATTCCGCTAGCAATATTTGTGTGCTTACAGAAAGAATGAGTAATTGCTTAGGAATAAAAAAGGAAAAAATAAAGACACCAGTATCCGGTTTAAATGGATTATCACAGAACATAAAATGGAAATTAAAAACAATTATTTCAAACGAAGACAGCAGTTTTGCTAAACCAGTAGATTTCTTGATTGTAGACAAAATAACAGAATTTACACCCTCCTCAAGTTTAGATATTTCCAATGTTTAAATTCCAAAGTTTTGACGTTAGCTGACAAATCATTTCATGAAGCAAACGAAGTTCACGCTTTGATTAGCGCTGATATATTTTTTAAAGTTTTAAAACAGAATACGTATAAAATAAATTAAGAGTTGTTTTTCAAAGAAAGTGAATTTGGGTGGATTGCATGTGGTAAACTTGAAGAAAGACAAACTAATAAACAAGGACAGTGTTTTTTAGTAAACAATGACTCTATTCAAGATACTTTAAAATTATTTTTTGATTTAGAGGGTTTGGGGATACGAGATGATCCAGTTCTTCATGAAAGGGATCAAGCTTTAGAAATTTTTAAAGAAACTGTTGAATTCGAAAAGGCCGTTATATCGTGCAACTTCCCTTTAGAAAATCCTATAATGAATTGTCCGATAATTATCCCTAGCTAAACAACGTTTCCAAAATTTATGGAGAAGATTTGGTCATGATTCGGAATTATATCAGCAATACCGTGAAATCATTCGCGATTACACAGAACAGGGTATTATAGAAGAAGTTAAAACCGAAATTACAGATAACAAATTAAAAAGACCTGTATATTATTTACCTCATCAGGCCATAAGAAAAGACGGCCGCTTAACATCAAAAACAAGAATTGTATTGGACGCTGGAAGTCATCAAAATAATGAACTCTCATTAAATGATTGTTTATGGCCAGGAATTAATTTAAATCCCAATCTCTTAGACATATTAATTAATTTTAGATTGAATGCAATAGCCTTTTGTTCTGATATTATACAAGCTTTCTTACAAATTTGTCTTGCTGAGGAACACAAAGATGCCGTTCGATTTCTCTGGAGTGATGACGAACCGTGTGTTCATAAAAGGCCTAAACTACAGGTATACCGTTTTAATCGAGTAAATTTTGGTGTTAGTTCAAGTCCATTTCTTCTGGCAGCCACGATTAGTCATCATATTGAGAAATATAAACATGAATTCCCTGACACTGTAGAATTTTTAGATAAAAATTTCTACGTTGACGATCTTATTTCCGTTGGTAACGAATTTGAAGAAGCTCTTCAAACTTCACGAAGAGCAAAAAATATTATGGAAGCTGCTGGAATGGACCTCAGAAAATGGATTACTAATGATGCTAATTTAATGGAGCAATGGAAGAAAGAAAATTTTAATGTACATCCTGTACATGAAACTGTAAGTTTAGGAGCAAATGGAACAAAGGTCCTAGGACTATCATGGAACACTAATGAAGATTACTTGACTACAGATACTAAAAGTCTATTGGAATTCGTTTCCTTAGATAAAAATACGAAACGCTTCATACTGCAAGTAGTTGTAAAGATCTTTGACCCATTAGGGTTAATTTCTCCTTTCACCGTTAGAATGAAATGCCTCCTTCAAAATCTCTGGAAAGAAGAAATTCAATGGGACGACCCTTTGCCAACACATATTGAAAAGGAGTGGAAAAAATGGTGTGAGGAGCTACCCCACTTACGAAATCTAAAAATACCTCGACTAGTTCTAGATTCTACTTTGCTGGAGATGATGTAGAGTTGCATAGCTTTTGCTACGCGAGCAAAAAGGCATATGGCGCAGCCATATATTTGAGAACAAAGTCAAGGAATGGAATTTTTGTTAAACTTGTGACTTCAAAAAGCCGTGTAGCACCATTAAACTGTGTAACCCTGCCCAGACTAGAATTACTTGGAGCTCTAGTCGCTGCTCGTCTTGTATCTAAGGTGAAAAAGATCGTGAATCTTAAAAGATCCTGTTTACAATATCACTGGACTGATTCCAAAATAGTTCTGTTTTGGATAAAGGGTAATAAGACCCGATAGAAGCAATTTGTTGCTAACCGAATCAACGAAATAACCAGCCTAACAAATTCCCACTCATGGTACCATTGTGCTGGTAAGGAAAAACCAGCAGACTTCCTCTCTCGTGGACTGAGCGCTGACTGTCTGGTGTCAAATTCCAGGTGGTGGACAAGTGCAGAATTTTTGTCCAATTCTGAATTTCCTAAAAACTTTCAGCAAGTAGTTCCTGAGTTAGACTACCTCACCGAACATGAGAAAGACACTGTAGTTCAAGAAAGAAAAAATTGCTTGAAGCTGACAGAAGTGAAGAGACTGTCTTGCTGAATAGTGATTCCTCTAGCATCCTTGACGAACTTTTAGAACTTTCTAATAATTATTTCAAAGTTATTAATATTTTATCTTATATTTTCAGATTCAACTACAACTGTAGGAATAAGTCCAAAAAGGTTGGACCTCTAACTGTAGCCGAATTCAAGGAGTCAGAAATTAAATTGATTAAGCATGCCCAAAGATCCTTGTTTGATAAAGAAGAAATTCCAAGTAGTATTTCTAATTTAATTCCATTTGTAGATGGGGAAGGAATAGTTCGCGTAGGTGGAAGATTAGAAAATGCTTCTGTGCCCTATCTCCATAAGCATCCTGCGATTTTACCAAAAGGTTCAAAATTAAGTAAACTTTATTTTAACAGCTTGCATACAAGACTCTTTCACGTTGGCTTACAGGGATTGTTAAATGCTGTACGACAAAAATTTTGGCCTTTGAGCGGTCGTAGCATCGCTCGTAAAACCGTTCATCAATGTGTGACATGCTTCAAAAGCAGACCCATTCTCTCTTCACAAATTATGGGTAATTTGCCCAGTGAAAGAGTAAACATATCGAGCCCATTTACTATTGCTGGACTTGATTTATGCGGTCCCTTTTAAGTAAAATATAAAAATCAGAGAAAGGGAACTCTAAATAAAGTGTACATTTGCGTTTGCATATGTTTTTCTACGAAGGCTATCCATCTCGAGTTATTATCGGATCTCACTTTCGATGCTTTGATAGCAACGCTTAAACGTTTTACTAGTAGACGGGGTAAATGCTCCAAAATTTACACAGATAACGCTACTAATTTCGTGGGAGCAAACTCCATATTAAAGAAATTTCGTAAATCAATTAATTTTCCGGATGAAAATTTAGCTAAATATTTCGTGTCAGAAAATATTGATTGGAAATTTATACCTCCCAAGTCCCCTCACTTTGGAGGTCTTTGGGAGGCAGGTGTAAAATCTGTGAAGCACCATCTTAAAAGAGAGATAGGAAATCTTCACTTTACCTTTGAAGAATTTGAAACTATTATGATTCAGGTAGAGGGAATATTAAATTCGCGTCCACTGACTCCCCTCAGTAGCGACGCAGATAATTTCGATGTTTTGACCCCTGGTCACTTTTTGATAGGGAGACCTATAACATCAATACCTGAGCCAAATTTAATAGATGTAAATGAAAATCGTCTAAGTCGATGGGAAAAGATTACCAAGGTTGTGCAACGAACATGGAAAAAATGGAAATCTGATTATTTGAATACACTGCAAGCTAGATCGAAATGGATAACTGAAAAAAATGATCTAATGATTGGTCAAATGGTTTTAATCAAAGAGGATTTCTTACCTATAAATACTTGGCCTTTAGGTCGAATCTTAGAAGTATATCATGGGTCAGATGGAAAAGTGAGAGTTGTGTCAAGATTAAAACTCAATCAAGAGAATTTAAAAGAGCTATTAGTAAAATAGCTGTTCTCCCAATTGATACTAAGTAAATTGTGCGTATATGTATTGCTATATTATATTTCATTTGTGTAAAATTGTTGATTTAACTTTATTATTACATTTAAATTGTTGTAATCATTGTAATTAATTATGTGCTAAATTTATATGTATTGTGCTAATTATGATATTTGTGAGTTCTTGCATGTGAAAATGGCAAGTCCGGGCGGGATGTTGGCGCGTGCGCGCCAACGTCATGCGCACAAATGCAAAGATGCTTCCTTGCCGCGCGGTGCCGGCATTTGAGAACTTTCTGTGGAACAAGATAAACGAGAAAATTTCTCTTTAATACTCAGACGTGAGCATTAATATAGGACTCTAATACTCGAAGCTCACAATAAAAATTACTTAAAATTTGCTGCGCTTGTAAATAGCATATATATGTTGTGTGATACATGTTGTGTGGTTAAATAAAAAAAGTAAAAAAGAAATAAGCGTGGCTGGTCCGTCGATGAAACAAAAAGAACAAACTAAAAATAAACACCAACCATGATTCGATACCTTGACCACCTGGTACCCCGGCCACAGGTCCGTTGCCAAAAGCCCTCAAGTAGTTGAGTAGCGAAGAGAGAGTGCGACTTTAATATTTCCTCACTTAATTAAATTATATGAAATTTAAGGAATACTTGAAAAAATATTAGAAGTCGAATATATATATAAATATATTAAAAAATTAATCTAATGATAATTTTAAATATCCAAAGAATTATTAGTATTTATGTTAAATATATGTTTTTCAACTGAGTATGTGAGACACGTATAAATATCTTTTTCAAAATTCCAATGCAGAATTTTAGTGGAGCTAATACAAAATTCCTAGTTTTGCATGGTTAAGATTATAAAAATGTCCAAATTTTAATAACCTTTTATTCAGTCAACCACTAATGGAACATGAATGATGAGGGATTATGCATAAATATATATTTTTTTAACTTGAATTTAAAAAGGATCCTTATATTTATTTATATGCGCAAATCTTAACTGTAAATTTGTCCAGATGCTTTTAAATACTCTTTATTTGAAGATTCAAGTTCAAAAATATAAGCTTGTAGTTAAAGTTCTCTTTGAATGAAATTAATGTTCAGACATTCAAAATTCAAATATAATTTGTTATCTGAACAATACAAAACAAGGGATTCTATGTAAGATGCCCTGAATACCTGGCTTTAAAATTATGAAAAACTAAAAGATTTTTAAATAGGGTTTTTTTTAACAACGCATAAAAATTTTTTGCAAATAATGTAATACAGAAGCTTAAAAATTATTCATGTTTAGAAATGTCCGAAATTTTAAAAGATTTTAAATTTTGAACCTTTTTTTTATTTTTTTGACACAACAAAATAATCATTTTTAAAAAATATCCCTGAAGGTATTGATTAAAATAAGAAAAATGAAACAGTAAATTATCCTCAATGTTTTAATATATATTTTGAATTTAAATACTACAGATATTTTTTTAAAACTTAGACATACATTATAAAAACTTAATTCTATTTGAGAATTTTAAGGTAAAAAAAAAAATGAGAATTCTTAACTCGTTGACTTGCAGTTATTTCCGTACACTTTAGAGTTTAAAGAAATTCTTCCCAGTTTTTTACGATTGCTACAGGGGAAGAACCGGTCTCCCCGTGAGCCATAAAACTTCCCCTCAATGCCCATTGTGTCTCCCCGACCGTCTCTAATTATCTTTCAAGATACTAAACCTTTAAAGGGGGGAAAGAATTCGGAAAAACATGACTTTACCGCTTTTGAACACATTACTTGAGGAGGAAAAAATCAGTTTGGTTCGTTTTTGGTGAGTCCCCGGCCTTACGAAAAATTCAGTGTGGTCCGTTTTCGAAGCCTCTCAAGTAGGGCAGAAACATCCGTGCTGTCCGGTTGAAGGGTTAATTGTTATAATTTCTTACTAGTTCTATTCAGAAATTCTAAGTTAGTGTATAAAAATGTAATACAAAGCACCCCACGCTTTTACAACAATGAATTAATTTTCTCGTTAATCATTTTATTCTTAGATTAAGAATTGTTTTTTCACTTTTTAGTTCGATTCACAATAAAAGCTTGCTTTTTAGTTGTTTTTAACTATATATATATATATATATATATATATATATATATATATATATATATATATATATATATATATATATATATATATATATATGTATGTATATATATATATAAATATGGGAAAATGACTACAACCTAAGGATGATAAATGCTTTATTGATGAAATATCTAAATTATATACTAGTCAGCAAAGGAGAACGTCTTTCTCCTACGTCTAAATCTTAGCGTCCCTAACGTCTGTCTACATATTTTCCGGTGTGTCCTTTTAGTCGGACATTCCTGACGGGGTATGACGTCAGTGTGGTCTGCTCCACCCTAAGTACAGGGGGAGAGGTTGTCCATTGCACATATCCAACCCTACATCGGCCATCATGACCGGAAAGGCGACCTCGCCTGATTACATACAATGAGAAAATGTACAGATACATAGTAATGAAATATTAAAAATGTACACAGTTACACAGTAGATGAAAGAACTATACACAACACAAAATATCATCAAAGAAAAAGTACAAAAATACTGAAAAATGAACAAATTTAAAGTAATATTTCATAAATAGAAAAAATTTCATACATTACCACTGGGGTAAAACAAATTATGTTAATGATACAAATAAGATCAAGGCTAAAATAAGAATCTGGAATAAGGAACAGGAACATATTGAAGCAAGATGCTCCTACTTCTAAACACTTAAATTTGTACTAAAATGAAATAAGAAAATGTTAGAGTCATTCAATAAAAATGGAATCAAAAATAAATAAATAGTTAAAAAGTCTGTTGTTAATGTCCATAACGAAAGTCTTTCACAGGAAGAAAAATTGTGAACAGTTTTTAATGGAGAAATCAAGTAGAGTTAGTTTCGCTTGGCTAGAGTTTCATGAATTCTGCACAAGTAGTCGTTTTTGATGGTCCGTCGACAAAATCACACTTTTCTACGTCATAAGTGTCATTGTGCTTGACTTTTGTAACTTTGTATGGTCCGAGGTATTTTTGCTTAAGTTTCAAGCCTGGACCAAACTGAGTGCGTTTAATTGCTACTAGGTCATGTAGTTGATATTTATGAGCTTGTCTGCGTCGGAGATTGTACGCAAGGCGATTCTCATCTTGAACTTTGTAGATTTGCTTTTTGGCATCTTGACGGAGAACATCACGTTGTTCTTGGAATTGAGCTATTATCTCATCGTTAAGAAGTTGGACAATCTCAATGTCCTTGCAAGACTTCATCTTAGTGCCGAAAAGGAGTTCAAATGGAGTCATCTTGATGCTTCTTTGAAAAGTTGAGTTCAGGATTTATTGCAGGTGGGGTACGTGAGAGTACCATTTCTCAGGATCGTCGACAGAAAGTTTTGACAGCACAGGATTGATGGTGGAATTTTGATTTTCAATTTGGCCATTAGATCTTGGGAGACCAGTTGTAATGGAGATATGAAGGATGTTTTGCTTTTTACAGTAATCTTCAAATGCGGAGGAAGTAAATGCGGATCCTTTATCAGTGATAATCCTAGCAGGGTTTCCGTAGACATGTCTTTGGTTTTCTAATCGATTTATGACTTCTGCAGCGTCCGTAGATCTAGTGGGATACAGCCATGTAAATTTACTGAATGCGTCAATCACTGCAAAAACATGCTTATATTTCTTAGAAGTTGTCGCTAGGGGACCCAAATGATCTTCATGAAATGTATGGAGTGGTAAATCGTTTTTTTTCTATCCCCAGGTTAAGCGTGCCATCTTGTTTACCACGTTTCCGGTTTGTGAGAGAATGCATGTAACACAGTTTTGAATGCATTTTTCAACTGTCTTTTTAAGTCATTAAGGATGTAAAGGTCTTTGCTAACTAAATCTTGTGTGCGTAGAACAGCAAAATGTCCACGTTCATGTGCAGCTTTAATGATGTTAGCCTGTATTTCGTCAGGTACCACTAGTAAATCGGTGTCATTGACTATTTTGTAAAGAAGTTTGTTTTTTACGATATAGTTGTCATGCGGCGTTGTTTCTAGAAGCGTCTTTATTGTTGTTATTTGGTCATCAGCCTGTTGTGCTTTGAGAAATTGAAGATGAACACTATTTTGGATTAGCATACAATGTGGAGGTCGACTGAGAGCATCCACACATGAGCCATCTTTGAGCCTGTACGGTGTTCTATTGTATAATTAAATTCTTGGAGATAAAGTGACCATCTGGCTAACCTGGGATTAAGCTCTTTTTTACTTAGTGTTTTGACGAGGGCGTCACAGTCAGTAATAATTTTGAATGAAGTTCCTAGTACATAGATGCGAAACTTTTTAATTGCTTCGACCACTTCAAGGACTTCTAGTTCAAAACTAGTGTACTTACGTTCATGGTCTGATGTCTTTTTTGACATGTAGAATACAGGGTGAAACTGGTTGTCATGTATGGATTTTTGGAGTAGGACTGCACCCAAACCATCGATTGACGCGTCAGTGTGAATCTCAGTGGGAGAATTTTGGTTAAAAATACTTAAAACGGGTTGTTGGGAAAGTAAGTATTTTAATTTTTAAAATGCTGTCTGTTGTTCAGCTTAAAATTGGAAAAGGGAGTCTTTACGAAGGAGGTCACTCAAAGGTTTTGCTATGGTCGAAATTGAGGGTAAAAACTTTCTAAAATAGCCAGTAAGACCTAGAAATCGGTGAACGTCTTTAATATTTTTAAGATCAGGATAATTAATAACAGCTTTAGTTTTTGAAGGGGAAGGAAACAATCTACCGTTTTCTATAATATGGCCAAAAAACTCAATTTTATTATGTAAAAATTGACATTTTTTAAAATTTATTTCAAGTCCCTAATCACAAGCTACCTGTAGAACAGTTTTTAGATATTCAAGGGCTTGGGACTCATGAGCATTTTGGAGACAATCTAAAATATCGTCAATTAAAGGAAGAGGATAGTTATCTTTAATAAGTTTGCGATTTAAGCGTCTATAATCAATGCAAACTCTTGATTTCCCGTCTTTTTCTTTACTACCACAACTTGTCTAGCGTAAGGGGATGAACACGGCTCAACAATTCCATTTTTACCCATTCATCAACTTGAGCGTCCACTATATCTCGTTCAGCAAATGGCAAACGTCTGGGCTTATGAAATATCGGTTCGTCGTCGGTGAGAGCGATGTCAAGCTCAATGTTTACAGGTTTTGTTTTTTTAGGCGTGTATGTCAATAGCAGTTGTTCGACTTCAGCTCGATTATGTTGAGAAAGATTTGGACCGATATCAAATGTGGGTGAACCATTATTTTTATTATGACCAATCGTCATAATAAAATTTTCATTTGCATTATCAGAGGGCCTTAAAATTTGTGCAAATGTTACGCATGTAGGCGATATATTTAGATGTGCTTGTTTAATTACGTCACAACCGATTATAAGGTCATAATTTGTACAATAATTTGGTACAACAGAAATAGTAACAGGAAAAATTTGATCAGCGATTGTAATTTCAGAATCAAAAGTTCCTATCACATTAATTCGCGAAAAACCAAAACCTGTTAATAATGTGTTGGTTTGTTTCAGTGGCGGTGCATCTATATTTATGTAAGTAGAATTTCTTAATAGTGTTAAATTGCTGCCTGTGTGTCTACTAACCCGTTAAGTTTACGCCCAAAAATTGTTACGTCTTTACACATATTAATAGGAGAAGGCAATTCATGCACAGCATATACACCAGAAGGTGGTGTAGAAATGTTATTTAAATTAGCTCGTCGGCATTCAAATGATTTGTGACCATAAAGATTACATGAGAGGCATCTGGGGCCACGTGAATGATTAGGACAAGATTTTGATAGATGACCTATATCATTACAATTAAAATAACGTTGGGGATTTCTAGCTGCGTCGGAAGCGTTAAATTTTGTGGGTTTTCTTTTGAAGCTTTGTAGTTTAAAATCGCGTCCTCGGCTTTCATATGAATGACGAAAATTTGGTGAATTAGAGATATGTATTCCCATGTTTTTAATGACAGTTTCATAGGTACGTAATTTCTGCTAAAATTCGGAAAATGAGATTGCACCATAGAGGATTATTTTATATGAACGAGGCCCATCAATTCCATTAATGACGTACTGGATAATTGATGCTTCGTCAATTTTTGAATCACATCTATTTGCTAATTTACGCATGGAATTAAAATATTTCATTAAAGTCTCGGTTTTATACATTTTCCTTTTTTTCTAATTTACGGTGAATTTCTATTGAAGTAACTGAATCCGAAAATTCTTCAATTAAAGCTTTTTTGAATGACTCGTATGTATTTAAATTTCTTTGTGAAAAAAGAAATGATTTAGCAGTTCCACATACTAGACGTTTCGCGAAAATTAATTTTTGAGAAGGACTGATAGCTGGGAATAAATCAAAATTTTCTTCAATATCGCGAAAGAAACTATTTACAGAATAAAAATCTTCCCCGGTAAATTTTCTACTAGTCGCCGAAATATTCCGCAATAAAGTCCAAAACTGGGTATTCATCTCTGTAAGGGAAGCTTCGTTTGAATAGGGAGGAAAAGTATTTTGTGTACAAAGAGATGAAACGTTTTTGATGTGCCGGCAGGAAAGAATAACCTTGAACGCTGGGCAGGGAGAATTACTGACCGGATGTGTTGTTGAAACGGGGAGTGCTGGTCTGTCCCTTCCGATGAAAAATTCCTGTCTAACGTGATTCGTTTTGAAACGTGGTTTTTGAAACTACGTTTTCGCCTTTCAGAAAAGGATGCCTCTTCGAATTATTTAATGTTAGTTGAATTCATCTAAGTTCGTCAAAGCTTTAAATATACTATAGCATAAATTTTGCTCATTTGTTTCTACGTCTAAAATGCAATAAATTAGCGACTGAGATAAAATCAGGCAATG
Organism: Trichonephila clavipes; assembly: GCA_019973935.1. NCBI lineage: Eukaryota > Metazoa > Arthropoda > Arachnida > Araneae > Nephilidae > Trichonephila > Trichonephila clavipes. Next base: position 197,412 of record BMAU01021392.1, on the reverse strand, counting down.
AGAATTCGGTTAAAATTTTTATTTGTGTTCTTCAACTTTTTAAACTCTTTAGAATGTAGAAAAATTTCTTATTTTATTTCGCGAAGAAGTTCAAATTCGGTGAATCCTAATATAGAATTTAATGTTTTTACAGCACGAGTTGTACCACATTTCAACGAATTAGCAATTATAGGAATATCGCCTAATTTAATTTTTTTATAGGACATCTTAATATACAAAATTAATCACTTTGAAAATTTAGACGGTGCAAGGTTGTAATCAAATTTCCCTATCACACTCTGAGTTAAAACTACTAAATACAGTTATTTTAAAAAAGCCAAAATAAACAAACAAAAAAAATACGTTTAATTAAATTTTGCCTACCTGGGGTTGGGGAGCAGTCCGTACAATAAATCCAAAACCAGTTGAAGCACTAAATGAATCCAAGAAAAAGAAATTCCAACAGCAACACGTTTTTACGCTTTTTGCAATGTAGCGTCCACTGAAGAAAAATATTAACGCGTCTTAAAAATTTTCTCTCGTCTAGAGGAGATTTTCCTTAATATGCAAAAGAAAGGTCGAACCCCCAAAATATGGGAAAATAACTACAACCTAAGGATGATAAATGCTTTATTGATGAAATATCTGAATTATACTAGACAGCAAAGGGGAACGTCTTTCTCCTACGTCTAAATCTTAGCGTCCCTAACGTCCGTCTACATATTTTCCCGTGTGTCCTTTTAGTCGCACATTCCTGACGGGGTGTGACGTCAGTGTGGACTGCTCCACCCTAAGTACAGGGGGAGAGGTTGTCCATTGCACATATCCAACCCTACATATATATTCATTTTTTAGTTCGATCTACAATAAAAACCTGTTTTTTAGTTTTTAAAACTATCATTTATTCTTTTTTGAATTTATCCTTGAGTTTGATATTTGGAGCCAGAATTATGTGGCTGCTGGAATTAGTCTTGTTCTTCAATGGATTTTAATTAATGGGTCTGAAGGATATTTATTCTCTCTGGTTACGGGGCCTCGGATGTGAGTCCCATATCGTTATATTTCAAAGATTTCGTCTCTATAGATACAGGTGTAACTAATAAAAGTGTGTTAAAAAGAAGTATTAAAAGTCAATCGTATTATCACCTTTTAAACGTATTACTATGTTGTTAATTGGTATCATCACTTCAAACATATTACTTTATCAAAATAAAAAAATATTTAGTAGTTAGAACATAAATTTTTCACCTTATAAACGTATTGCTATAACGTTAATTCGTATCATTACTTCTAAATGTAATGCTTTATAAAAATAAAAAATATTTACCAGTTAAAAGATAAATTATTTTCATTCACATGCACGAGTCCTTTTTTTCCTTTCTCGCATAAAGAACACTTCGCTTTGTTTTATTTTTTTTATAACAAGCGTTTTCATTTTTAGGGTTTCACCTTTTTAAGAAATAGGGTCTTTTAATCGCTATATCTGGAATTAGTCGCCAACTTTGGAAATAGAGTATGGAATTAATCGCCAAATCTCGGAATCCCTAAAATCGTTATTTTTGACGATCCTAATCAGGACAATGGAACAAAATTTTGAAATTATTGTATTGTCATCGGTTCTTGACAAGTGCGCAAAATTTCGAATTAATCTGCCCTTTTAAAGAGGGTAAAATTCGAGTACAAAGATTCCATTTCATACAAGTGAAACTTATAAAAGCGTTTTAAAAAGTATAACTGATATAAAACCTCATTCTCCTAACTTCCAAATCGCATCAATACAAAGATTTTGATAGATTCCATGTCTCTCGACGCGAAGAGCGTTGGCATGAAGACTTGAATGCAGGAGCTCTCCACCCTTATCATGCGGCCGCAATTCAAGTATCAAAAAAAGATATTGACTCTCGTTTTAAGTATTTAAAAAAGAGAGAATTGGCCTTTTTATAAACAGAAATATCTTTTAACCTTTATCGACCGCATTATGATTTACAACAGTTTTTTTCATGGGATATTTTTTTTAATCACTACATTCAAATCAAGGGATATACATATTCAAAATACTCAATTTAGGAAAATTTAATTAGTTGGAGCTAATTAATTAATTAAGTTATTCAACTGTAAAACTAATGATATACACTGTTCACTTAAAATAAATAGTCAAATCATTTTCTAAGGTCTTAATTTACATACAAAAAAATAAGACACTTAAATTTTGATATTAACTATTTTTTCGGGACAAAAATGATAATCCTCGCATTCCGCTGAAAACGCCCCGTCAGCTGAAAACCCAATTTCTACTATAAAACTATTCGCCTTCCCCGCTAAAATACTCATTGTTGAACCCGTACTGCCATATATCTTGGAAGAGTGGATTTCAAAGAATATCCCTGCGAAATATCGTCAGAATATTCGTACAAATGGTTATTCTACGTCATTTTAAAGTGAGTGGTGCTTATAAGTACCACCGGTCGATTAAGGGTTAATGTTACTCTCAAATTACCCTTAACGATTTTTTAATACGATATTAATATATGTAAGTTATGTTTTTAACCCTTTGATGGTTATGAACGAGTTCAGCTCGCAATCGAATCGTGCTTCATAATGCGCGCAAACGAGTTCCATTCGGGAACAAGCTTTCGACTGAAATTATTACAAACGAGAACTATTCGTGTAGTGAAATTTTTCCCCAATGTGCGCTGACGAGCTGAGTTCGTTCGCCATTATTATTCTGCATTGATTATGTTACAAACGAATCCTACTCGTGAAATTTAGTTAGTTTTACTGTCTACAGATGGCAGTACGGGTTCCATGAATTTCTTTTCATATTGAAAGGTTTTTTGTGTGAAGTTAACTTCTCATGGTACGGTAGGGAAAAGTTTCCATTACGCGTTACCAGTTACGGTTACGTGATGAACTTAAGGTAGAAACGAAGTTCCGAATTTTCCCCACGTTTTAAAAAACGCCATCTAATTCATACATTCTCTTTCAGACAAAAAATAATTACAGAATCGGAAAGATAATTTTTTTCGCCACGATATATGGGTTTTTTTTTTCTTTTTCTTTGTTTTTTTTACAAAGTAATGATATTTTCTACTTTTTACGATTTTTTTTAAAATGAGTCAAAATTTATACGCCTTTATAAAAATGGTTTCTAAATCATTCCCTTTCAGTTTCCTTTCGCGTTAATGAATTGATATTTTATCCTAAACAAGTTCATGCTTTTCTTTTAGAATCAGTCATTAAAAAAAAATAATTCCGAAATCTTTTTTTTTTTACGATTTTTCAAAAAATACTCAAAATTTTAATTAAGTATTTAATAACTTCATTATTTATAAAAATAATCTAAAAAAAACTTTTTTTCTATGTGTAGAATAGTATTGTCCGTAATCTGCTCGAAGATTGAAAAAATGGATTAAAAATTACGGCTTTTAAAATTTCTTTTGTGTTTTTCGTCTATTAGCCATTTTAAGAGTATGTTTTACTAAAGTATTATTCTTACATTTTTTTGTTTAAAAATTACCGCTATTTGCAATCGATATGTGAAATATCAAACCATTAACTTTAAAATTATGCTTTCAAAAAAAATAAAAGCTTTAATACAAAGCGCAATTTTACGAAAAGCCAAGAGTTGGTGACGAAACCCAGTTGCTCGACAAATTGGCAACCTTCTTTATGTGAGGGAGTCCAAGAATGTTAACGCCACACTGTTCACCTACACAAGGGCTTTTGACAGCGGACCTCGTCATTTTGAACTATGGTCAAGTGACGAGGACGACACCTGAGCTGGCATTCCTCTCTCCTCATTCAACAGCAACTTTAGCAAGCCTTTCCTTTTTTAGCTTTCGGATACATACTTTGTCTTGTTTTTACTTTAACTAGAAGTCAAATTATAATCAATTTTATAAATTAAAAAAATCGAAAGTTAGTCTTTAATCTACCGGAAGTAGACACTTAAATGGTTCAAAATCAGTCAAAAATTAGTTTAAGGAGAGTTTGAAATTGGAAACGGTGAACAACTCGATAAAATGGAAATAACTCTGATTGAGTCTCGTTTTTGTACTGTGGAAGAAGCTGAAGCAAGATGTCCTCTAGGTATACGATTATTCAACATTAACAATTCCGTCAATGAGTATAATAATAAAATATTGAATGCTTATGTGGGCAGAATAACTTCAACTGCAAAAGATGTATAATTGGTTGTACTTCAAAAGAACAAGAAACTTTCGTACGTCAAAAATTACATAAGATGTCATTAGTTGACACAAATGGATTGCCTTATCAAACAGTTTAGGGGGAAAATATTTATTACATGATTACTACAAACATTGATGTGACAGATGGATTGGCAAATGGTGCAGTTAAAAAGCTAGTTCATGTTGAAACAAATTATGAAGGATTAGTTAAGAAAATATGGCTTGGGTTTCCAGATTTACCTCAAATAGAGAAAAATTAAGACGAAAAGCAGCAGGTTACGCTTCAGAAACTAACGTCAGTACCAATCGTACTGAGATCTTCCAATATTCCACTCAACAATAACAAAACAATATTTATTCAGCGTACGCATGTTCCGTTGCTGTGTGCATGTGCTACAACAATTCATATATCTCAAGGTAACACATACTCAGAAATTGTTTATGAATACGATCGACGTCATTCTCAGTCATTATTATACGTTACTTTTTCACGTGTAACGAGTATTGAAGGATTATATATTACGACAAAAAATAATAATAAAACATTTTACCATTGTCGGAGACAATCGTCATCAATAATTGATTTGCAAGAGGAATTTAAACAACTTTCATTGAACAAACTACAAACTATCAATGAAGATTTGATTAATTTCATAACGAACAGACAAGGCTTATCGATTTTTGCTTCTAATTTCCAAAGTATTACAGCTCACGCTGTAGACTTACAAGATTCAGTAATAAGAAATTCAAATATCTTAGTTTTATTAGAAACTTGACTTTCCAATGAAATTCATACATCTATTCCTAATTTCAACTGCATTGTGAAGTATAAACGACCAAATACGAGAGCAGGAGGAGTTGCGATATATCAAAATTCTAGCGATGCTGTTAACATTATAACTCCATCCATAGAATGTTCTTTCAGTCAATCTAATATTTATGGTACCATATAATCTTCAGTGGGAGATTTGTGCTTGGCTGAATGCGTAATAGATAATGGACAAAAAATTATAATTGTAGCAGTATATATTACTCCGAACAAAAAGTTGGATGACATTATTGAGTGCCTTCATCTCGATCATTATTACCATACAAATCAAGAGGATCTGCTTTACTTAATAAAAATTATGACAAAATACCTATGATTTTAAGTGGAGATTTTAATGTCAATTTTTAAAAGACAATTTCACCTTATCTCTACAAAACAACAGAAAAATATCGACAAAATCAAATACTACAATTGATTCAGTCTTTCCGAGATACTTAAACGATATTGAGTGCAAAACCTACATTTCTTACTTTTGTTACCACAAGCCTTTGATAACAAAAGTATGTACTGAAACCCCTATAAGAATACTGGAAATAGACTAATAATGATGATACTTTTCTCTAAATACATACAATAAAATTTTTTCCTACACTAATGTCCATGAATTAAGGATAATGAAGTTCAGGGAAAGAAAAAGACAGAAGCAAAACAAATTTGACTTATTTGTAAAGTCTATGTATTAAACAAAAGGAAAAGAGCAAAAAGGATGCTATATGTTTGACATAATTAATAAAAATTGCGATTTTTACTCCCTGGAGCAAATTTCAAAAAAGAACCTATTTACAAAAAACAGTATAACATGGTTAGTATGATGGTTAATACGGAGTATGTCTCCCGTACGATGCAATGCATGCCTTACAACGCCGAGGCATGCTGAGTATCAAATTATTATTTTGATCTTGGGGAATATTACACCACTCATCAAGCAATTCTCTTCGAAGTTCCGGTAGACAGGTGGGAGGGGGTTGACGGGCTGCAATTCGCCTGCCAAGCATATCCCACACATGCTCTATTGGATTCAAGTCCGGTGAGTATGCTGGCCAATCCATACGGGGAATATCCTCCGATTAAAGGCATTCGTCTACAATGTTTGCACGGTGAGGACGGGCGTTGTCATCCATAAACAGTAGGAATTTAGCACCCATGGTGCCCCGAAACAAACGTACATGTTGTTCCAGAATGACATCCCGATAGATGTGCCTGTCATCGTTACACTCTGAAAATGCAGGTCAGTTCTGGAACCAAAAATAATTCCTCCCCAAACGAGCCATCCTGCACCGCCGTAATGGTATCGTTCAAAGGTGTTCTCTTGGTGGTAACGGGTACCTGGCGCTCTCCATACTAAAGTCCGGCGAGAATCAGACTGCAAACTAAACCTGAACTCGTCGGAAAACATCACACAAGACCACTGTTGTGGTGTCCACAATGCATGCTCTCTACTCCAGGTTAATCGCAGGCGACAGTGAGTTGCGGTAAGTGGAACACATCTGACAGGCCTACGAGCATATAGTCCAATGTGCCCTAAGCGTCTGTACACGGTCTGTCTTGAAACTGTCGTACCGGTAGCTGAAGAGAGCTGACGAGACAGGTCTGATGCTGTGCTCCGTCTGTTTCTTTTTGCAGTAACTACCAAATACCGGTCCTCATTCGGCGTTGTAACTCGGGGTGACCTGTGCTGTAACATCTACTCACATTTACCATCATCCTGGAATCGTTGCCAAAGCCTGGAGATGACACTCTGGGCGATTCTAAGTGTTCCTCGGATACTTCCAGCTGAGTACGTCTACATTCCAGTCGTCCAATAATTCTACCACGTCAAAAATCATTCAAATGCTTCCTTTGTGCCATAACTATGCGGTTATTGCACTGAAAGGTTTTTAAAGCCCTTGTGAACAATTTTACTTATTTGTCACCATTCCTTATATACCCCTGTCTTACACTCTTGTCATTGTGACGTACTATCCGCGACATCTGGTGGTTTCCTGTAATTTTTATATTCTTCTTCAAGATGTGTGTGATAATTCTACAGGTGAAATTTTTATTTTAGAGTTCAATTTCTGTGTGATTCTGAATTATCCATAATTTATGGATATGAGTGTGTTAAGTATTGAAAATGAAAATTTTGTTTATACTTATACCTTTTTCATCCTAATTATTTTTTGAAATACAGTTTTAAATAATAACTATAATAATAGGTTTGTTTTTATACATAAGATTACTTTAAAATAAAACTTAATTATACAATTAAATGCATACAAACCAAAGAAGTTAACTTCTAACGCGTGTTCACACTGATACATGCAAACTAATTTTTTTTTTTTTACCTTGTTCTTTTTATGCATATTTTGGCGCATTTTTAGGGTGTTTGTAAAGTAAAATGACTCAAAAGCGAATGTTAAATGGTTATGATTGTGATTTAAGAAAGCTTATCAATTTTTGAGTCTGTTGAAGACTTTGTTAACAGTATATCAAGTTCAGAAAACGATTCAAGACGTATTTATTTCGTCCTTTCAATTTAATGTTTCTTTTATATTTATATATATAATTAACTATTACTATTTATATAATTGATTATAATCATTTATATTTTACTATTTAAAAATTATTAATTATGTTAAAGTACGTAAGAACTATTATTAATGTACTACAAATACTTTAAGAAACGCATGAGGCGAGCTCTATCTACAGAGAAAAGGATGGCATTTTCGGAAGAACGGCGGGGGGAAAATGCTGCCACTTTCGACTACTGTTTACTCGTAATACTGCACGAATGAAGTAAACGAAAACTGCTCATTTCCCTAACCGTCAAAGGGTTCGAATAAAACTTATTTTCGATTCTAATAACATAAAAAAATTTAAAATAATTTTCGTATAATAACTATTGTTATTGCAGTTTTTTATTATGTTAGTAAATTTTTGATACTTATAAATCTACATTTTTAGGTTCAAAATCATGTCTAATAAAACTTATTACTTTGTTTACTTTATGTAAGAGTGTGTCATCTTTTAATTTACGAGAAAAGTGATTAAAGTAGTGTGAAGTGTGACTATAAATTTCCATGTATCTCCAATTCTGTTCGATAGGCAGTTCCTTCTCGACGTGCATAGCATAACAGAAGCTTGCTTAATAGGTTTACAATTCATGAGAATAAACATTATTTTCATTTCCTACTGTTCTCCTTTTATCAGAGCGAAATTTTTAATGAGTTATTAGTTTCAGTAAATGTTAATCCTTTTCCTAGGTAGGTTTTTATATTGAAAGATCATCAATTTGTGTTGCCTAAATCAAATGATACAAAATTTTATAAAAAGTCCGTATTTGATTTAATTCTCTTGTAAGTGTTTATTTTAGTACAAGATTATTAAAGAAATAATTTAACACCGCAGCGAGGGAAAATTGCAACAAAATAATAATAATAAAGTTTTTTTCAAATTTCTTGATTTTTTAAAAGAAATATCTAATTTCCAAACCCTTTCATACCTTCCGAAATACTATGTAACATTTACAAGGAGAATCGCAATTCTTGAAATTCAAAATATATACAATGATTAAAAATCTTACAATCCGTATTTTTTTTAAAATTTTTAAGCATGACGTACATTATTTTTTAGAAAATAGGAGCTGCGATATAAATTTTTATACATTCAACAGAAATAAGGAATACTTTTTGTTTCAAAAACAAATATCCTCCTTTTTTTTTAAATATAGATATTTGATGAAAAAAATTCAATGCAACGGAGAAAAATATTTCGGGCGTTCTTTTAACGTTCTATCAACAATTAATTGGTTCTAATGAGTTTCATTCACTAAATAACTGCGTTAGGGCTAATAAAACAGCAAATGTAAATGCACATGGAATTTCTAATAAAATACAAATGTATTGATTACTGATACTTTCAACAGAAATAAACGATTCTCTGCAAAAGTGATTTCAAGCGAAAAGGGAAGATGAGTCAATTTTTATTTTTCTTACACATGTTGTTTAACACTGTTTGAATTTGAGCCCTCTTTTGGTAATGCTTGCTGAAATTTCGAACCGTTGTAGGAGTATATTTAAACTGTTTCAATCGTCGAAAAACGGGACAATCTTAAAAAGTTTCGCATCGCAGGTGGACGAAATGGAGATTGATCCCAATGACTAAGACAAGAATAAAATATGATGTTAGTGAAGGTAAAAATAGAAATTTCTCAATTCATGCACCAGAAGAGTTAAGTACTGAAGAAGAGTCTTCGTCGTTTCATTTTTCTTCCATCATTTGTTCGAAAGAAATTTGCAGAGAAGGCGAATTTATCAACGTTGCGCTATAGGGCAACAGGGTGGCTTTAGGAGTTGACTAAGTTGATGCCCTACTCCAAACTACCCCACCACACCAACGGAAAGACTCTGCCACGACAGATTTAACGTGCATGAGTTCGTGACCCTAACCATGCCCACAAAGAAATTTGCAGGGAAAAAAAGAAGTTGGAATGGATTCCAACTAAGATTCGCAGAGGAAAATTCTTTTCAAAGAGCATTTCAGGCTTCATATTCACTCATTTTTATTTTTACTTCCTCTTTTACGTAACGTTATAATTATTGGGTAGTAGGGAAAGTTCTGTTGTGTTGTTGTCCATCCTTAGCAAGAATTCGGATCCGACTGAAACAGTTGGATTAATACACTAGGGATAATTTATACACATTTGTTTGCATTTTAAAACCTGAAGCTGAAGGGGTCGAGAACAAGGTTATTCTGTGTTGTTCTTGAGACAGCAAGGGAATAGTGTTATATGAGTTGCTGATAGAAAATAAAATGATCATTCCTGTTCACAACACTTCATGTTTTGAATATAAAACTCAACATAAACTTCCATCTTTGACCAAAAGAAAGAGTGTGATACTTCATCACGACAAAGCTAGACCACAGGTGACAAGAAACACCATATAAACAAATTACAGAATTGGGTTAAGAAATTTTACTACAGTTAGCATATACTCCTGATATTTCACCATCAGACGATCCTCTATTCAGGTCTCTGTAAAACTTTCTTGGTTGAAATGAGGGTGTCCAAATAGCAGTAGAAGAATAGAGAATTTCTTTTCAAGAGGGTTAGATAAGTTGCCAGAACACTGGCAAACAGCTTTAACTGACAAAGGACATTATATTTTATATTAAACTTGTGAGAATACCCCTGGATTCCACCTTGGACACCAAGATTGATTTAAGGCAAAGAACGACCAGAAGACATTTTTTACAATAACAAACTGAATTTATTCACTTGAATCAATTATCAACCTGATAATTACAAAGATTAATAGATATGTCTACATCAATATGATTGAACCTTACTATTAAACTAAATCACGAAATATGATATTAATCAACTATTACTCACTATTGAACGGGATTACCGGAATAAGAGAATCGAGACATACACGTATTTTGAATTACTAGAGTTCATTAAATTAACACTAACTTTATTATATATTTACTCTTATAAGCCGATAATCTAGATTTAAATCTCACCTTCCTTTCAATACCTTTTGCTGCAATTGCACATTCAAATAGAATCGCCTTAGAACACCTTCAACCTATCTCTTGGCTTAATAGCCTACTGTTAACTTATAGAACATTCTCCTTAAATACACTCAGGAACATTGAAAGTAGCGACCCAAGAAGGAAGCTAAGTACAATCGCGAAACTTCGCAAATAAGTACAGCGTAATGTGATATGCAAATGATCCAAGTTTTGTGCCAATACACATGCTCATACACGCCAAGGTGGCGCTACAATCAGGAAGAGGGTGCTATATAAGTCAGCGCAAATTCGAAGATTCATAAACTAGAAGACATTTCTCACAGTTAAGTGAGTTTGAAAGAGGCCTGATCATCAGGGAGAAAACTGCAGGCTGGTCGACGCGCCGTGTTGCTGGCCAGGTGGATCGTTCGGAGTGTGCCGTTAGAAATCGTTGGGAGCAGGGGACACGAGAAGGTACCCACGCGCGGAAAACCGGGTCTGGAGCGACCAGGAAGACTACGAGGAGAGAGGATCGAAGGATCATGCGGCAAGCACTAGTGGACCCCACAGTGACTCGTTCAACGATACGAGCAGACGTAGGCGTAGCAATTGTTCCACAAACAATTTCCAGACACCTTGCAGAAGCAAATCTTAAATCCAAGCGCCCTTTCCGTGCACTCCCTTTAACACTGGAACATCGGCAACTGCGTCTACAGTGGTGACAAGCCAGATCAATGTAGAATGTCACAGATTGGCAAAAGGTTGTGTTTAGTGATGAATCCCGGTTTGTTTGGGGGACAGATGATAACCGTGTACGGGTGTGGAGGCGCCCTGGTGAGCGGTACAATTTCCCCCACACTGTTCTACGTCACACTGCCCGCACAGCTGGTGTAATGGTCTTGGGGGCTATAGACTATGATAGCCGGTCCACTTTAATTGTGATGCGTGGAACCTTAACGGGTCAACGCTACGTTGATGATATTCTTCGACCCCATGTAGGACCTTTCCTAAATGGTCTTCCAAGGGCAATTTTCTAACAAGATAATGCTCGTCCGCATACAGCAAGAGTAGCTCAAGACTTCCTACGTCATTTTTAGACTCTTTCATGGCCGGCCCGCTCCACCGATTTGTCCCCTGTAGAGCACGTGTGGGATCAGCTAAAACGGCAGATGCCCTCGTGTCACTCTGTACATGATATAGAGTTGGCTGTTCAAGATTTGTGGGCCCATCTGCCTCAGGACAACATAAGGTGTCTAATCAACTCAATGCCGGACCGTGTGGCGGCATGTATTGCAGCTGGAGGTGGTCCAACGCGCTTTGATGTTGCCCAGTATTATTGTCATTGCACACCCCGTTTAATTGTCTTGTTTTTGAGATCGAGTGAGTCTCTCATCTGTGTCATTAAATGTATTAAATTTGATTTCAATCCGATGCTTTCTTCTTGGGTCGCTATTTTCAATGTGCCTGAGTGTACTTTAACTAGTTTTCATATCATTGTTTTTTCTTTTTTATAGCTGCTTGGAAATATACGGGAATTTATAATCCCTAAAGACGCCTAATAGTATTAGTGATAACGTGCCGTGCAGATTCATCAAAAGAATTTTAAAAAAAGAGAAAAGAAATTGTTTTTCTTTACAAAAAAAACGACACAGAGCTTTCTCGTACACCCAATAAATCTTTCCGTTCAAAAACTTTTACTAATTTATCGAAAAAAAATCACTTTCGTGAACCTTTCATATCATGCAACGGGAGAATTCGCGAAACATTGGACATATTTTAGCTCAATATTTAGAGACATGTTATATGTAAATTAAAAGACCCAGTTCTGTGAAATAAACCTTACAATTAGTAAAATCTAGATTAAATTTTAAACAAATAAAATTTAAGAGAAAAATATTGAGAAAATAGCGGGACACATTTCTATTTCAGTAAAATGAAGAATTTGAATTCTGTTAAATACACTCTTGGACAAAATAATTAGCGCACCAAGTATTAATTGCGGAATCGTAACAAAACTTGGCATGAAGGTACATGTCGTGGAGAGATATGCAAATGATTAGAAATGCATCGAGGTTGCGCCTTACGTATAGCCGGTAGAGGGCGTTTAATGTCGTTATAGGTGAAGTATAAAACAGGTAACCAAAACTTGTGATGAGGGTGGAGAATCGTTTACAAAGTAAGAGCTGAGGTAGATATGTCATTACGCCGTTTTCTATCACAATATAAGCAGCTGTCGCGGCTTGAGAGGGGGAGAATCGTCGGCATGATGGAAGCTGTGTAGTCAACTAGGCGAGTAGCTCGTCAATTAGGCAACTCCGATTGTGTTGTGAGGAGGTGTTGGGGCTAGTGGATCTGAAAGATGTCGTTTACACGAAGACCAGACTCAGGACACCTTCGACAGTCAGCCACATCGTAAGAAATGCAGGCGTTTAGCCAACGGCTTCATAGGCCGCCATCCACGCATAGATAGCACCTTCACTGGGGCCCCTGTGTCTTCTCGAGCAATACGAAGGAACCTGGCTGTAGGGCATTTGGGACCGCTGCGCCCATTACGTGTGCTGCCCTTGACCCCCACGTATCGACGCCACCGTTTGGAGTGGTGCCGCGTACGAGGAAGTTCGTCTGCAGCGAAATGGAACCGTCTTTAGCGATGAATGCAGATTCAATCTCAGCAGTGATGACAATCGTGTTCGTGTGTGGTGAACGCTTCAATCCTGCATTTGCTTTACAACAACACACCACTTCCACAGCTGGTGTGATGGTATGGGGTGCCATTGTCTACAATACACAGTCACCCTAGTATTGATTCGCGGTACCCTGATAGCCCAGCGGTATGCCCATGACATCCTGCAATCTCATGTGTTGCCACTCATGCAATGGTTCCCAGGAGCCATTTTTCAACAAGACAATTATCGGCCTCACACAACACGGCTGTCAGAAGACTGTCTCATCACTGTTACTACCCTTCCTTGGCCTGCCTGATCCCCATATTTGTCTCCGATAGAGTCTATGTTGGATCATTTTGGGACGGTGAGCTGGAAATCATACGAGTTTGAACGAACTAGTGGCAATGTTACAACAAATATGAAACACAATGTCTCAAGACATCATACAAAACTTATATGCTTCAATACCCGATCGTATCGCATCGTGCATTGGCGCTAGAGGAGGTTCAACAGGATATTAAATCTTCCGTTCTTTTGCCTGTTTCTCTGAAATAAATGATCCTTTTCTTTGATTTTCTAATCATTTATTTATATCAAAGTAGTCATAACGTATGTAAAATTTCGTTTTATTTTGACGACTCCTTCTTGGTGCGCTAATTTTTTTGTCCATGAGTGTATAATAATTATAATTCTTCTATTTTAATGATTAAGTAAAATTTAATGATAAAGTAAAATTTTAAAAATACTTAGTTCCAAATTATTATTCAAAATTTGGTTCTTATAAACAATTCAATGTCTTCTTCTTTGTCTTCATGTTATTCAGAATTATAGATAGGATATCTATACTCTTCTCTCTACAAACCCAATGATGTGATGGTAAATAAAAAAGCGGAATGTTGTATTTGCTTAAAAAGTAACAAACTCGGCATGCGTTGCATACATACTTAAAATAATAGTTATAATGAAAAGAGCAGTGCAGAGAATAAAACTGCTGGATGGTAAGCATCATTCATTGTAATGTATCATCATGTATGTAATGTAAGCATCATTCATTGTACTTTAAAGGATTTCTCTTAAGTGTTCGAAATGCTGTGTTTTCTTAGTATTCTTTTTAAATTTTTGAATTATTATTGTGAACAATGGATTAAATATCCTAAATATCTAAGTAAAATAAATATCTAAAAAAATTCAAAGAATATTAAAATCTTATTTGTTTTTGAAGAAATAAAACCCTGTCCCTACTATAAAGCGGCACATTTTAAATATTTTTGCAGCAATTTCGCAGTGGTTTTCAAGCTATGTTCAATAGAGTATAAGGGTTCCACGAGTCATAATAAGAAATCGAAGAAAAAAATTATAAATGTGCAAAATGGGTTCGCGTTCTCTATGAAGATTGTATAACCCTAAGTATCAAGCTTATCTCAGTCGTATTAAGAGACTGATTTTTTTTATTAATACATAATAACTTTATTTATATAATAATTTTTAAACTTTTATTATAATGCAATAAAAGAAAACGTTTTTCGTTTAACCAACAATATTATGAATATTCTACTGTTTACCATCCTGGGGTCCACAACATAATTTCATACTCGCTAGGACTGGAAACGAAAGAGTTTTCTAATTTAAAATGCATGTTTTTTTTCATGCGTGGAAAACTTATCACATCCACACACACCCATATATATATATATATGTCTCTCTCTCTCTCGCTATATATATATACATACATTCATATACGAGGGTGTCTGAGAAGTTTCCGACCTAGCAAAGATTGTAAGGCCCCCGGTCGGGGTGCCCCACTTCTACGTTATCCTCGCGACCTAGACCTGTGGGAAGGAACGAAGAAGCAGCCATATCGTTTACCTTAATATCTCTTTATTAAGATCTTAACTTAAACAATATACAATAATAATAATATTCAATTCAAGTGAATCTGGAGTGAAGAGACACACTATTCGTATTACCAAATAATCGCGTATAACCGACCACTATATCTAACTCTGCCGACTATTTCTAACTTCAGTAACTACAAAGTTCTTAATAATTTAATTTAACAGTCTTACCGCTATATCTTGAGTAAACAGCAATTTGCTTGATTCTGACTGACTTGGCTTTTGTCCTTGCGGAATGGTATCCACCTTTAACTTAATCGTACAGGTACGGATAATTTAAATCTTTAACTCGGGATTTCATCTCACTTTAACTTAAGAAGTGGCAAAACATAGACCTCGTATATTCACTTCTCATAGCCACCTCGCGTACGCTAAACTTCTATTATTTATAAGATTCCTAATTAGAATATTAACGCTTCTCTACTCGAGTTGGTTGGAAAGAATTGTCATTCTGGCCCCAAAGAAACCCAAGAAGACAATGAGTTCAAATCGCGATTCCCTCCAAGAAGAAAAACGGGATTTATTTGAGGGTCTTAATGGCCCTTAAGAAATTACGTGAACAAACTTTACCTTTCAATATTCGTCTCAAACTTTAACTTTTAACAGCCACAATAATTTTACTAAAACAACTACACTAAAATTATCATTTGTGCCTTTACTCAGTTCAGATTCACTTTTACATACTTATGAAAGTGTATCCCATTCGGGCAATGAACCCGGGGGGAAAAAGCATAGAGCTTGTGGCCATAATTTAAAGGCCAAACACAAACTGATTAAGAAAAATACAACTTTCAATCAGGTACAAAACATTACGTTCTTCTAGATTCCTACAATATACATCTTTCTACCTAAAAAAAGAAAACTGCCTCCTCAAAACATCAGGGCCACCTACTCTGAAAGGAACACTCTTTAAATATTTTGTAACAACAATTTTTCACACAATACAATTACCTTTCACATATTTTATAATTGATATACATTTTTTAAATAACAATTATTTTTCATAGATACACCTCATCTGGTAAACAAAATTCCCCTCTAATCGCGCAGCGCTGTTAGTGTTATGGTTAATAATCTGTCTACGCAGCGTTCCCCAAAACAAAATGTGCATTAATATCAATCAATACAGATATATATATACAGTAAAAAATTACAAACATTATTACAATAATCACTTAAAACAAACAACCCACGGAATTCTCGCATCTCAGTGAAGTCACACACAGCAGTAAACAAATGTACACATACAAATGTTTTCTACAAATTTTTTGAAAAAATTTACAAATACAAAAGTTCATTTCTCAATCTTCCCGAAAAATGCCCCCTCCCCATTGTACTATTAAATTTTGCATATCTTTTTTAAAAAAAATTTAAATCACAAATGATTTGCATCTTGCAATATTTCGTCTGACTGCCTGTCAGTAAAAATATATAATGAAACAAAACAACCTTCTTAGTGTGTCCTATAGCTGATGTCTCCTACTATCACCTCTAGAGACAGAGATTGACGACTGTTGGATCATCCTCTCCTCTCCTGGCGCTGTTGTTGCTGGGCTCTTCTGCTTCTGGTAGTCAGACCGCGTGACCTTCCTTGCTCTACGGAGTAGGGGCTGTACTGTTGCTCTCTTCTTCTTCTGGAACGGACTGGACCCCTTTGGTGTGTCCTCTTCTCACTGGATGGTCAGGACTCCACTTTTTTACCTCTTTTTGGCCTCAAATTGTACCTGCTGGTGCTTGGCATCGCCGTTTCGTCTGTTGTAGTTAATTTTCTCTTATCTTCCTGATGTATTACTCCCTTTCTGCGCATCCTCTCTGGTCCTCTTGATCTACAATTTATGGATCACTTGTACCCATTGACCTCTTTTCTACCCTTCTATGCTCTTCTATTCGGTTCCGTCCAAGAACTACATTGGTGTGCAAAAATTAAGGACGAGACGGTTTTTTCAATATAACTTTGTACAAAAGCTTTCCAAATCAACACATTTAATACCGTAAGATCCCCAATACGTAAGGACATGTGTAATGTAAACAACACTTACTAAAAGAGAAATCAGAGGGATAAAAAGTAGCTTTATTGAAAAAGTAGCATGGAGCGCAATGCGACTGAAGGCCGAAACATCCCTGTGATGGGTGTCCAGCAAGAAACATCCGGTCTTTAGTAGGGAATATGATCTCCTCTGACTGCTAGGCAGGTTTCACAGCGTCTGCCCATGCTGAGAATGAGGGTGTCAATGAGTTGTTGAGGCATTGCTGCCCATTCGTCTTGCAGCGCCAATCGAAGCTCCCGAATCGTTACTGGTGGTAAGGTACGAGCTTCCAAGCGTCTGCCTAGAAAACCCATACATGCTCGATGGGATTGAGATCCGGAGATTGTGCCGGCCAATCCATACGTTCAATATCCTCACTCTCTAAGAGCTGTTCGGCAGCTACTGTGCGATTACATGGTGCATTGTCGTCCATGAAAAGGAACTGCAGACCCATAGCGCCTCTAAAAAGACGCACATATGGAAGAAGAATCTCGTTACAATAACGGGTCCCGTTGACTGAACCTGCGTCGAAGATGTGAAGGTCTGTACGACTACCAAGCATGATGCCTCCCCAAACGAGAACACCGCGACCTCCATACCTGTCCCTTTCAATGATGTTCGAGGGATGATTGCGGCTTCCCCGCTCTCTCCAGATGAGTATGCGATGAGAATCGCTACTCAAACTGAATCTGCTCTCATCTGTAAAGAGTGCTCGTCCCCATTCATTGTCTCTCCCATTCCGGTGTTCTCGGCACCACAAAGAACGCCTTCTCCGATGGGCAGGCGTTAAAGGTACACACCGTACAGGGCGTCGTGCAAACAGACCACCACCGTGCAGTCTTCTGGCCACGGTAAAACGCGATATCAGTCGTCCAGTCGCCTGTGTCGTGTGTCTAGCGATTTCTCCCGCTGTCTGCCGCCTGTTTCTTCTGGCCTGTAAGACAATGTACCGGTCATCTGCGGGTGTGGTTCCTCATGGACGACCACTACTGAACCCCCGGATAGCTGTTCCTGTAGTTTGAAATTGTCTCCAAAGTCGTGAAACGGTTCTGTGAGCAATCCCGAACTCTGCAGCCACACTTGTCACACTGCGGCCTTCCTCCAACTTCCCAATGATTCGACCTCGGGTAAAAGCATCCAGATGTCGTCTAACAGATTGATAATTCGCCATTTCTCGCTGAGGCAGCAACTCGGTGTGATTTTAACTGCTATACGGCGTGCAATCTCTTTGCCAGAAATACTGATCTTACACCGACAACATGCTTTAGACTACTCAGACACTCCCCCATTACGTCTACCTGCATATCTGCGCATATGCTACCGTACATCACCTTACTTAATCTCCTGATTGGCCTTTCTGTCAACTCTGCATCTTCGTTCAGCTGATATGCTAATTTTTCGACTTCGTCCTTAATTTTTGCACATCAGTGTATGTGAGGACCTGATAAGTGGTCTGCGTTTACTGGTAATACTCTTGATCCACTCACCCTGATCCTCCTTAAGACCTGTTTCCCTGTACCTCTCGACGTTCACCTGACCCATTATTCTGACTATATTGTGATTAATTTGATCTAGGCCACCCACCTTCAAAACTACTCGATTTATACCTTCAACCATTGCTATCAGAACCAACAACTCCTATCTCATTCTCATTACTTTTCCTTTGATGATATAATCTGTCCGGATATATGTTGACTGTTAATCTTTTTCCTTATTTCCAGACCATTAAATTGTTATGTTTTACCTCTAACACTCTATAAGGACCTTCAAATTTTGGCTTAAACTTTGTCACCACCCTTTTTGCTCCTGAACATAAGAGATGTTCAGGATGTTCTTCTGCACCAGAACCCAATCATTAACCTGAATCCGAACATCTTGCTCCGTTTATTATAATATTTCACCCACTTTCTTCTAGATTCCTTAAACAATTTCTTAATATCAGCTACTTCAAACTCTGTTCCGTCCAATACCATCGCTAATTTCAGAAATGAGGTAATCAATTTCCTTTCAAAAAAAAATTCTGCATGGTTTTTCCCGTAATTTCATTCACTGCCGTTCTAATCGCATACGCAAACTCACGTAAGAACTGGTCCCACGCTTCATGATGATCGTTCACATAATTGGCAATCATTTGCACAAGATCGCGATTAACGCGTTCAGTTCTATTCGCCTGAGGTTTATATATAACTGCCTTCACATGCCTAATGCCTAATCGGTTACTCAAATATTCAAAAATATCGGATATAAATTGGGGGCCATTATCACTTATCATTTTTATTGGAGCTCCATAACGCGATATAGAATTATCAATTAAACTATCAGCTATTACTTTTGCAGAGTCCTTTTTAAGGGGTATAATTTCCGCCCACTTACACTGAATAGGTCCGTATTTACTAAAAAATATCGGTTATGTCTCACTCGTGAAACAAGGTACGGACCTAACAAATCTAACGTAACTAACTCGTTTGAATAATTGATTACTATCGGAAATAAGCGATCATCTGATAATGCGTTTTTATAGTTGTTTAACTGGCACATGTGAGTAGTAGGAAATGATGGGACCTGTATAATTTCGCGAATATTTTCACTTTGTCGATTAGAAGCTTCAATAGAAGAAGAGAAAATATTTTATCATTACGATAGTAAAAAGTTGACTTTGTTACGATGTATGATAAAATTTGGAAAAAAATGCAAAAAAAAAAGGAACAAGCGTGTGCTAAAAATTTTTTATTTAAAATATAATTACATGAAGACACAAGTACATTGTAAACATCGTGCAAAGGATTCGTGTGCTTTACATGGAGACACATTCAGGAAAACATAATAAGTACATTATACCAACACCGTGCAAAGTATTCCTGTGTTTTTACATGAAGACGCATTCAGGAAAACATGTATTCTTGTGTTTTTACATGAAGACGCATTCAGGAAAACAAAATAAGTACATTATAAACACCGTGCAAAGTATTCATGTGTTTTACATGAAGACACATCCAGGAAAAAACAAAATTAGTACATTAC
This sequence comes from Trichonephila clavipes, assembly GCA_019973935.1. NCBI lineage: Eukaryota > Metazoa > Arthropoda > Arachnida > Araneae > Nephilidae > Trichonephila > Trichonephila clavipes. Next base: position 177,309 of record BMAU01021392.1, on the reverse strand, counting down.
AAACACCGTTCAAAGTATTCTTGTGCTTTACATGGAGACACATTCAGGAAAACAAAATAAGTACATTATACCAACACCGTGCAAAGTATTCCTGTGTTTTTACATGAAGACGCATTCAGGAAAACAAAATAAGTACATTATAAACACCGTGCAATGTATTCCTGTGTTTTACATGAAGACACATCCATGAAAAAACAAAATAAGTACATTATAAACACCGTGCAAAGTATTCTTGTGCTTTACATGGAGACACATTCAGGAAAACATAATAAGTACATTATACCAACACCGTGCAAAGTATTCCTGTGTTTTACATGGAGACACATTCAGGAAAAACAAAATAAGTACATTATGCCAACACCGTGCAAAGGATTCCTGTGTTTTACATGGAGACACATTCAGAAAAAAAATAAGTACATTATACCAATAGGATTATATTAAAAATGTTCTTCATCAGTTTCATCAATTGCATAATGTCCAAAGGGATAACAATTAATCCCATCATCTAACATATATTTTTTATCATAAAATGGTGTGAGCCCAATTTTATTTTGAGCTACTGTTTTGATATCATGATTTTTGGTAACTAAGATATGTTGCTTATGTCGTAAAAATAGTCTTTCACTTAAAACAGATTTATATAACTCAGCATCAAAATTTTCAACGCAGGATTTTTTTATACCTTTAGCTGTTTTTTTGGAATTGTTACCGAATACCATGCAGAACATTTTACATTTTAATCCTATAAATTCTTTTATGGGTTCACATGTTTCATTTTTTAGAGCCCCTAAGCGACCCTCATTGCTTACATTAAACAAATCATGGTCTTTAGGGTAGTTACTATAGTCCATTATATCAGAAAGGTTTTTTTTAATATTAGTATAAACACTAGGTGCTTTAATTTCTAAATACAAACTATCGGTGTCTGTGTAAAGTAAGGTGCATTTTGTGCCATAATATTGTTTAAAATAGTTATAATACAATTCATACATTCGAAGTTTGGCAAGTTCTAAAATTGTAAACCCGATATAAATTGGTTTGTCTAAATGTAATTTTTTTTTTCATTAATTTAAATATTACAAAATTTTCATTAACAATTTCAAAGTACTCTAGTAATGGACTTGAAAGTCTTTTTTTACATTGATTTAAATTAAATGCTCCCTCAATATTAATTCGTTTTCTAGGATTTTGTAAGCTCTTTCCAAACCATGCATTATTCATTAGTTTAAAAAGATCTTTTTCAAATTTATTTCTTGTAGACATTCTTTTTTCATTATTGAACCGCACATACGATTCGAGCCAATTCTCTTGTTTAAATCCTAATACACGATGAATCTTCTTAATCCTTTTTGCACGTAAAATTTTAGGTAATGAACAACAAAATTCGTTTGAAAGGTAAAGCTTGGTGTAAGCTTTCGGTTTTGTGTGGGAAAATGTATCTCCCCTTCTTCTATTAATTTTTTTTTGATATGGAGAAAGCATATCATATGTAATTGTTAAATGGTCAGCCGCTAGCGGGAAATCATGAAGGTCGTGCAAGGAAGCAGGGTATAATATGTCTACCTCTAAAAATTATCCTACGGTATCTGTAGATGACAATGTAAAGACATCCAAATTTCTTACTTCATCTTTGGTTAACCAGAAAAAATGTCCAATGGGAAGAGGTTGTGACATCGCATATCCATATAAATTATTTGCATCAACAGCAATAATGTAGCTCTCTTCTTCGTGTTTGTTAAATCCGGGAATAAAAGGATTATTTGCTAAAGCATACCGTTTACCTACAAAACAAATGCCTCCTCTTATACTATTTTCGATCCAAAGATACATATTTATATCACTAAACAATTCTAATTCTACTTTTATATATTTAAGTCCTGCGTTCCAAGTTAGATCAGCTGCTGTTATAAAATGACATGGGTCAAGTTTGTAAAATTGTAAGCACTTTTGACGAAAGGAAGTGAAAACTTCTGCAAGTAAAATTACATCTAATTGCTGATAAAGTTGTAAATAGTCTGCAAATTTTTACATTTAAACGTTCGAAACACCAATAAAGCAAAGTCATAATCTTCATCCTTAACAGGAGTACTTGATAAATTGTTAAAAAATGCAGCTTTAGGTGGTAAACATGTTTCGTTTAAGATTTCAGGATTAGAAAAGTAAGAATAAGGGAAAACGCCTTTTCTCTTCAGTAAAAATTTGTTTTTTCATTTGAATAAAATTGCTTAAAAAATTGGAAAATGATGATTTGATTTTTGTAAATTTTCAACTAGTGTAGATAAAGAAGTGTTTAGAAATTGATAACTATCAAGAAATTTAATTTCATCTAATTGAAAACATGTAAATTTATTGGAATTAACTGGAATTATGCGAATTGAATTTGTATATTTTTCACTTAATTGTTTTAATATCAAATGACTATCATATCCTCTAAGATTATGGATTATTACGGGAATGAAATATTTTTTTGATATTGTAAATTGCAGGCATTGTGGGCAAAACCTCTAAATATCCCCGTGAAGTGGCAATGATCTCGAACTATTATATCGGTTTCTTTAAGTACCTGATCACAAATGTGACATCTGTCTTTTAATAATCTAGTAGTAGAAACAATAGGTTTTATATTATGCATTTTTTCTATTAAATCACTACAAAGTTTTTTAAATGATAAAGAAAGTTTTCAACGGCGGTTTCGCCATAATAAAACCTTTTAAAAATTATTTTATTTTCAATATCTAAACATATCATACTATAACTATATGGAATGTGTTTTTCGAGTGGAATTGTAAGACTTGTGCTGTGTAAAGTATTTGAAAGTGGTGATAACATACATTCAAAATCTGTAAAAACTACGAACGGATGATAAAAGATTTTGAAAAGTTAGTAAATTGTATTTTACTATCATAGATTGTAGGCATGGTTACCCTTTGTGCGCTATTTTTAAGACACAAGGTTTTGTGTGCAGATAATGTAGATTCTCTTTGAAAACCACACAAACAGTTTTCACAATACTTGTGAATTCCTTTCTTTTTGGTTAAAAGACTATTAAAACTTTTAATCAAAAAATAATGTTGTTTATACAATAATAAGTTTATTGCTTTTTTTGTGTATGTTTTTACTTGTGTAAATCGGAAAAACATCTTCATTGAAACTATATACATTAATATGTAAGTGATTGGATTTTTCGAATTTTTTTATTTGACTTACTTCTACAGGGAAATTTAAAAAGTCATATTTTAAGCGACATAAATATTGATTGTATTTTTGAGGTAAATTAGAATTAGTTTTGGATGGATATAGCGCTGCAGCAATGCAATATAGGAAACATCGATTCTGAGTGCATTTTATGCCTAAAAGTGCTTTTTTATTTCTTAACTTATCAGGTAAAATAACATTTGCGCAACCACCTCGATTTCCTCTGTAATTACCGTGATGAACATCAATATGTTGGATATTTTTTATAGTCCATCCACTTCCGTTTTGTATAAAATTTTCTACGTCTAGTTTTATTTTTTTAAAAGCATTATCGATTGCTTTAAATATTTGATAACGCGAAAGTATACGTTCTGCATGTGAGCAGAAATAAAATTTTTGCGTTACTTCTTCATTCTCAACTCCACGTGTAAAAATAACACTTAAGCATATAATTAATCGTAACCTGAATGACACTGAATCATTAATTAATTGATAAATTAAATTCCTTGCAGCAGTATGTAAAGAGTCTGGGTCAATATAGTTTATTTCTGATCTAAAACTTCGAATATAGCCTCTAAAAGCTGATCTAATAATGTTAAACCTCATTTTAAAATTGATGAAACTGATAAAAAATATTTTTCTAATTATAATCCTTTACATATTCGTGTATCGCCTCCACACCTTTCATTAAAACATTTAATTGATCCAATGGTAAAATAAACCTGTTCCGAATTTCTCCGTCAACAGTTTTGCTAAAAGCTATGTAATAACTTTTGCGAAATTCTTTTTTTTTGATTCTATAGCAGCTCCTTTCCCCAAATAAACGTTATACGGGGGAATTTTTACTTCGTGTGAGCCACTGGACGGAGGACTTAAATCTAAATCAAAAATATTTTGAGGCTTTCCTTTTTTTACACTTTTCTTTGGGCTAACATTAGGATATTCTTCTTCTTCTTCCACGAACCCACGTTTTAATTTTTTCCTATCTACAGAAAATAAAGTAAGTTTAGGCTCCCTTAATGTTTAAACAACTAAAACCAAGATTTTTTCAAAAATATGCTTACCGTCTTTGCTGGCCATCTTTTCAGGAGGAAAGCGAGTGGTGAGATGCTAAGCAAGTCGATTGTTAAGATACGTTTCGTTTGCAGTATTTATACTAATTTTATAGATAGCTTTGCCTTGAAATATTTATCTTATTTTCGTGCATATAATTTTTTATTAAAAAGACTCATATAAATTTCTTTTGTCAAGGATATATTTAAACTAGGCGTTAACCTAAAAACGCCTGTTTTTAAATCGTGTTTATGTTTTTAAATTATCTTAACCCAAGGATACATTTAAATTAGATAACATGTATAAGGAAATAAATAAGTCAAGAGAGAGAGGGGTGTTAAACAAATTAGCTTTTATTTCGATTCTTAGGTACAGGTTACACAAATCATATTTTTTGAATATTTTGGCAATACACATAACATAGAATACCAAATTTCATCAGTAAAATGGTTATATATTAAGTAATATTATTAAGAGTTACACAAATGATACATGGTAATACAAAAACTCATCAATAAATGGTTATACAAAAAAAAAAGTAATATTATTTCAAGAAATATTGTAACGTTTTTTTCAAAATATAACTTGAAATTTACAAAAACACCCGTCACATTTTGGTTACAGTATATGAAATAATTTTACAAGTTCATCATTTGTTAGCAGTTTAAAATAGCCAAATTGCAGCTGAAAACGTAGACAATCACCTTCATCTGAAGTGATATCTCTTGCTTCGAGAACACAATCTAATAGATTTACAAACAGGTGCTTGTTGGGAGAAAACACTTTAAATTTGTCATTTGGATCAGTTCGATGTAGTTGACAAAAACCAAAGCATTCTTCTTGTGCATCATTGTGAATGTATTGCACAATTTCACTGTTGTTTAATATCTTAAAATAGACAATTCTCTTATCGCTAATATCTTTACGTAATACAACATTCTGAACACAATCAATTATATTTAAAAATAAGGATGGGTGGATGTAGAGAAATTCTCCAGGTGAACAGCTATCGCAAACCAGATAACCAAATTTCTCCATTGTCAGTTCTCTTTTAAACTTGAGTCTAATCTGGTTCTGCTTTTATACACTGGTCGACAGAGGTTGGCAGTACTGAAGAGATAGAGGTCGGGGAACTTGAACTAGTTTAAAATACCTTTGCACAAAATTTTGAACAAGTCGTTCATTAGCGCAGTGATTTCCATTCTGCAATCGGTTGATTGGTAGCCCTCGAGAAATATGCCACAAAAAATATAGGCAGAAGAGACCGCATGTCATTGTGTTTGGATGTTGCAGAATATTTTCGTTCCATTCGAAACTGGTTGAGTTTTCAATTATAAATTGCTCAATATCATACTGAGGTCGTGTTCCATATGAACAGAAAAAAACACAATGGTTGTCTTGTCTAAAATATATAGCTTGCCAATGTTGACCCTTGAAATGAGCAGGATATGTATTCACAATGAAGGAGCGATAACGTTTCCGTTGTTTCGGAAGTTTATCACTAGAATATAGACCCCCGAGAAACCATACCGTAGTCTGGAGTCTGAAAGAGATAACCTATTCAAAACAAGTGAATCCATGAGTTGGCTTTTAAAAATCTATGAATACGTTTCGGCTTTTATCGATTTCTATAAGCGAGGGCATTTCCAAGTAAGCAATCAACGTACTGTTTCGGGGAGCTCTGCATCAAATTTTAAGTGAATCGAAATATCTCCATTTCGTGTCACATTTCCAAATGGTTCACTAGCTGACTTGTCTTGTGTGAGATCAAAAACGTACAGGCATATGTTCTCTTTGTAATCGTCGTATGAAACATTCGTTTTGTGTTGTGCTAAATCGGTGAATAAACTTAAATAGTTTCTCGCATACAAATCTTTTGCATAGTCTGGTGTGTAAGCAGTAGTGGGTATCTGTATACCATTTTCACTGAGCGAAATATGGTTTAAATTATAATGTTTAAAATTGAATGGATTCTTTTTCATATCTCCATAAAATGCAGAATTCGAAATTAGGCCTAAAATTATCCTTGAAGGCAATACCCCATTGACTCCATTAGGGATTATTACACTCTTCAGACCAGAGCTCACTGTGAAAGTTTTCACTTCAATTCGTGTAAAAGGCATTTGTATGAGCGACTGTTCAAGTGCCTTTTCATGAGAAACCAGAATTGAACTTGAAATTTCACATTTTCTGACATATATATACTTATATTTTCTATTTGAAGACGATAGTCCCCTGTAGCTGCTAATAAGGAAAATTCATTTTTGACCTTAATTAATCGAATTCTGATTGATGTGCCATTTATTAAAAGCTTAGATTGAGTTCCAATATCGGTGTGAAGAATACCGCACATGTCAAAAACTTTACCATTTTTCACACGGTCCCATCTTTTTCTTAGTCCTTTATTAAGCCCCGCATCTGTAAGGGTGACATCGTCAAATTTTCCGGCAGTGTCTTTTACAAATAGTCCGGCACTCAATAAATTTTTTTGAGACGATTCAGAATGAAATAACATGCTTTGAATGTACGCTTTGTAAGCATAATTGTTTTCCGACGAAATTTGACGATCGTTGAGCGAAATGTGATATTCTGCAAACATAGTATTCAATAGATAGTTAATAGGTCCACATATTTGTCATCATTCTGAAATGCTTCCCCGTTTCCTTTTAAAATTCGTGCTTGAACATGTAGAAAAAGGTGTGAAAGATCAAAGTAAGATTCGCCTAAACCTGATATGAGGAATTCAATAGTGTTGTTGTCAGATATGGATGCAACAGGATGAATTTCCACAAACGATGATCGATCTATTGCCAATTGTATTGGAGATGATGTAAACAAATCTAATTCACTTTTGGTGCAGTAACACTTTTCCATTTTTTCACAGATCAGTAAACACATCTTTCTCGCAAGACTTTTTCTCTTGGTCTGTCGCCGTGAACTCTGTTTCTTTCTTTTTTAACACCTCCTCCACCTTTCAATTTGCGAAGTATATCCTTTTTAATCTCTTCACCAACTTGCCGCAATTGATATTTTGAAGCTTCTTTAAAGGATTTTCCTTGCGACATATCTTCCAATACATTCTGACCTGTGCTCAGTAAATGTTTTCCCAAATATTTACCGGCTTTCATCATAATCGGCATTGCATATCTCCTAAGATTACTAAATAGCCCATAACCTCTTTGTATAGGATAATTTGAAGCAAAGTAAGAGCCACTTCCTATTTGTTGTTTACAATAGTATCCAATACAATCATTCGGATCTAATCTTTGCCCACGTTTCTCCATGGCTGACAGTTTTGAATATAACAATAAAAACTCTTTGTAGGTTGTTTTATGCAGTTTTCCTTCGAAACGACAAGACAAGGTTTGTTTTGCCTGATATGAATTTAATCGGCGTCCCACTACTTGTTACTAATTCGATTTCAATTGTATCGAAATAGTTCTTCCTGATGGGGAAATATAACGGGACAGTAAACTGTTTTGCGATTTGCTCCTTATATTCGTTGGCAATTGGTATTATTTTTAAGAGATAGATGCTGATACATCTCCAACCAATGAAGGAGCAATAATATCACAATACACATACACCTCTGTAATTCCTGCTCGCAATTCTAAAATATAATCCGACGTATAATTTCCTTCTGTGAAAGTATTCATACGAAATCCTAGCATATTTGACAACTTTTCTCCGAAAGTTACTTTAGTATGAAGCGGCACACTCATTTCGACTTTAGAATCTACCAACTCTCTCAAAAAACAATATACTTAAATTCCTTAAACAAAGCATCTGCGTGTTGGTACATACCACTCCGAATTTTCAGCTTATAAATTTTTCGTGCTTCTTGAATGAGAGGAAAATTTTCGTATTCGATAAGATGAAATTTCTCTCCATCCAACTTCCGTGTAATTTCGGAAAAGTCGAATCGAATGGGAAAAATAGCATGGTGAATGTTGTGCGATTCGGTTTTTATATTTAATGCGTCCATCAGTAGGGGACAAGAATTGCGATTCATTCTTAGTTCAATATTGGAATTCAAGGTAACAATAACTTTATTTCTCTGCTTTTTTAAAACAGCGGATACATCTCCTGTTTCATAGATTATTTTCTCAGTAATTTGATCAAATATGTCGCTCGAATTCAAATCTTTAAGTGAAATTTCATATATTTTCTTAGTCAATGGACTTTTGAGCGCAACTCGAATTTCTTGATTTTTAAAAAAATTAGCATTTGGAGCGCTATAATTGCGTGTGATTGATGCTCCAGCTGGATAACCAGGTACTACATAATCTTTGTTAGGATTTAATTTTAAAAGACGTAGAAATTTATTTGCCTTTTCGTCTGTTATAGTCAATTCCCAATAGGGGTTAATATTGATTTTTATTTTCGTTTTGTTTTCAATAAGCGAAAAAGTAATTGGAGGGTATTTTATCAGTTTTTTCACATTAGCATTAACACCTTCTGTAAACTCTTGATAATCCTCGTTGTAGAGGGGGATAACAAATTCAGGCGTCAATGATGTGCTCTCTACATTTTCAATGGTTTCTATCGAATAAGAATCGTTGTAATCAGGATGAATGGTAAAATACTTTCCGGGAATTGTTACTTCGCTCAAGCAACATTCCCATTCTCCGTTTAAAGTTATTGGATAAGCCAATTTTGTTTGGAAGTGATCTGGAGTGTTATTGGGGAAATAATTCATACTCGCATTAGAAGGTAGCAAAATATGAAAATCATTCGTGTTCTAATTCATTATGAGATGTGATTTGATCGGCTCTTATCCAAGAATTTTGAGAATCTGGAAATCCGACCCACTTAACAAATAACTTACGAGAAGCACCTTTACCTTTAGTCCGAATGATTTTTTCAATTCCCCAATAGTCATTCGTTGATTTGTCTATTTTTTGTAACTCCTCGTTATAAAAACGACCCTCAATTTCATTAGAATTAAAATCTTGTAATGTATAAGTTGGAGGAATTGTTGGATATCTTTTGTAAATGCGAAATGTTTCTTCAGTCCAACCGGGTAAATAGCCTTTGCGAAAAGTTTTGCGAGCTTTCGATAATCTGACTATGTCTCCTGCCGTAAAACTGAATTGTGGATCTACATTAGAATGATATAAACGTTTATATAATTCAGGTTCGTCATCTGTTGTCAATTTGGTAGGTTCAAAACCATGTGCGCGATGGATGGAATGATTGTATGAATGTACTAGTTCTGGTAAAATGTCATAATATTTATAGGAATTACGATAGGTAAAGGCTCTGTACAATCGTTCTCGTAAAGTTCTGTGCGCGCGCTCTAAAATCGCGCATTTCGTTTCGCTTTTTGTAGAATAGTGGTGAATTTTATATCGCTTTAACATAGCGCGTACAATTTTATTGTAAAACTCTGTTCCCTTATCAGTTTGAAAATTTTTGGGTTTTACTTTTTAAATACTTTTTGCAATACTTGTTTTATTGTGCTGGCTTTTTTATCTTTAATTGGAAAAGCTCTTAAATATCGTGACATCACATCAATAATGGTTAAAAATATAGCGATATTCTTTGTTATAACGAGATAGTTTTTGCATGTCTAATAAATCACTCTGCCACAATTCATTTATTCCATATGCAATAGTTTTGCGTCTCTGAAACTTATAACGAACAGGTTTGTGTAATGTATAAACATCTTGCTGCTAAAGCCATTTTTGAACGTCATTTAGGTGAACTCCGCTTGCCTTTGACAAACGCTTCACGCCTCCGAAAGAAGACGGTTCCTTTGGATTAAAGTATAATTTTCTTAATCGGTCCAATTTTTCCATTTTTTAATTTCTGGCGAACGCGGGGTAATCTTTGTGAACGCAGGATTTGCATCTGAAAGAAGCAACTGTTCTCTTAATCTTTTATTGCCAATCCATTCCAAAGGAATATTCACATGACGTAATGCTGCGTAAAATTTTGCAAATCCTGTAGGAGGAGTTAAAACACGTTGATCATTTTTCATCATGTAGGTAAAGAGATCTACTACATTGCTACGATATTCTGCTTTGCCATCTACTTCAAATTCGTTTTTATCATTGAATGTGTAGTTAGCATTTTTGAGTGTTTCTAAAATAGGCAATATATATTTTTTCGTGTCTTTGGTATAGCATATCCTATATATTTTGCCAGAATGTTGATTCTTAATGGTACTTCGGATTTGTTTGTTAGTGGAAGCTCTGGTTCTGTCAATAATTCTGGAGGAATTTCAAATGGTTTCGGAGGTGGAGGAGGTTGCATCACTCTCTGATACTTTGGTATCAAATCCGATAACAGTTTAGCTTTTATGTCATCAGGTGTCTCTTTCTCATGCAACAAACTCGAAATATTATTTTCTATTCGAACTTCTGGTTGGGTTTCTGCAAAGTAACGTGATATTAACCCTTTCGGGACTAAACCCATCTCTTGAGCCATGTTTCTTATATGCGTTTGCCGATCGCTTTTCCAGCGATTCCTCCTAAAAGAGACAAAACACCTGGTAAAATTAAAGGAAGGAAACCCCCGACTTGTCTATTGGTAGTAAACAGCTTACGTTTGCGAGAAATAGGTACGCTCCTATTGGCTAATAATCGTATCACTCTTTTGTAACTACACAATTTTTTATCTTTTTTTTGTTGGTATGTTACCAGATAATAAATTGTCACAAATTTCACAGATAGTTTTTATTTGATCATCTGTTGCACTCTTTAAAATCGCTTTTCGTTGAGCAGGACTTGCAGCAGCTAGCACATGCAGCAAATGAACATGTCGGCTAACTCGATTCATTTTTCTTTTGGAACAAATACCCAATTAATCATTCCCCGATCGGGAAATAAAGACTTACGGAGACGTTGTACTTCTGGCGATCTTGGATGAACATCGACAAGCAAATAACTAAATGGTTCTTCAGTTGCTTTTTTATATGAATCCATGAAAAATTTACCGCGCCCCGGAAATGCTTGTCGACCAAAACACGCAGCTTGTGATACATCTCGATTATTACGAAATAAAATTATGTAATGTGCGTTAAGGCTAATATCTCTCATAGATTTCACTCTCGGAAAAAGATTTTGTGTTACAAGTATTATGCTGTATTTCTTATGATGCGATCCCATAGTAAACATTTGGGAACTTTCGCTTGTTACATCATTCATCATATCATCCAGTACAATCAAATCGCAATTTTCTTCTTCTGCTTCTGAAGGCAGTCCTGAAACAAATTTAAAATTTTTCTCGTTCAGAAACCAATTTTGCGCGTATTTGAAACACCAGACAATATTTTTCATGGGAGCTTCGTACACTTGTTCAGATATGAGTTTCTGCACCAAACTCGTTTTCCCACTTTGGGAAGGCCCCGAGATAATTAAATTTGACGGGTGGTGTAATTTTATCATTTTCAGCAGATTTCACAAACTTTTTAAAATTCTTTTGCTGTTAACTGTACGCCAATAGGTTTTGGTTTCAACTGTTCAGATGTATTTTGCGGTGACCAGAAATAACGAATATCGAATACTTTTTCTCTGTTTTTATAACAAATATGGAGGAATATTTTCCTACCGATATGTTTTGAAAATACACACTGTGTTCCAGTAATATTCACTTCTACCGCTGTTGGTGTGTATACTTGCAAATAATTTATGAATACTACAAGCTGAATAATGATAACAAACCACAGGATAGCAAGGTGTAAATAGTTATGTTTTGTACATCTGTCCATCTTTAGAAGGTTAAATGTTTACTCAACGCATTGAACATCTGTTCGAGAATGAAAGTTTTTTTCTCAGGATTTCTATTTATAAGATGTTCTGAAAATGATAATAAAAATCCTACTTTAACCATAGTCATTCCATCGTGGAAGAGAGATTCTGAAATTTCCGTAAATAATTCTTCATTTATTTGAATATTTTGTGACAGGTGTGATAATGCAGTCCCATAACTTTTGTTTATATCATCCATTTTACGTTTTTGAGCTTTCTTGTATTACCAGATTCGAACACTGAGAAAGAATAAAAAAGGCTCGGATACACAGATGTGCTATGGCTTGTTTGACGTCTGTGCAACCGAGTCTGTTATTTAAGGGCTCTCTGGACTCTTAAGTTGTAAATTTTTTCAATTTTTTGAAAAAAAAAAGTAATAATGTTATGGCCTCATCATTTCTGTGTATTTTGATACAAAAGATTTTGTTAATGCTGTGAAAACTTCCGAGGCAAACTCTATCATGAAAAGTACTTCAAAGCAATTCATGTACGTTCTTTCAAGTTTTCTAAGTAGCATAATACTTTTCATAATACAACCCCCTGCGCAAACAGTAAAACATGTTTTTTAAATCATTACCTTCAATTTTAAAATACTAACCAAGCGAAAAAGTAATCACATCATTTAAATTCAGCGTGAACAATAAAAAGGGGATCAAGGAACAGTGTGGGTTTTACAATTTGGTGAACGCCACGAGGAAAAAAAACTTTTCTTGTTTCGAGAACCAGTCATAATTGGGAAGATCATCGATTAATATTCAGTAAATTGCTTAGTAATCACATCATTTAAATTCAGCGTGAACAATAAAAAGTAGATCAAGGAACAGCGTGTGTTTACAATTTGGTCTACGCGAGGGAAAAAAAAACTTTTCTTGTTTCGAGAACCAGTCATAAATGTGAAGGTCATCGATTAATATTCAGTAAATTGCCTACAAAAGGTTTTTCTTCTCAGTTCGTCAGCATGAATTCAGGAAAAGACAGGATGAAAAAAGGTGTAAGTTGGGTTTTTTTCCCTTCTTCTATTGAAGCTTTTAATCGGCGAAGTGAAAATGCTCGCGTAACAAAGTCAACTTTTACTATCGTAGTGGTAAAATGTTTTCCTTCGTAAAGCACAGGAATCCTTTGCACGGTGTTGGTATAATGTACTTATTTTGTTTTTCATGAATGTGTCTCCATGTAAAGCACAGGAATACTTTGCACGGTGTTGGTATAATGTACTTATTTTGTTTTTCTTGAATGTGTCTCCAAATGTTCGTGTTTTTTATATCGGCAAAGTGAAAATGTTCGCGAAATTATACAAGTCCCATCATTTCCTACTACTCATGTGGCATGTAGAGACATATTGTTCAATGTATTTCCTCATGTAAGGGAAGTAACAAACATCCCTTATTTTATTGTACGTTTTAAAGCGTCTTAAATGACCTGCTATGGTTTTGTCGTAAAATTCCCTCATTATTTCCCTTCTCAATGACTGCAGAATATATGCTCGCATTTCCCCTAACGTAGTTGTATATTTCGCAAAAAACAACAAGCCTTCAATTAACCGAAAGTTGCGAGACCAGTTCTCACAGATTGTTACATCTAACGAGCTATCCTCGTTGTTTTCCAGATAGCGATATACACTGCTGGACAATTGCTAAGGACGGATAACACTATCATCCATAGCCACCAAAAAATGAAAGGAAGCAAAATGTGGAAAATTAGAATAAGTGCGGGATATTAGTAAGAAGAAGTATGAGTATGCAAATTTTTTTTCCACGTATGTTCATCACGTGATAGCGTTCATAAGAGCTTTAAAGGTTTTGACGCGTGTGGACAGTTGTTGTTTCAAGTCAAAGTTTTACAGGAAAGATTTAATAGACGAACTTAAAATTTTTGGCATGTCTTGCCGACATCACATAGATGATTTTATATAAGGCCGAATTATTGGAAAGATCGAAGGGCGAAAAATAACAGATGTTGCCAGGGAGTTCGACATGGCTCACAGCGTTGTTTCAAGGCTGTGGAAGTCCTTTAAAACTACTGGAATGTGTAGTAGACGGCACGTGGGAAGTCGTGTTAGAAGTACGACGCCTGCAAAAGACAGATATATCGTCCTATCAGCAAAAAGGAACGGGCGCACCACAGCTCAGCAGGTGGCAAATCAGTTTCTTGCTGCCTCAGGAAAGCAGATCTACCGAAAAACTGTTGCCAGACGTTTGAGAGGAGGAGGACTATACGCACGCAAACCTGTTGTGTGTGTCCCATTTACCAGACAGCACCGTACTGCCCGTTTGCATTGGTGTTGTGAGCATCACAATTGGACTGGACAGGACTGGGCATGCGTAGCATTCTCAGATGAGAGTAGGTTCAGTCTGTCATCGGATTGTAGACGCCAACTGATCTGGCGCGAGAGTGGTACTGCTTATCGTCCAGAAAATATCCAGGAAAAGGACCGATATCCGACATGCAGTATCATGGTGTGGGCCGGCATCATGATCAATGGCCGCACGCGCCTACATGTGGTTACGAATGGGACTATGACGGGCCAACGATACATTGATGATGTTCTACTTCCTCATGTTCGTCTTTTCCGTGGTGCTGTCGGTGATAAATTTGTTTTTATGGACGACAACGCAACATGTCACCGAACACTCGCTGTTCAGGATTGTCTAGACAGCGAGGGTATTCAACGCCTCGTATGGCCAGCGCGTTCTCCAGATATAAACCCCATTGAAAATATGTGGGTTGCTTTGGGGAGGCAAGTTGCTGGTCGAAACTATCCTCCGACAAACAAGAACACCCTCATCCGTGCACTCACAGAGGAATGGGATAAATTGCCTCAACAGCTGCTGGATAATGTTGTGCAAAGTATGGTACGACGTGTGGAATGTTGCATCACTCTCCACGGTGGACATATCCCGTACTGATACCTTTCTTTAAGGTGCCTGCTGACTTTTAGATGCATTGTTCCATTTCTACGTACGCACATCAAATGACATTTTTTTTTCTTTCAGATGTTTCACAGATTTTGTACTTTCCAGAACAATAAATATTCTTTATTCTAATGTCTGAACAGTGTGGCAACTATATTTTATCCTACGAGGCCTCATGTCTCGCTTAATGTTATGCTACATAGTAATTTGTGATCCGTCCTTAGCAATTGTCCAGCAGTGTATATGACCTAAGTTTGGGACCTATCTGTGCCTCCATTAATTGCTCTCGCGACTATAGTACTTAATCCCTGATTATTGCAGAATTAATTTGCTATCCTACGGTACTTTCCACCGGATTCCTCGATGAAACGTCAGCCACCGTATTTTAATTTCTATAGTACGGTGTTCCTATTCTATATTAAATTCCGCTAATTTCAGAACCCACCTTATCATCCTACCAGACAAATTTTTCCCATTTGTCAAACTTGTCAATGCAGCATGATCAGTTAATACTTTTACCGGCAGTGAACCTAAGTACGTCTTGAATTTATTTAGAACCCAAACTACCGCTAAACATTATCTTTCCGTCACCGTGTAGATTCTCTCCGCAATACTAAGCGTGCAGAATGGGTATACTACCAGCCTCTGTCCCTGATTGAGAACCGTGTCTACGCCTATTGAACTCGCATCCGTAAATATCTCAAATGGTTTTTTAAAATCGGGCAATTTTAAAAATGGTGCTTCCGTAATCACCGCGTTGACCGCATCAAATACCCTCGGTGTCTCTACTAACCAAGAAAATTGTTTTAATTTCTTCTTCGGATTAGAAAATGGCTTGCATAGTTCTTTATAAACCTGCTATACCACAAAAACATGCCCAAAAATTTGGATGCCTCTTTAGAATTTTTAGAAGGCATCATCTCAACTGTCGCTTTAACCTTTGCCTCGTCCGTTGTAATTCCATCCTTTACTAATCACGAATCCTAAATATTTCAATTTGCCACAACCAAATTTACATTTGTCCTCATTCAATGTTAATCCTGATTCTTGTAACCATCTAAAAGCCTCTCTTAAATGTTTAACGTGGTGAGCAAATGATGGAAATGCAATAATGATGTCATCCATGTACACACTCACAAACCGCACTATCACCGGTTTTAAAATGATATCGATAGCTTTCTAAAAATTGGAAGCCACCCCAGACTGCCCAACCGACTTGCGCTTGAATGCGTACGTACCGTTTTTCGTGACGAAGGCCGTCTTAACTACATCGCTGGGGTTGACCGCAAGTTGAAAGTAATCGAGGGACGACATGATGTCAGTGTTCGTTATCATATCCTCTATTAAAGGTAAGACATATTTAGGATATTTTGTAATGACATTAAGCTTCATATAGCCCAATGTGAACTAATACGCTTCTGGATAATTCGGCGGTAACTCATTATTTTTTACACAACACAACTGGCGACACGTACAGAGATGGAATCTGTATTATGTCCCCTCTTTCAACATTTTCTCAATATGGTAATCTAAAATACTTTGCTTCACCCTGTCGTATCGATACGGCCTAAAAACAACTGCTGACCTATCTCCCTTTCTAATCTCATGATATAAAACATGTGTGAGTCCCTGTTTGTTTGAGAACAATCCTTTAAACTATTAAATAAATCCTGCAACTCATGTGTCTGCCTTTCTTGCAACCGTCTGTCTTAGTAAGATCTATTTCCAAATTTCCTTCATCAATCGTTGTAACAACCTTTTCAATTTGCGAATTCAGAATCGCTAACGATTTTCGATCAAAATCTAAAACTATTTTCGATCTACTAATAAAGTCAACACCCAGAATACAAGGATATTCTAAATCTGGCAACACATGAAACATCCAGTTTTTCACGAATTCCCTTATCCGTACTTGTAATTCTAATATTCCTACATTCCGACATTTAGCTCCCTGTGTCGTGATCACCTGAACACGTGATTTCCTCACTTGCTTATAAAAAAAATATTTCTTATAGATATCCTCTGCTATAAATGATTTTTCCACGCCTGTATCCCATAGTGCCTTTGTAAATGTTTCATTTAATAAAATAGGAACATATGGAAGTTCCACCGGAGACATGCATATAGCAGAAAGTTTAATCGGTACATCTTTTGCCGATTGTGACTGAACATTTTGATCTTGCCCCTTCAAAACGTTTAATCGACCCCCTTGTCTTCAGTCCTGTCTACTGAAATTTAGACTCGAACTTAAATTTCTTCGGTTCCCTCGGCTAAAATTTCCACTCAGACCCCTATTTCCAGATTGATATCCTCTAGTTTTAGCATTAAACCTTCGATTATCTGTATTCACTCTTATTTCCGCTCTCGAACCCCCCATTTCTCTAACTCCACTGAGGACCCTTCTCGTAATTACCCCGATAATTACTTCTTCTATCACTGGGTCTATGTATTACCTCCGCATCTCTCCAATTTATCCGTCTGCTGTTATCATTAGACATCCGACGCTCATCCCAACTTCGTCTTCCCACATTATCGCTACTTCCCGAACCCCCATTTCTCTAACTCCACTGAGGACCCTTCTCGTAATTACCCCGATAATTACTTCTTCTATCACTGGGTCTATGTATTACCTCCGCATCTCTCCAATTTATCCGTCTGCTGTTATCATTAGACATCCGACGCTCATCCCAACTTCGTCTTCCCACATTATCGCTACTTCTCCGAACCCCCATTTCTCTAACTCCACTGAGGACCCTTCTCGTAATTACCCCGATAATTACTTCTTCTATCACTGGGTCTATGTATTACCTCCGCATCTCTCCAATTTATCCGTCTGCTGTTATCATTAGACATCCGACGCTCATCCCAACTTCGTCTTCCCACATTATCGCTAATTCTCGAACCCCCATTTCTCTAACTCCACTGAGGACCCTTCTCGTAATTACCCCGATAATTACTTCTTCTATCACTGGGTCTATGTATTACCTCCGCATCTCTCCAATTTATCCGTCTGCTGTTATCATTAGACATCCGACGCTCATCCCAACTTCGTCTTCCCACATTATCGCTACTTCTCGAACCCCCCATTTCTCTAACTCCACTGAGGACCCTTCTCGTAATTATCCCGATAATTACTTCTTCTATCACTGGGTCTATGTATTACCTCCGCATCTCTCCAATTTATCCGTCTGCTGTTATCATTAGACATCCGACGCTCATCCCAACTTCGTCTTCCCACATTATCGCTAATTCTCGAACCCCCATTTCTCTAACTCCACTGAGGACCCTTCTCGTAATTACCCCGATAATTACTTCTTCTATCACTGGGTCTATGTATTACCTCCGCATCTCTCCAATTTATCCGTCTGCTGTTATCATTAGACATCCGACGCTCATCCCAACTTCGTCTTCCCACATTATCGCTACTTCTCGAACCCCCATTTCTCTAACTCCACTGAGGACCCTTCTCGTAATTACCCCGATAATTACTTCTTCTATCACTGGGTCTATGTATTACCTCCGCATCTCTCCAATTTATCCGTCTGCTGTTATCATTAGACATCCGACGCTCATCCCAACTTCGTCTTCCCACATTATCGCTACTTCTCGAACCCCCATTTCTCTAACTCCACTGAGGACCCTTCTCGTAATTACCCCGATAATTACTTCTTCTATCACTGGGTCTATGTATTACCTCCGCATCTCTCCAATTTATCCGTCTGCTGTTATCATTAGACATCCGACGCTCATCCCAACTTCGTCTTCCCACATTATCGCTACTTCTCGAACCCCCCATTTCTCTAACTCCACTGAGGACCCTTCTCGTAATTACCCCGATAATTACTTCTTCTATCACTGGGTCTATGTATTACCTCCGCATCTCTCCAATTTATCCGTCTGCTGTTATCATTAGACATCCGACGCTCATCCCAACTTCGTCTTCCCACATTATCGCTACTTCTCGAACCCCCCATTTCTCTAACTCCACTGAGGACCCTTCTCGTAATTACCCCGATAATTACTTCTTCTATCACTGGGTCTATGTATTACCTCCGCATCTCTCCAATTTATCCGTCTGCTGTTATCATTAGACATCCGACGCTCATCCCAACTTCGTCTTCCCACATTATCGCTACTTCTCGAACCCCCATTTCTCTAACTCCACTGAGGACCCTTCTCGTAATTACCCCGATAATTACTTCTTCTATCACTGGGTCTATGTATTACCTCCGCATCTCTCCAATTTATCCGTCTGCTATTATCATTAGACATCCGACGCTCATCCCAACTTCGTCTTCCCACATTATCGCTACTTCTCGAACCCCCATTTCTCTAACTCCACTGAGGACCCTTCTCGTAATTACCCCGATAATTACTTCTTCTATCACTGGGTCTATGTATTACCTCCGCATCTCTCCAATTTATCCGTCTGCTGTTATCATTAGACATCCGACGCTCATCCCAACTTCGTCTTCCCACATTATCGCTACTTCTCGAACCCCCATTTCTCTAACTCCACTGAGGACCCTTCTCGTAATTACCCCGATAATTACTTCTTCTATCACTGGGTCTATGTATTACCTCCGCATCTCTCCAATTTATCCGTCTGCTGTTATCATTAGACATCCGACGCTCATCCCAACTTCGTCTTCCCACATTATCGCTACTTCCCGAACCCCCATTTCTCTAACTCCACTGAGGACCCTTCTCGTAATTACCCCGATAATTACTTCTTCTATCACTGGGTCTATGTATTACCTCCGCATCTCTCCAATTTATCCGTCTGCTGTTATCATTAGACATCCGACGCTCATCCCAACTTCGTCTTCCCACATTATCGCTACTTCTCGAACCCCCATTTCTCTAACTCCACTGAGGACCCTTCTCGTAATTACCCCGATAATTACTTCTTCTATCACTGGGTCTATGTATTACCTCCGCATCTCTCAATTTATCCGTCTGCTGTTATCATTAGACATCCGACGCTCATCCCAACTTCGTCTTCCCCCACATTATCGCTACTTCCCGAACCCCCATTTCTCTAACTCCACTGAGGACCCTTCTCGTAATTACCCCGATAATTACTTCTTCTATCACTGGGTCTATGTATTACCTCCGCATCTCTCCAATTTATCCGTCTGCTGTTATCATTAGACATCCGACGCTCATCCCAACTTCGTCTTCCCACATTATCGCTACTTCTCGAACCCCCATTTCTCTAACTCCACTGAGGACCCTTCTCGTAATTACCCCGATAATTACTTCTTCTATCACTGGGTCTATGTATTACCTCCGCATCTCTCCAATTTATCCGTCTGCTGTTATCATTAGACATCCGACGCTCATCCCAACTTCGTCTTCCCACATTATCGCGGGCTTAGCCCAGTGGTTAACCCCCAGGCATTTCTCTAACTCCACTAAAGACCCTTCTCGTAATTACCCCGATAATTACTTCTTCTATCACTGGGTCTATGTATTACCTCCGCATCTCTCAATTTATCCGTCTGCTGTTATCATTAGACATCCGACGCTCATCCCGACTTAATATCTTCCCACATTATCGCTACTTCCCGAACCCCCATTTCTCTAACTCCACTGAGGACCCTTCTCGTAATTACCCCGATAATTACTTCTTCTATCACTGGGTCTATGTATTACCTCCGCATCTCTCAATTTATCCGTCTGCTGTTATCATTAGACATCCGACGCTCATCCCAACTTCGTCTTCCCACATTATCGCTACTTCTCGAACCCTCCATTTCTCTAACTCCACTGAGGACCCTTCTCGTAATTACCCCGATAATTACTTCTTCTATCACTGGGTCTATGTATTACCTCCGCATCTCTCCAATTTATCCGTCTGCTGTTATCATTAGACATCCGACGCTCATCCCAACTTCGTCTTCCCACATTATCGCTACTTCTCGAACCCCCCATTGCAGGCATTTCTCTAACTCCACTGAGGACCCTTCGTAATTACCCCGATAATTACTTCTTCTATCACTGGGTCTATGTATTACCTGCCGCTCATCTCGTCCAATTTATCCGTCTGCTGTTATCATTAGACATCCGACGCTCATCCCAACTTCGTCTTCCCACATTATCGCTACTTCTCGAACCCCCATTTCTCTAACTCCACTGAGGACCCTTCTCGTAATTACCCCGATAATTACTTCTTCTATCACTGGGTCTATGTATTACCTCCGCATCTCTCCAATTTATCCGTCTGCTGTTATCATTAGACATCCGACGCTCATCCCAACTTCGTCTTCCCACATTATCGCTACTTCCCGAACCCCCATTTCTCTAACTCCACTGAGGACCCTTCTCGTAATTACCCCGATAATTACTTCTTCTATCACTGGGTCTATGTATTACCTCCGCATCTCTCCAATTTATCCGTCTGCTGTTATCATTAGACATCCGACGCTCATCCCAACTTCGTCTTCCCACATTATCGCTACTTCTCGAACCCCCCATTTCTCTAACTCCACTGAGGACCCTTCTCGTAATTACCCCGATAATTACTTCTTCTATCACTGGGTCTATGTATTACCTCCGCATCTCTCCAATTTATCCGTCTGCTGTTATCATTAGACATCCGACGCTCATCCCAACTTCGTCTTCCCACATTATCGCTACTTCTCGAACCCCCATTTCTCTAACTCCACTGAGGACCCTTCTCGTAATTACCCCGATAATTACTTCTTCTATCACTGGGTCTATGTATTACCTCCGCATCTCTCCAATTTATCCGTCTGCTGTTATCATTAGACATCCGACGCTCATCCCAACTTCGTCTTCCCACATTATCGCTACTTCTCGAACCCCCATTTCTCTAACTCCACTGAGGACCCTTCTCGTAATTACCCCGATAATTACTTCTTCTATCACTGGGTCTATGTATTACCTCCGCATCTCTCCAATTTATCCGTCTGCTGTTATCATTAGACATCCGACGCTCATCCCAACTTCGTCTTCCCACATTATCGCTACTTCTCGAACCCCCATTTCTCTAACTCCACTGAGGACCCTTCTCGTAATTACCCCGATAATTACTTCTTCTATCACTGGGTCTATGTATTACCTCCGCATCTCTCGAATTTATCCGTCTGCTGTTATCATTAGACATCCGACGCTCATCCCAACTTCGTCTTCCCACATTATCGCTACTTCTCGAACCCCCATTTCTCTAACTCCACTGAGGACCCTTCTCGTAATTACCTCGATAATTACTTCTTCTATCACTGGGTCTATGTATTACCTCCGCATCTCTCAATTTATCCGTCTGCTGTTATCATTAGACATCCGACGCTCATCCCAACTTCGTCTTCCCACATTATCGCTACTTCCAGAACCCCCATTTCTCTAACTCCACTGAGGACCCTTCTCGTAATTACCCCGATAATTACTTCTTCTATCACTGGGTCTATGTATTACCTCCGCATCTCTCAATTTATCCGTCTGCTGTTATCATTAGACATCCGACGCTCATCCCAACTTCGTCTTCCCACATTATCGCTACTTCTCGAACCCCCCATTTCTCTAACTCCACTGAGGACCCTTCTCGTAATTACCCCGATAATTACTTCTTCTATCACTGGGTCTATGTATTACCTCCGCATCTCTCCAATTTATCCGTCTGCTGTTATCATTAGACATCCGACGCTCATCCCAACTTCGTCTTCCCACATTATCGCTACTTCTCGAACCCCCCATTTCTCTAACTCCACTGAGGACCCTTCTCGTAATTACCCCGATAATTACTTCTTCTATCACTGGGTCTATGTATTACCTCCGCATCTCTCCAATTTATCCGTCTGCTGTTATCATTAGACATCCGACGCTCATCCCAACTTCGTCTTCCCACATTATCGCTACTTCTCGAACCCCCATTTCTCTAACTCCACTGAGGACCCTTCTCGTAATTACCCCGATAATTACTTCTTCTATCACTGGGTCTATGTATTACCTCCGCATCTCTCCAATTTATCCGTCTGCTGTTATCATTAGACATCCGACGCTCATCCCAACTTCGTCTTCCCACATTATCGCTACTTCTCGAACCCCCATTTCTCTAACTCCACTGAGGACCCTTCTCGTAATTACCCCGATAATTACTTCTTCTATCACTGGGTCTATGTATTACCTCCGCATCTCTCCAATTTATCCGTCTGCTGTTATCATTAGACATCCGACGCTCATCCCAACTTCGTCTTCCCACATTATCGCTACTTCTCGAACCCCCATTTCTCTAACTCCACTGAGGACCCTTCTCGTAATTACCCCGATAATTACTTCTTCTATCACTGGGTCTATGTATTACCTCCGCATCTCTCCAATTTATCCGTCTGCTGTTATCATTAGACATCCGACGCTCATCCCAACTTCGTCTTCCCACATTATCGCTACTTCCCGAACCCCCATTTCTCTAACTCCACTGAGGACCCTTCTCGTAATTACCCCGATAATTACTTCTTCTATCACTGGGTCTATGTATTACCTCCGCATCTCTCCAATTTATCCGTCTGCTGTTATCATTAGACATCCGACGCTCATCCCAACTTCGTCTTCCCACATTATCGCTACTTCTCGAACCCCCATTTCTCTAACTCCACTGAGGACCCTTCTCGTAATTACCCCGATAATTACTTCTTCTATCACTGGGTCTATGTATTACCTCCGCATCTCTCCAATTTATCCGTCTGCTGTTATCATTAGACATCCGACGCTCATCCCAACTTCGTCTTCCCACATTATCGCGGGCTGCGGTAGCCCAGTGGTTAACCATTGCCATGTCATTTTGATCCAACTACCACTAAAGACCCGCCGTGTAGGGCAGCGATGCACGTTAAATCTGTCGAGAGCTGAAACGTCACCCGTTGGTCTGGTGTGGTATTACCTCCGCATCTCTCAATTTATCCGTCTGACCATGTTCAAAATCATTAGACCGTCGCCAAAAGCCTCAGCTCCAACAGTGCGACTTAATATTAACTCAACCCCACATTATCGCTACTTCCCGAACCCCCATTTCTCTAACTCCACTGAGGACCCTTCTCGTAATTACCCCGATAATTACTTCTTCTATCACTGGGTCTATGTATTACCTCCGCATCTCTCCAATTTATCCGTCTGCTGTTATCATTAGACATCCGACGCTCATCCCAACTTCGTCTTCCCACATTATCGCTACTTCTCGAACCCCCATTTCTCTAACTCCACTGAGGACCCTTCTCGTAATTACCCCGATAATTACTTCTTCTATCACTGGGTCTATGTATTACCTCCGCATCTCTCCAATTTATCCGTCTGCTGTTATCATTAGACATCCGACGCTCATCCCAACTTCGTCTTCCCACATTATCGCTACTTCCCGAACCCCCCATTTCTCTAACTCCACTGAGGACCCTTCTCGTAATTACCCCGATAATTACTTCTTCTATCACTGGGTCTATGTATTACCTCCGCATCTCTCCAATTTATCCGTCTGCTGTTATCATTAGACATCCGACGCTCATCCCAACTTCGTCTTCCCACATTATCGCTACTTCTCGAACCCTCCATTTCTCTAACTCCACTGAGGACCCTTCTCGTAATTACCCCGATAATTACTTCTTCTATCACTGGGTCTATGTATTACCTCCGCATCTCTCTCAATTTATCCGTCTGCTGTTATCATTAGACATCCGACGCTCATCCCAACTTCGTCTTCCCACATTATCGCTACTTCTCCGAACCCCCATTTCTCTAACTCCACTGAGGACCCTTCTCGTAATTACCCCGATAATTACTTCTTCTATCACTGGGTCTATGTATTACCTCCGCATCTCTCCAATTTATCCGTCTGCTGTTATCATTAGACATCCGACGCTCATCCCAACTTCGTCTTCCCACATTATCGCGGGCTGCGGTAGCCCCAGTGGTTAAGGTATCCAACCATTGCAGGCATGTCATGGAGTCTGATCCAAGTACCACTAAAGACCCGCCGTGTAGGGCAGCGATGCACGTTAAATCTGTCGAGCTGAAACGTCCTCCCTTTGGTGTGGTGTGGTAGTTAGGAGAAGGGGGTGCCAGCTCAGGTGTCGTCCACGTCACTTGACCATGGTTCAAAATTGCGTGGTCCGTCGCCAAAGCCCTCGTGTAGCTCAACCCGACGTTAATATTAACTCAACCCACATTATCGCTACTTCCCGAACCCCCATTTCTCTAACTCCACTGAGGACCCTTCTCGTAATTACCCCGATAATTACTTCTTCTATCACTGGGTCTATGTATTACCTCCGCATCTCTCCAATTTATCCGTCTGCTGTTATCATTAGACATCCGACGCTCATCCCAACTTCGTCTTCCCACATTATCGCTACTTCCCGAACCCCCCATTTCTCTAACTCCACTGAGGACCCTTCTCGTAATTACCCCGATAATTACTTCTTCTATCACTGGGTCTATGTATTACCTCCGCATCTCTCCAATTTATCCGTCTGCTATTATCATTAGACATCCGACGCTCATCCCAACTTCGTCTTCCACATTATCGCTACTTCTCGAACCCTCCATTTCTCTAACTCCACTGAGGACCCTTCTCGTAATTACCCCGATAATTACTTCTTCTATCACTGGGTCTATGTATTACCTCCGCATCTCTCCAATTTATCCGTCTGCTGTTATCATTAGACATCCGACGCTCATCCCAACTTCGTCTTCCCACATTATCGCTACTTCTCGAACCCCCCATTTCTCTAACTCCACTGAGGGACCCTTCTCGTAATTACCCCGATAATTACTTCTTCTATCACTGGGTCTATGTATTACCTCCGCATCTCTCAATTTATCCGTCTGCTGTTATCATTAGACATCCGACGCTCATCCCAACTTCGTCTTCCCACATTATCGCTACTTCTCGAACCCTCCATTTCTCTAACTCCACTGAGGACCCTTCTCGTAATTACCCCGATAATTACTTCTTCTATCACTGGGTCTATGTATTACCTCCGCATCTCTCAATTTATCCGTCTGCTGTTATCATTAGACATCCGACGCTCATCCCAACTTCGTCTTCCCACATTATCGCTACTTCTCGAACCCCCATTTCTCTAACTCCACTGAGGACCCTTCTCGTAATTACCCCGATAATTACTTCTTCTATCACTGGGTCTATGTATTACCTCCGCATCTCTCCAATTTATCCGTCTGCTGTTATCATTAGACATCCGACGCTCATCCCAACTTCGTCTTCCCACATTATCGCTACTTCTCGAACCCCCATTTCTCTAACTCCACTGAGGACCCTTCTCGTAATTACCCCGATAATTACTTCTTCTATCACTGGGTCTATGTATTACCTCCGCATCTCTCCAATTTATCCGTCTGCTGTTATCATTAGACATCCGACGCTCATCCCAACTTCGTCTTCCCACATTATCGCTACTTCCCGAACCCCCATTTCTCTAACTCCACTGAGGACCCTTCTCGTAATTACCCCGATAATTACTTCTTCTATCACTGGGTCTATGTATTACCTCCGCATCTCTCCAATTTATCCGTCTGCTGTTATCATTAGACATCCGACGCTCATCCCAACTTCGTCTTCCACATTATCGCTACTTCTCTCCGAACCCCCATTTCTCTAACTCCACTGAGGACCCTTCTCGTAATTATTCGATAATTACTTCTTCTATCACTGGGTCTATGTATTACCTCCGCATCTCTCCAATTTATCCGTCTGCTGTTATCATTAGACATCCGACGCTCATCCCAACTTCGTCTTCCCACATTATCGCTACTTCTCGAACCCCCATTTCTCTAACTCCACTGAGGACCCTTCTCGTAATTACCCCGATAATTACTTCTTCTATCACTGGGTCTATGTATTTACCTCCGCATCTCTCCAATTTATCCGTCTGCTGTTATCATTAGACATCCGACGCTCATCCCAACTTCGTCTTCCCACATTATCGCTACTTCTCGAACCCCCATTTCTCTAACTCCACTGAGGACCCTTCTCGTAATTACCCCGATAATTACTTCTTCTATCACTGGGTCTATGTATTACCTCCGCATCTCTCAATTTATCCGTCTGCTGTTATCATTAGACATCCGACGCTCATCCCAACTTCGTCTTCCCACATTATCGCTACTTCCCGAACCCCCATTTCTCTAACTCCACTGAGGACCCTTCTCGTAATTACCCCGATAATTACTTCTTCTATCACTGGGTCTATGTATTACCTCCGCATCTCTCCAATTTATCCGTCTGCTGTTATCATTAGACATCCGACGCTCATCCCAACTTCGTCTTCCCACATTATCGCTACTTCTCGAACCCCCATTTCTCTAACTCCACTGAGGACCCTTCTCGTAATTACCCCGATAATTACTTCTTCTATCACTGGGTCTATGTATTACCTCCGCATCTCCTCATCATTTATCCGTCTGCTGTTATCATTAGACATCCGACGCTCATCCTGTCAAACGTTCGTCTTCCGTCCACATTATCGCTCGCCAAAAGCCCTTCTCAACAGAACCCCCCATTTCTCTAACTCCACTGAGGACCCTTCTCGTAATTACCCCGATAATTACTTCTTCTATCACTGGGTCTATGTATTACCTCCGCATCTCTCCAATTTATCCGTCTGCTGTTATCATTAGACATCCGACGCTCATCCCAACTTCGTCTTCCACATTATCGCTACTTCTCCGAACCCCCATTTCTCTAACTCCACTGAGGACCCTTCTCGTAATTACCCCGATAATTACTTCTTCTATCACTGGGTCTATGTATTACCTCCGCATCTCTCCAATTTATCCGTCTGCTGTTATCATTAGACATCCGACGCTCATCCCAACTTCGTCTTCCCACATTATCGCTACTTCTCCGAACCCCCATTTCTCTAACTCCACTGAGGACCCTTCTCGTAATTACCCCGATAATTACTTCTTCTATCACTGGGTCTATGTATTACCTCCGCATCTCTCCAATTTATCCGTCTGCTGTTATCATTAGACATCCGACGCTCATCCCAGCTTCGTCTTCCCACATTATCGCTACTTCTCGAACCCCCATTTCTCTAACTCCACTGAGGACCCTTCTCGTAATTACCCGATAATTACTTCTTCTATCACTGGGTCTATGTATTACCTCCGCATCTCTCCAATTTATCCGTCTGCTGTTATCATTAGACATCCGACGCTCATCCCAACTTCGTCTTCCCACATTATCGCTACTTCTCGAACCCCCCATTTCTCTAACTCCACTGAGGACCCTTCTCGTAATTACCCCGATAATTACTTCTTCTATCACTGGGTCTATGTATTACCTCCGCATCTCTCCAATTTATCCGTCTGCTGTTATCATTAGACATCCGACGCTCATCCCAACTTCGTCTTCCCACATTATCGCTACTTCTCGAACCCCCCATTTCTCTAACTCCACTGAGGACCCTTCTCGTAATTACCCCGATAATTACTTCTTCTATCACTGGGTCTATGTATTACCTCCGCATCTCTCCAATTTATCCGTCTGCTGTTATCATTAGACATCCGACGCTCATCCCAACTTCGTCTTCCCACATTATCGCTACTTCTCGAACCCCCATTTCTCTAACTCCACTGAGGACCCTTCTCGTAATTACCTCGATAATTACTTCTTCTATCACTGGGTCTATGTATTACCTCCGCATCTCTCCAATTTATCCGTCTGCTGTTATCATTAGACATCCGACGCTCATCCCAACTTCGTCTTCCCACATTATCGCTACTTCTCGAACCCCCATTTCTCTAACTCCACTGAGGACCCTTCTCGTAATTACCCGATAATTACTTCTTCTATCACTGGGTCTATGTATTACCTCCGCATCTCTCCAATTTATCCGTCTGCTGTTATCATTAGACATCCGACGCTCATCCCAACTTCGTCTTCCCACATTATCGCTACTTCTCGAACCCCCATTTCTCTAACTCCACTGAGGACCCTTCTCGTAATTACCCGATAATTACTTCTTCTATCACTGGGTCTATGTATTACCTCCGCATCTCTCAATTTATCCGTCTGCTGTTATCATTAGACATCCGACGCTCATCCCAACTTCGTCTTCCCACATTATCGCTACTTCTCGAACCCCATTTCTCTAACTCCACTGAGGACCCTTCTCGTAATTACCCCGATAATTACTTCTTCTATCACTGGGTCTATGTATTACCTCCGCATCTCTCCAATTTATCCGTCTGCTGTTATCATTAGACATCCGACGCTCATCCCAACTTCGTCTTCCCACATTATCGCTACTTCTCGAACCCCCATTTCTCTAACTCCACTGAGGACCCTTCTCGTAATTACCCCGATAATTACTTCTTCTATCACTGGGTCTATGTATTACCTCCGCATCTCTCCAATTTATCCGTCTGCTGTTATCATTAGACATCCGACGCTCATCCCAACTTCGTCTTCCCACATTATCGCTACTTCTCGAACCCCCATTTCTCTAACTCCACTGAGGACCCTTCTCGTAATTACCCCGATAATTACTTCTTCTATCACTGGGTCTATGTATTACCTCCGCATCTCTCCAATTTATCCGTCTGCTGTTATCATTAGACATCCGACGCTCATCCCAACTTCGTCTTCCCACATTATCGCTACTTCTCCGAACCCCCATTTCTCTAACTCCACTGAGGACCCTTCTCGTAATTACCCCGATAATTACTTCTTCTATCACTGGGTCTATGTATTACCTCCGCATCTCTCCAATTTATCCGTCTGCTGTTATCATTAGACATCCGACGCTCATCCCAACTTCGTCTTCCCACATTATCGCTACTTCCCGAACCCCCATTTCTCTAACTCCACTGAGGACCCTTCTCGTAATTACCCCGATAATTACTTCTTCTATCACTGGGTCTATGTATTACCTCCGCATCTCTCCAATTTATCCGTCTGCTGTTATCATTAGACATCCGACGCTCATCCCAACTTCGTCTTCCCACATTATCGCTACTTCTCGAACCCCCATTTCTCTAACTCCACTGAGGACCCTTCTCGTAATTACCCCGATAATTACTTCTTCTATCACTGGGTCTATGTATTACCTCCGCATCTCTCCAATTTATCCGTCTGCTGTTATCATTAGACATCCGACGCTCATCCCAACTTCGTCTTCCCACATTATCGCGGGCTGCGGTAGCCCAGTGGTTAAGGTATCAACCATTGCAGGCATGTCATGAGTCTGATCCAAGTACCACTAAAGACCCGCCGTGTAGGGCAGCGATGCACGTTAAATCTGTCGAGAGCTGAAACGTCCTCCCTTTGGTGTGGTGTGGTAGTTGGGAGAAGGGGGTGCCAGCTCAGGTGTCGTCCACGTCACTTGACCATGGTTCAAAATTACGTGGTCCGTCGCCAAAAGCCCTCGTGTAGCTCAACAGTGCGACGTTAATATTAACTCAACCCCACATTATCGCTACTTCCCGAACCCCCCATTTCTCTAACTCCACTGAGGACCCTTCTCGTAATTACCCCGATAATTACTTCTTCTATCACTGGTCTATGTATTACCTCCGCATCTCTCCAATTTATCCGTCTGCTGTTATCATTAGACATCCGACGCTCATCCCAACTTCGTCTTCCCACATTATCGCTACTTCCCGAACCCCCCATTTCTCTAACTCCACTGAGGACCCTTCTCGTAATTACCCCGATAATTACTTCTTCTATCACTGGGTCTATGTATTACCTCCGCATCTCTCCAATTTATCCGTCTGCTGTTATCATTAGACATCCGACGCTCATCCCAACTTCGTCTTCCCACATTATCGCTACTTCTCGAACCCCCATTTCTCTAACTCCACTGAGGACCCTTCTCGTAATTACCCCGATAATTACTTCTTCTATCACTGGGTCTATGTATTACCTCCGCATCTCTCCAATTTATCCGTCTGCTGTTATCATTAGACATCCGACGCTCATCCCAACTTCGTCTTCCCACATTATCGCTACTTCTCGAACCCCCATTTCTCTAACTCCACTGAGGACCCTTCTCGTAATTACCCCGATAATTACTTCTTCTATCACTGGGTCTATGTATTACCTCCGCATCTCTCCAATTTATCCGTCTGCTGTTATCATTAGACATCCGACGCTCATCCCAACTTCGTCTTCCCACATTATCGCTACTTCTCGAACCCTCCATTTCTCTAACTCCACTGAGGACCCTTCTCGTAATTACCCCGATAATTACTTCTTCTATCACTGGGTCTATGTATTACCTCCGCATCTCTCCAATTTATCCGTCTGCTGTTATCATTAGACATCCGACGCTCATCCCAACTTCGTCTTCCCACATTATCGCTACTTCTCGAACCCCCATTTCTCTAACTCCACTGAGGACCCTTCTCGTAATTACCCCGATAATTACTTCTTCTATCACTGGGTCTATGTATTACCTCCGCATCTCTCCAATTTATCCGTCTGCTGTTATCATTAGACATCCGACGCTCATCCCAACTTCGTCTTCCCACATTATCGCTACTTCTCGAACCCCCATTTCTCTAACTCCACTGAGGACCCTTCTCGTAATTACCTCGATAATTACTTCTTCTATCACTGGGTCTATGTATTACCTCCGCATCTCTCCAATTTATCCGTCTGCTGTTATCATTAGACATCCGACGCTCATCCCAACTTCGTCTTCCCACATTATCGCTACTTCCCGAACCCCCATTTCTCTAACTCCACTGAGGACCCTTCTCGTAATTACCCCGATAATTACTTCTTCTATCACTGGGTCTATGTATTACCTCCGCATCTCTCCAATTTATCCGTCTGCTGTTATCATTAGACATCCGACGCTCATCCCAACTTCGTCTTCCCACATTATCGCTACTTCTCGAACCCCCATTTCTCTAACTCCACTGAGGACCCTTCTCGTAATTACCCCGATAATTACTTCTTCTATCACTGGGTCTATGTATTACCTCCGCATCTCCAATTTATCCGTCTGCTGTTATCATTAGACATCCGACGCTCATCCCAACTTCGTCTTCCCACATTATCGCTACTTCTCGAACCCCCATTTCTCTAACTCCACTGAGGACCCTTCTCGTAATTACCCCGATAATTACTTCTTCTATCACTGGGTCTATGTATTACCTCCGCATCTCTCCAATTTATCCGTCTGCTGTTATCATTAGACATCCGACGCTCATCCCAACTTCGTCTTCCCACATTATCGCTACTTCCCGAACCCCCATTTCTCTAACTCCACTGAGGACCCTTCTCGTAATTACCCCGATAATTACTTCTTCTATCACTGGGTCTATGTATTACCTCCGCATCTCCAATTTATCCGTCTGCTGTTATCATTAGACATCCGACGCTCATCCCAACTTCGTCTTCCCACATTATCGCTACTTCTCGAACCCCCCATTTCTCTAACTCCACTGAGGACCCTTCTCGTAATTACCCCGATAATTACTTCTTCTATCACTGGGTCTATGTATTACCTCCGCATCTCTCCAATTTATCCGTCTGCTGTTATCATTAGACATCCGACGCTCATCCCAACTTCGTCTTCCCACATTATCGCTACTTCCCGAACCCCCATTTCTCTAACTCCACTGAGGACCCTTCTCGTAATTACCCCGATAATTACTTCTTCTATCACTGGGTCTATGTATTACCTCCGCATCTCTCCAATTTATCCGTCTGCTGTTATCATTAGACATCCGACGCTCATCCCAACTTCGTCTTCCCACATTATCGCTACTTCTCGAACCCCTCCATTTCTCTAACTCCACTGAGGACCCTTCTCGTAATTACCCCGATAATTACTTCTTCTATCACTGGGTCTATGTATTACCTCCGCATCTCTCCAATTTATCCGTCTGCTGTTATCATTAGACATCCGACGCTCATCCCAACTTCGTCTTCCCACATTATCGCGGGCTGCGGTAGCCCAGTGGTTAAGGTATCCAACCATTGCAGGCATGTCATGAGTTTGATCCAAGTACCACTAAAGACCCGCCGTGTAGGGCAGCGATGCACGTTAAATCTGTCGAGAGCTGAAACGTCCTCCCGTTGGTGTGGTGTGGTAGTTAGGAGAAGGGGGTGCCAGCTCAGGTGTCGTCCACGTCACTTGACCATGGTTCAAAATTACGTGGTCCGTCGCCAAAAGCCCTCGTGTAGCTCAACAGTGCGACGTTAATATTAACTCAACCCCACATTATCGCTACTTCCCGAACCCCCATTTCTCTAACTCCACTGAGGACCCTTCTCGTAATTACCCCGATAATTACTTCTTCTATCACTGGGTCTATGTATTACCTCCGCATCTCTCCAATTTATCCGTCTGCTGTTATCATTAGACATCCGACGCTCATCCCAACTTCGTCTTCCCACATTATCGCTACTTCTCGAACCCCCCATTTCTCTAACTCCACTGAGGACCCTTCTCGTAATTACCCCGATAATTACTTCTTCTATCACTGGGTCTATGTATTACCTCCGCATCTCTCCAATTTATCCGTCTGCTGTTATCATTAGACATCCGACGCTCATCCCAACTTCGTCTTCCCACATTATCGCTACTTCCCGAACCCCCATTTCTCTAACTCCACTGAGGACCCTTCTCGTAATTACCCCGATAATTACTTCTTCTATCACTGGGTCTATGTATTACCTCCGCATCTCTCCAATTTATCCGTCTGCTGTTATCATTAGACATCCGACGCTCATCCCAACTTCGTCTTCCCACATTATCGCTACTTCTCGAACCCTCCATTTCTCTAACTCCACTGAGGACCCTTCTCGTAATTACCCCGATAATTACTTCTTCTATCACTGGGTCTATGTATTACCTCCGCATCTCTCCAATTTATCCGTCTGCTGTTATCATTAGACATCCGACGCTCATCCCAACTTCGTCTTCCCACATTATCGCGGGCTGCGGTAGCCCAGTGGTTAAGGTATCCAACCATTGCAGGCATGTCATGAGTCTGATCCAAGTACCACTAAAGACCCGCCGTGTAGGGCAGCGATGCACGTTAAATCTGTCGAGAGCTGAAACGTCCTCCCTTTGGTGTGGTGTGGTAGTTAGGAGAAGGGGTGCCAGCTCAGGTGTCGTCCACGTCACTTGACCATGGTTCAAAATTACGTGGTCCGTCGCCAAAAGCCCTCGTGTAGCTCAACAGTGCGACGTTAATATTAACTCAACCCCACATTATCGCTACTTCCCGAACCCCCCATTTCTCTAACTCCACTGAGGACCCTTCTCGTAATTACCCCGATAATTACTTCTTCTATCACTGGGTCTATGTATTACCTCCGCATCTCTCAATTTATCCGTCTGCTATTATCATTAGACATCCGACGCTCATCCCAACTTCGTCTTCCCACATTATCGCTACTTCTCGAACCCTCCATTTCTCTAACTCCACTGAGGACCCTTCTCGTAATTACCCCGATAATTACTTCTTCTATCACTGGGTCTATGTATTACCTCCGCATCTCTCCAATTTATCCGTCTGCTGTTATCATTAGACATCCGACGCTCATCCCAACTTCGTCTTCCCACATTATCGCTACTTCTCAACCCCCATTTCTCTAACTCCACTGAGGACCCTTCTCGTAATTACCCCGATAATTACTTCTTCTATCACTGGGTCTATGTATTACCTCCGCATCTCTCCAATTTATCCGTCTGCTGTTATCATTAGACATCCGACGCTCATCCCAACTTCGTCTTCCCACATTATCGCTACTTCTCGAACCCTCCATTTCTCTAACTCCACTGAGGGACCCTTCTCGTAATTACCCCGATAATTACTTCTTCTATCACTGGGTCTATGTATTACCTCCGCATCTCTCCAATTTATCCGTCTGCTGTTATCATTAGACATCCGACGCTCATCCCAACTTCGTCTTCCCACATTATCGCTACTTCTCGAACCCCCATTTCTCTAACTCCACTGAGGACCCTTCTCGTAATTACCCCGATAATTACTTCTTCTATCACTGGGTCTATGTATTACCTCCGCATCTCTCCAATTTATCCGTCTGCTGTTATCATTAGACATCCGACGCTCATCCCAACTTCGTCTTCCCACATTATCGCTACTTCTCGTACCCCCATTTCTCTAACTCCACTGAGGACCCTTCTCGTAATTACCTCGATAATTACTTCTTCTATCACTGGGTCTATGTATTACCTCCGATCTCTCCAATTTATCCGTCTGCTGTTATCATTAGACATCCGACGCTCATCCAACTTCGTCTTCCCACATTATCGTTACTTCCCGAACCCCCATTTCTCTAACTCCACTGAGGGACCTTCTCGTAATTACCCCGATAATTACACTTCTATCACTGGGTCTATGTATTACCTCCGCATCTCTCCAATTTATCCGTCTGCTGTTATCATTAGACATCCGACGCTCATCCCAACTTCGTCTTCCCACATTATCGCTACTTCTCGAACCCCCCATTTCTCTAACTCCACTGAGGACCCTTCTCGTAATTACCCCGATAATTACTTCTTCTATCACTGGGTCTATGTATTACCTCCGCATCTCTCAATTTATCCGTCTGCTGTTATCATTGGACATCCGACGCTCATCCCAACTTCGTCTTCCCACATTATCGCTACTTCTCGAACCCCCATTTCTCTAACTCCACTGAGGACCCTTCTCGTAATTACCCCGTTAATTACTTCTTCTATCACTGGGTCTATGTATTACCTCCGCATCTCTCAATTTATCCGTCTGCTGTTATCATTAGACATCCGACGCTCATCCCAACTTCGTCTTCCCACATTATCGCTACTTCCCGAACCCCCATTTCTCTAACTCCACTGAGGACCCTTCTCGTAATTACCCCGATAATTACTTCTTCTATCACTGGGTCTATGTATTACCTCCGCATCTCTCCAATTTATCCGTCTGCTGTTATCATTAGACATCCGACGCTCATCCCAACTTCGTCTTCCCACATTATCGCTACTTCTCGAACCCCCATTTCTCTAACTCCACTGAGGGACCCTTCTCGTAATTACCCCGATAATTACTTCTTCTATCACTGGGTCTATGTATTACCTCCGCATCTCTCCAATTTATCCGTCTGCTGTTATCATTAGACATCCGACGCTCATCCCAACTTCGTCTTCCCACATTATCGCTACTTCCCGAACCCCCCATTTCTCTAACTCCACTGAGGACCCTTCTCGTAATTACCCCGATAATTACTTCTTCTATCACTGGGTCTATGTATTACCTCCGCATCTCTCCAATTTATCCGTCTGCTGTTATCATTAGACATCCGACGCTCATCCCAACTTCGTCTTCCCACATTATCGCTACTTCTCGAACCCTCCATTTCTCTAACTCCACTGAGGACCCTTCTCGTAATTACCCCGATAATTACTTCTTCTATCACTGGGTCTATGTATTACCTCCGCATCTCTCCAATTTATCCGTCTGCTGTTATCATTAGACATCCGACGCTCATCCCAACTTCGTCTTCCCACATTATCGCGGGCTGCGGTAGCCCAGTGGTTAAGGTATCCCCCATTTCAGGCATCAACTACCACTAAAGACCCGCCGTGTAGGGCGTATGCACGATAATCTGTCGAGAGCTTCTATTGGTGTGGTGTGGGTCAGCTATTCCACGTCACGACCATGGTTCAAATTTATCCGTCGCCATCGTTAGCTCAACAGTGCGACGTTAATATTAACTCAACCCCACATTATCGCTACTTCTCCCGAACCCCCCATTTCTCTAACTCCACTGAGGACCCTTCTCGTAATTACCCCGATAATTACTTCTTCTATCACTGGGTCTATGTATTACCTCCGCATCTCTCCAATTTATCCGTCTGCTGTTATCATTAGACATCCGACGCTCATCCCAACTTCGTCTTCCCACATTATCGCTACTTCTCGAACCCCCATTTCTCTAACTCCACTGAGGACCCTTCTCGTAATTACCCCGATAATTACTTCTTCTATCACTGGGTCTATGTATTACCTCCGCATCTCTCCAATTTATCCGTCTGCTGTTATCATTAGACATCCGACGCTCATCCCAACTTCGTCTTCCCACATTATCGCTACTTCCCGAACCCCCATTTCTCTAACTCCACTGAGGACCCTTCTCGTAATTACCCCGATAATTACTTCTTCTATCACTGGGTCTATGTATTACCTCCGCATCTCTCCAATTTATCCGTCTGCTGTTATCATTAGACATCCGACGCTCATCCCAACTTCGTCTTCCCACATTATCGCTACTTCTCGAACCCTCCATTTCTCTAACTCCACTGAGGACCCTTCTCGTAATTACCCCGATAATTACTTCTTCTATCACTGGGTCTATGTATTACCTCCGCATCTCTCCAATTTATCCGTCTGCTGTTATCATTAGACATCCGACGCTCATCCCAACTTCGTCTTCCCACATTATCGCGGGCTGCGGTAGCCCAGTGGTTAACCCAACCATTGCAGGCATGTCATGAGTCTGATCCAAGTACCACTAAAGACCCGCCGTGTAGGGCAGCGATGCACGTTAAATCTGTCGAGAGCTGAAACGTCCTCCCTTTGGTGTGGTGTGGTAGTTAGGAGAAGGGGGTGCCAGCTCAGGTGTCGTCCACGTCACTTGACCATGGTTCAAAATTACGTGGTCCGTCGCCAAAAGCCCTCGTGTAGCTCAACAGTGCGACGTTAATATTAACTCAACCCCACATTATCGCTACTTCCCGAACCCCCCATTTCTCTAACTCCACTGAGGACCCTTCTCGTAATTACCCCGATAATTACTTCTTCTATCACTGGGTCTATGTATTACCTCCGCATCTCTCCAATTTATCCGTCTGCTGTTATCATTAGACATCCGACGCTCATCCCAACTTCGTCTTCCCACATTATCGCTACTTCTCGAACCCCCATTTCTCTAACTCCACTGAGGACCCTTCTCGTAATTACCCCGATAATTACTTCTTCTATCACTGGGTCTATGTATTACCTCCGCATCTCTCCAATTTATCCGTCTGCTGTTATCATTAGACATCCGACGCTCATCCCAACTTCGTCTTCCCACATTATCGCTACTTCTCGAACCCCCATTTCTCTAACTCCACTGAGGACCCTTCTCGTAATTACCCCGATAATTACTTCTTCTATCACTGGGTCTATGTATTACCTCCGCATCTCTCAATTTATCCGTCTGCTGTTATCATTAGTCATCCGACGCTCATCCCAACTTCGTCTTCCCACATTATCGCTACTTCTCGAACCCCCATTTCTCTAACTCCACTGAGGACCCTTCTCGTAATTACCCCGATAATTACTTCTTCTATCACTGGGTCTATGTATTACCTCCGCATCTCTCAATTTATCCGTCTGCTGTTATCATTAGACATCCGACGCTCATCCCAACTTCGTCTTCCCACATTATCGCTACTTCTCGAACCCCCATTTCTCTAACTCCACTGAGGACCCTTCTCGTAATTACCCCGATAATTACTTCTTCTATCACTGGGTCACAGCATGTATTACCTCCGCATCTCTCCAATTTATCCGTCTGCTGTTATCATTAGACATCCGACGCTCATCCCAACTTCGTCTTCCCACATTATCGCTGGTTCCCGAACCCCCATTTCTCTAACTCCACTGAGGACCCTTCTCGTAATTACCCCGATAATTACTTCTTCTATCACTGGGTCTATGTATTACCTCCGCATCTCTCCAATTTATCCGTCTGCTGTTATCATTAGACATCCGACGCTCATCCCAACTTCGTCTTCCCACATTATCGCTACTTCTCGAACCCCCATTTCTCTAACTCCACTGAGGACCCTTCTCGTAATTACCCCGATAATTACTTCTTCTATCACTGGGTCTATGTATTACCTCCGCATCTCTCCAATTTATCCGTCTGCTGTTATCATTAGACATCCGACGCTCATCCCAACTTCGTCTTCCCACATTATCGCTACTTCTCGAACCCCCATTTCTCTAACTCCACTGAGGACCCTTCTCGTAATTACCCCGATAATTACTTCTTCTATCACTGGGTCTATGTATTACCTCCGCATCTCTCCAATTTATCCGTCTGCTGTTATCATTAGACATCCGACGCTCATCCCAACTTCGTCTTCCCACATTATCGCTACTTCCCGAACCCCCATTTCTCTAACTCCACTGAGGACCCTTCTCGTAATTACCCCGATAATTACTTCTTCTATCACTGGGTCTATGTATTACCTCCGCATCTCTCCAATTTATCCGTCTGCTGTTATCATTAGACATCCGACGCTCATCCCAACTTCGTCTTCCCACATTATCGCTACTTCTCGAACCCTCCATTTCTCTAACTCCACTGAGGACCCTTCTCGTAATTACCCCGATAATTACTTCTTCTATCACTGGGTCTATGTATTAGGTCCGCATCTCTCCAATTTATCCGTCTGCTGTTATCATTAGACATCCGACGCTCATCCCAACTTCGTCTTCCCACATTATCGCGGGCTGCGGTAGCCCAGTGGTTAAGGTATCCAACCATTGCAGGCATGTCATGAGTCTGATCCAAGTACCACTAAAGACCCGCCGTGTAGGGCAGCGATGCACGTTAAATCTGTCGAGAGCTGAAACGTCCTCCCTTTGGTGTGGTGTGGTAGTTAGGAGAAGGGGGTGCCAGCTCAGGTGTCGTCCACGTCACTTGACCATGGTTCAAAATTACGTGGTCCGTCGCCAAAAGCCCTCGTGTAGCTCAACAGTGCGACGTTAATATTAACTCAACCCCACATTATCGCTACTTCCCGAACCCCCATTTCTCTAACTCCACTGAGGACCCTTCTCGTAATTACCCCGATAATTACTTCTTCTATCACTGGGTCTATGTATTACCTCCGCATCTCTCCAATTTATCCGTCTGCTGTTATCATTAGACATCCGACGCTCATCCCAACTTCGTCTTCCCACATTATCGCTACTTCTCGAACCCTCCATTTCTCTAACTCCACTGAGGACCCTTCTCGTAATTACCCCGATAATTACTTCTTCTATCACTGGGTCTATGTATTACCTCCGCATCTCTCCAATTTATCCGTCTGCTGTTATCATTAGACATCCGACGCTCATCCCAACTTCGTCTTCCCACATTATCGCTACTTCTCGAACCCCCATTTCTCTAACTCCACTGAGGACCCTTCTCGTAATTACCCCGATAATTACTTCTTCTATCACTGGGTCTATGTATTACCTCCGCATCTCTCCAATTTATCCGTCTGCTGTTATCATTAGTCATCCGACGCTCATCCCAACTTCGTCTTCCCACATTATCGCTACTTCTCGAACCCCCATTTCTCTAACTCCACTGAGGACCCTTCTCGTAATTACCCCGATAATTACTTCTTCTATCACTGGGTCTATGTATTACCTCCGCATCTCTCCAATTTATCCGTCTGCTGTTATCATTAGACATCCGACGCTCATCCCAACTTCGTCTTCCCACATTATCGCTACTTCTCGAACCCCCATTTCTCTAACTCCACTGAGGACCCTTCTCGTAATTACCCCGATAATTACTTCTTCTATCACTGGGTCTATGTATTACCTCCGCATCTCTCCAATTTATCCGTCTGCTGTTATCATTAGACATCCGACGCTCATCCCAACTTCGTCTTCCCACATTATCGCTACTTCCCGAACCCCCATTTCTCTAACTCCACTGAGGACCCTTCTCGTAATTACCCCGATAATTACTTCTTCTATCACTGGGTCTATGTATTACCTCCGCATCTCTCCAATTTATCCGTCTGCTGTTATCATTAGACATCCGACGCTCATCCCAACTTCGTCTTCCCACATTATCGCTACTTCTCGAACCCCCCATTTCTCTAACTCCACTGAGGACCCTTCTCGTAATTACCCCGATAATTACTTCTTCTATCACTGGGTCTATGTATTACCTCCGCATCTCTCCAATTTATCCGTCTGCTGTTATCATTAGACATCCGACGCTCATCCCAACTTCGTCTTCCCACATTATCGCTACTTCTCGAACCCCCATTTCTCTAACTCCACTTAGGACCCTTCTCGTAATTACCCCGATAATTACTTCTTCTATCACTGGGTCTATGTATTACCTCCGCATCTCTCCAATTTATCCGTCTGCTGTTATCATTAGACATCCGACGCTCATCCCAACTTCGTCTTCCCACATTATCGCTACTTCTCGAACCCTCCATTTCTCTAACTCCACTGAGGACCCTTCTCGTAATTACCCCGATAATTACTTCTTCTATCACTGGGTCTATGTATTACCTCCGCATCTCTCCAATTTATCCGTCTGCTGTTATCATTAGACATCCGACGCTCATCCCAACTTCGTCTTCCCACATTATCGCTACTTCTCGAACCCCCATTTCTCTAAATCCACTGAGGACCCTTCTCGTAATTACCCCGATAATTACTTCTTCTATCACTGGGTCTATGTATTAGGTCCGCATCTCTCAATTTATCCGTCTGCTGTTATCATTAGACATCCGACGCTCATCCCAACTTCGTCTTCCCACATTATCGCGGGCTGCGGTAGCCCAGTGGTTAAGGTATCCAACCATTGCAGGCATGTCATGAGTTTGATCCAAGTACCACTAAAGACCCGCCGTGTAGGGCAGCGATGCACGTTAAATCTGTCGAGCTGAAACGTCCTCCCGTTGGTGTGGTGTGGTAGTTAGGAGAAGGGGGTGCCAGCTCAGGTGTCGTCCACGTCACTTGACCATGGTTCAAAATTACGTGGTCCGTCGCCAAAAGCCCTCGTGTAGCTCAACAGTGCGACGTTAATATTAACTCAACCCCCACATTATCGCTACTTCCCGAACCCCCCATTTCTCTAACTCCACTGAGGACCCTTCTCGTAATTACCCCGATAATTACTTCTTCTATCACTGGGTCTATGTATTACCTCCGCATCTCTCCAATTTATCCGTCTGCTGTTATCATTAGACATCCGACGCTCATCCCAACTTCGTCTTCCCACATTATCGCTACTTCCCGAACCCCCCATTTCTCTAACTCCACTGAGGACCCTTCTCGTAATTACCCCGATAATTACTTCTTCTATCACTGGGTCTATGTATTACCTCCGCATCTCTCCAATTTATCCGTCTGCTGTTATCATTAGACATCCGACGCTCATCCCAACTTCGTCTTCCCACATTATCGCTACTTCTCGAACCCCCATTTCTCTAACTCCACTGAGGACCCTTCTCGTAATTACCCCGATAATTACTTCTTCTATCACTGGGTCTATGTATTACCTCCGCATCTCTCCAATTTATCCGTCTGCTGTTATCATTAGACATCCGACGCTCATCCCAACTTCGTCTTCCCACATTATCGCTACTTCTCGAACACCGCATTTCCTTGCACGAATATCGTTCCTCAAATTTCACCAATATTTCCAATAACTGCGCGTAGTTTGGGGGTTTCTAACTTCTACATAATCTTGGACTTGAGGTTCGAGTCGAATAAAGATATGATTTACCAAATCTTTTTCCAACATACTAAGTCCGATCTTTTTGTGGACCTCAAAAAATCATAAATGATATCGGTTGGTTCTTGACCCCTGCTATGTTGTGCCGAGTAAAATTGGATTTCCAAATCCTTTCTGTTACGCACGACCGGGAGATTTTTTGTCACTGCTGCTTTTAACTGCGCAAAGTCCGTGCCGGTATTCTGCACTAAATTAGATCCGAATATCTCATACCAATCCCTAGCTCTCCCAAGGAGATGACCTTTCACATATGCACATGCTAAATCACCGGGTATCTCTAGCAACTTAATATGATTCCCAACCCTTCTATAAAATCATCGACATTCTCTGACTCAGAAAAGTACACTTCGGGCATTACTCTTAACCCTGCTGCGCCTCTTATCTCGGAGTTAGGGAAATCAAACCTAGTTGGCCGCCATTGGAAGGCATCCGATCGGGATTGTCCCACTTCTACATTTTCCTCGCGACCTAGATCTGTGGGAAGGAACAAAGAAGCAACCATATCGTTTATCTTAATATATCTTTATTAGGATCTTAACTTAAACAATGTACAATGATAATAATATTCCATTCAAGTTAATCTTTAGCGAAGAGACACTATTCGTATTACCAAATAATCGCGTAACCGACCACTATATCTAACTCTACCGACTATTTCTAACTTCAGTAACTACAAAGTTCTGTATAACTTAATTTAACAGTCTTACCACTATATCTTGGATAAACAGCAATTCGCTTCATTCTAACTGATGTGGTTTGGATTCTTGTGGAATGGTATCCACCTTTAGCTTGGTCACACAAATTCTAAACTCGGGATTTCCTCTCACTTTAACTTAGGCGTTTGTCATCATAGACCTCATATATTTACTTCCCATAGCCACCCTGCGTACGCTAAACTTCTACTATTTATAAGATTCCTTATTTGAACATTCAAGCTTCTCTTCTCGAGTTGGTTGGAAAGAATTGCCATTCTGGTCCCAAAGAAACCCAAGAGGACAATTAGTTGAAATCGGAGCCCGTCATAAGATACAAGACATAAAGTTCAATTTTTTTCAACGTAACCTCCTTATAATTTTACACACCTCTCCCACCCTTCTCCCATCTCTGTAACCCTTCCAAATAGTACCTGGCGTTTTTCCCTGCAAAATAAGTGTTCAGGAAGGTGATTGCCTCTTCATTTGACGAAATATCTGTCCTCCCAGCGCAATTTTTAGATGAGGGAGCAAAAAGAACTAGTTTGGAACTAGATCGGGTGAGTAAGGTGGATGGTCAAGCAGTTCAAACCATAAATCGTGGATTTTTGCCATGGCAACCGCTGAAGAGTGAGACGGTACGTGTTATCTTGGTGAAACAGTATTTTCTTTTTCTGAAAATGTGGTCGTTTCCTGCAAGTTCTGCTTTCAAGTAATGATGCGTAGTATGCTCCTTTAATGTTTTTTTTTTCTTTTTGAAGATAATCAATTAAAATAACTCCATAGCTATCCCAGAAAACCGTCGCCATCATTTTCCTAGCCGAAAAAACAGATTTCTTTTTTTTTCTTTTTTTGGAGCCGTTTCCTCCTTTGCAGTCCACTGTTTGGACAATATTTTTTTTCAGGCGTATAATGGTGTATCCAAGTTTCATCTACAGTAATTAATCGACACCAAAACTGGAATTTATTACGCCTAAACTGAGACAACAGAGTGTGGGAAATGTTCATTCGAACACGTTTTTGGTCTAACGTGAGCAAATGCGGCACTCAACGCGCGGACAGCTTACTCCTGCCTAAATGTTGATTTAATATGTGACAAACACTTTCTTTTGGTATTTTCATAACCTCTGCTATCTCTCACTTTAATTCGGCGGTTATCTAGCACCATTTGTTGAAATTTGGCGATGTTTTCGTCGGTAGTTGCAGTATTTGGACGTCCCGAACATCCATCGTCTCCCAAGATCTTACGGCCCCTTTTAAATTCAGCTGCCCAAACTTTCACTGTTGCAAATGATGGTGCAGAGTTTCCATATACAGAATCCAACTAATCTTTGATTTGTGTATTGCCTTTCAAAAGGAAATATTTAATGACAATTCGATCCTCGATTTTGTCCAATTTCACAAAAACACTCA
This sequence comes from Trichonephila clavipes, assembly GCA_019973935.1. Taxonomy (NCBI): domain Eukaryota; kingdom Metazoa; phylum Arthropoda; class Arachnida; order Araneae; family Nephilidae; genus Trichonephila; species Trichonephila clavipes. Next base: position 132,755 of record BMAU01021392.1, on the reverse strand, counting down.
CATCAACTCCACTCAAAAGACTATTACATAACAACTCTGCGTCCAAGACGGCTGAAACTTTAGTGAGTAACTGTCATCAGATGAGCAACGAAATTTACTAGCTTTTATTGAGAAGTGCTGCCATCTTCACCTTGAGGTCGGAAACTTTTCAGACCACCCTCGTATATATATATATATTCAAAAATTATGTATTCAAATTTTTATTAACATTATTTTTTATTATTTTTTTAATTGTTTTTGCATAAAATACGAATACCTATATCATGTTCATCTACTTTAAGTATTATTTTAAGATATATTCATTTAAGAGTGTGTGGAATGGAGTTCCCCCAAAACACCTTCTAATTCTAATGGCTCCGTGAGTCTAAAAAAGCCTCAAGACCAATACAAACGAGTAACGAATTTTCAGTTACAAGTAAGTTTTATCTTTTCAATTTTCAGTCCTCGTTGTCTTGTCGATGCCAAGCGTGTACATGAGTCAGAAACAGCGGACCATCAGTGGCCCGTGCGCCAAAGAGGTGGGACCCAAGTTCCGATGCATCAACCCTAACAACTGTGGGCCAGAACTGAGGAAAAGCCTGGAGGAGGTAGCTGTCTGCGGACCTGGAGGCATCGGAGTCTGCTGCCCCGTCATTAGTGACCTTAACGCGGATCGTAAGTATTTTTAAGTGTCTAGTAAGACACCTTTTCAATCCTTCACAGTTCAACCGTCCAAAAAATGGATCTTAATTCTATTAGGAATCTTAAAACATTCATATGACAATTTTGATACTTTTTTACATTAATTTTCAATTCCTACTATTAACTCACGATCTATATGTATTTATTTATTTATTTATCTTGGAGGAATTTTCAATCGCTAATAAAATACATTTTAAAGTGCTCATTTGAGCTGAAATTTTATATACATGATTATTTTAGATGACAATACAATAATTTAGTTATAATTAATAGAAATTAATTGATTAAAACTAATTATTTAAAGAATTACAAATACAGCCAAGTTGGCATCATTTTTGGCGACTTGTGTCAGAACTTGAAAAGGTTTTTTTCTCACGTTTTAAAGCATTCAGTTGAATTGTAATTTTATAGACACACACACACGAGAGATTGTTTTGGATGACAATACGATACTTTAATGATAAGGAATAAAAATGAATTACCACTTAATGTTATGATTATATCCTATGTATATACATATTTATATTAATTGTAACTATTTAATAAACGTAGTTAAAATAAAATTGTTCTTTGTTGATCTAGGCAAGAATTGACTTAAAAAAATATTTTTATATTACTTGTTTATTTTTAAAATATTTAAAAGGGCATCAATCCATATATGCAGCATTTTGACAACTGTAGGGCCTGTTCCCTGTTAAATTACCTCTGCATTATAAGATATAAAATATTTTCAAAACATTGATTAAATTGCCTTATTTGAAATCAATTTATTTCAGAAATTGAAGTTCAAAGTGGATTGTATTATTAGATAATGATGTTTATAATGAGCACAAATTATACTTTTGTTTTTGAAAATTAAAATATCCTACAAAACAGAAGTTTAACTCCAATAATTTTATTTGATTTATTCTTGCCTGACAAAATATTTATTTTCTTCTTTACGCAAGGAATTCTTCAAAATCAAACAATTTTCGAAAAGACATATTCTGAAATTTGTAAATTATGATTTGCAAAAAAAAAAGGATGTATGTGTTTGTGTCATTATACCTAATGCTAATGATACGCAGGAAAGTAATCCTAAAGAAATCAGTATTTTACATTATTGAATCGATTAATTAATTATATTAAATTTCAAGTCAGGCTTATATATATACAGGTATAATTGCAAATATATTCAAAGTAGATCGAACTCTAATATATAAATTTCTAGATTTCATTCACTCTCCATATTTTCTTCAAATGCAAGTTTAAGAGCTGTTATCTTTCAAAACGATAAACTTATATAAAATATTGAAAATTTTTCTGCAGAAAGGAAATCAGTGGAGTATTTAAAAAAAATACGGTCTAATACGTAAGTACTCGGAAAACAACGGGTTTTAGCAAAAGGACGAAACCAAAAACCTCTCGAATTTTTAAGGCTGTTTTCGGCTTAATGGTAAAGAATAGGACCCCAATTTGGAATATTTTTCCAGATATAAAAGTACTCAAACATTAATATTACATTCTGGCCTCACTATCCTGTAGAAAGAACCACTTATTTCATCTTACCACTCATTTTTAGCCGAGTTGGCACATTTTTTCTTTTAAAAATGTTTCGCATTTTTTTTCCTGTACCATGACGCTAAACGAGCTTTCCTTTTACATGTTAAATGAAAAAACAAATTAATGTTTTGAAATTTTAAAAACACTCTATTATAAACAAATGCATGAGTTATATAAGGTAATAAATTTTTAAGAAAATTGAGGCATTTTTTCTGTCCGAAAATATGCTCCGTGTAAAGTTCACGCTCTTGTGTATATGGCGAAAACAGCCTTAAGACAGCCATTGGATGTCCTCATGCGAATTTACGTGGACCCCTCTACGTAAATAAAGACTCTCATTTGACTAAAACCCAATAAAGAAGACTCGTTTGACGCGATGGTCACCTGTATAATATAGTTGTTATTAGATCATTCGTTTATATATATATATATATATATATATATATATATATATATATATATATATATATAATTCAAGAGTAAGTATTTTATTTAAATAGGGTATTTAATTACTCTAAATCTTTCCCAATTTATTCGCCGAGGGACTTGAATGGAATCTGGATGCACAGTACTTTGTTTCGGTGCATGTGCGGAAACGATCGCAATACTTAGTAATGTTTTTTGGCTCGACGATGTCCTTGGATTTGGTAAAATTAGTCCACGGTATAATACGTAAGTTTTGAATTGAATTCTTTAGTAAGAACTAGAATAAAAGAGTAAAAAATTTAACAGGACGGTGGTCAATGCACGCCTAGCCTGTTGGAATGCCTCAAAAAAGTCCGAGGATTAAAAAAGGTTAAAAATAACTTGGTCTGGAAAGAAATATTCTACTTAGCATTATAATACGAACAAGGGTGATGGATAAAGATTTAGCAATACCTAATGACTGCTACTAGTCTGTGCCAGTACATCCTCTTTGTTATAATAGCATCATTATGTATCTCATCCTATGTCCTTGTTTTTTTGTTGGCCATCACACGTGTTCTCATAGTTTCATTTCTCAGAATGTTTTAGTGCACATAAGTATTGTTTTAGAATTTGGTTTTTAAAACAAAGATGTTTTTAAATTAGAAAAAATTGGCAACATGTATTAGGAATAGAATAGTAGAAAATGTTGTACACCTCGTTTTGGAATATTAACTAAATGGGTCAACATTTGAAATAATTAACTAGGATAGTATGTTATGTTTTTCTTTTTATTGAGAGTCAAAGTTAGATGACCACGTTCATTTTGACTAAACCTGCAAAGTGTTTTCCCGACTTGTGAGTGTGATAAATATCACGTAAAATTGAGTTAGGGTGAAAAAATCAATGTAAAATTCTGAAATTTATAGTCACAGTATACCAAATGGTGTGAGGAAAGGTGTCAATATTCCCCATTTTCAAAAACCTGCTGTTTATATTTTCACCCATTCGTGTGAAGGCTTCTATTGGAGGTACTTGAATTAATCGTCTTGGGGAAACTATTCTCTTTGTGACTTTAATTTTAGTTTAAAAACTACTTTCCGTAGAGAATGACGATTTTATGCAAATGTAAATGCTATTTAAACCTGAAATTGGGGTGTTTGAGGTTAAATAGAAAGTGAATTGCAACTGGGCGGCTTGAAATTAATATTCCTCTTAGAATCCAACCGGAATTTAGAAGGAAATAGCAGTGGAGCTGTGCCGAGCTCTCGTTGTTCGAGAAGGACTGTTCTAAGGAACTCCGATCGCCTTTTCGAATAATTTCAGAATTTCGATTCAAGATTGCTCCCAAGGTTAAGTTGTACATCATTCATAAGGGGTTAGATCTAAAATAAAAGTTAAATCATGTCTGTTTCTTCCTCTTCGAACCCTCTTACACCCACGACCGCAACAAAGTATTGTAATAGAAGGGTTTTATTTTTATTTTTCCCTGAAAAGACCTTTCTCCCCGTGCCCACTTGATGTTGAGTTAAGGGCACAATCTGTATAGTACTTTCAATATAAGTAGTTTACAAAATATCTGTTATTTTAGAGAAACAATTGTTTCAAGTGTATGCATGTGCATTACAGATAAATTAATTTTGGATTTACTTAAAAATTAGTTGATTTTATTCTCATAATTCTTAAGTAGGATCAATGATAAGTAAATATGTTATCTTGACCACACACACACACACACATATGAATTTGTGGGTATTCTGTGTCAGGACATCTACGCTTTTTGTAAGGTCCCGTTCAAATCCCAGCAAGTAAAGCTAAAATGGGCATTGCTGGATTTAAAATAAGCTTGGATAAATAATGTAATGTGCGTGTTTAATTTAAACAATGAATATTTTTCTGACTTTCAGCAAGACATATTGAGCATAGTGTATGGTATTTCTTTTATTTGAAAATACAATACATACTAGTTTAAATGTAAATCTAATTCGCATAAAATTAAGACATTTCTAATGTTTTTATGATTAAGGGTATGGGTAAAGCTAAATCATTGAAATGGTTAGAAAAAATAAATATTGAAAAAGAGAATCAACCTTGTTTCTCGTGCAATACGGATAAATTAACTACGGTATCCATAAAGAAAAATTTGGTTTACAAACGTGAATTCAATCTATTTTAGAAACTGTTCATGAGTATTAAAAGACGAGAAAAGAGCATCTGTTAATTTTTTGGAGGGGGGTAGGGGCGCAATAAATATTTTATTCATAATTGATGATCATTTAAAAAAAAGTAGATGTAGCATTTATGTTTAAAAACAAAAGTGCAAACTTACGATTTTTATAAGATTAGTTGACAATAAAGTCACTTAAATGATTTTCGTGGCTAAGCCATTTGGTATTCAAAAAGGAGGGAAATCAAAATTTAAGCAGATTCTTTTAAAGTTGAAGTCCTAAGAACTCTTAAGGAGACAAACTGAAAAGCCTTTACTACGAACAGGAGTTCTGAGGAAAATTAGGACACATCCGGGGCTGTGACGCCAGTGAAGAAGATAGATAACTTTTAAAATATACCCATCTAGAAGAGAGAAAGAACCAGCTTAAAATGGTTAGAATGGTTTTAATTCTGTCCAAAAACACTTGACAGTGTGTGCTTCCTGCTGTATTTAATGTTGTTCATAAGTGAATCAAAATGAGACTTCTCAAGAAGAAGCCATCTCTCATTTCAATTAGTGTGTGTTGGACGCTTTTAAATTCTTCTCATCATTGTATTTGCTTTTTACGTCATTGTATTTGCTGTCAAATAAAATAAGACAAAAATTAGAAGCAGCGTTTCTCTAACTGGGGGGCGTGATCACCCTACGAGGGGAGCGCATCGAATAGTCGAAAACAGAAGATTATTTAAAAAACTCATTCACTAGAAGTAAACAAACATTCTGAAATAATAAAAAAATTCTAATATACTTATAAATATATCAGTACTGCACAAATGTATTTTATAATTAACTTAACAATAATAAGCTAAAAATAAGTTGAATAATTACCAATGACTCCAAGGGCTTGCCATATATAAAATTTATATGAAATAACATTTGTCTTGATAATTTATATGGTTTATAATTAATTCCTTAAATGTCGATAGCAAATTACGTGATTCGTTCTTCAATGCCAACCTTTGAACGTGTAATCGAGCGTATAAGGTGTATTGTGGGGATGGGTAGAAAGGGAATATTTAAGTAAATCCTCTGAAATACGTAAATCCTTCACAAATACTGTCAAATTTATTTTATTGCATTCCAAAGGTTTCGGAATAATTTTATGGAGAGCAGTTTGCAGAAAAGATCGTTCTTCTGAAAGACGTATACATACGTCCGTTGCAATTAATGCACTGGTTGAGCAAGTCGTTTATATACGTCGGTGGCACTTAAGAGGTTAAAGTCGAAATGTAGGCTTAGCGTCAAAGTATAGTATTAGTGAATTCGATACATTGTTACTGTAATGAAGGGGGCGCGATGAAAATGATGATTGAATAGTGGGTCACAAATATTGAAATTTTGACAAGTACTGAACTAAATGTTTATTTTTCTAAGACACAGATTGTCTTCCTGCTACAATGATATGTACGCCAAGTTTGTACTTCCTTTTGATCTGTTATGTTTGAACAATGACATTGATTTATTTGCATTTATATTATTTCGTGGCTGTGCATTACGAAGAAGAGCAATTGTAACATATCAAAGTTGTTCTACGCTAACTACCCTCAGCTCATGCAGCCTAAAATCGAAAATTGTCTGCCCATCTTCCAATATCTTAAAAAAAATATTTACTCTTAAAGTTAATGCCGAAAATTCTCGAATTTTAAAGAGTAGTGTGCTAGTTTATCATCTATCCACTTAGCACGTGATGGTGAAAAATAAAGAAAATGCTGCGAATCATTCGTGCGAAGTAAACAGTGCTAATAAATTATGCGCGGTTTAGTAAAGGGACAGAAATATTTAGAAGCATGGAATTTGATTCGTTGAAACTCAGTGATGATCATCCGGAACTTGAAGAGAGCTTTTTGAAATTCGCGTATTTGATTTTTATTTATTTCATTACGAAGAGATTCTCGTAATACTTGCGAAATGACGCTATGACTGCCTTAGCATATGACAATCATTTGTTATGCAGTTTTTTGGATATAATTATATTTTTTGTTATCATTTTATATTTATTTATCGTTATATTTATTAATTCATCTATCCTTATAGCAGAATTAATACAGTTTTTTGAATAAACCATCGTAAACTGTAATCTTTCAACAATTTCATTTTAATTTTAGCAACACAATTTATGTTGTCAGTTCTGCTTTTTTACTTTTGATGTGATGCAATCGAAAATAAACCTATTTTACTTTTTGAAAATTCCTAAGCTCTTTTTGGTTTAATTTATCTCTCTTTTAGATAATTTTCAACTAAAAATAATGGTAATAAAACAATTTATTTCCATTTTTATGCCTCCTTACTGTTAAAGATCGTTGAATCACAAGACCTGTTTCATTTGTTTCCAATAGTTTTATTAGTTTCAACGAATGTTAACGCTGTTATTGGTTTTTCAGTTTAATTTTAAGCAAAATTGCTTCGAATTATAGTACTAGCTTGATAAGATATGCTACAAGCTATGGATTTTTTAACCAAAATGTTGTTTAAATTTTCACCAAGATGGTGCGAAAACATTTTTATATGTTTTCCCTGATGTTATCTGATGTTTATCTTATAATGCAAAAGCATTCTATAGATATATCGTTTGAAATCTTTATTTTTAGAGAAAACAGATCATTTTAAAGAGGTTACTATACCGATTGCATTTGTATGATCTTTAATTCTTGTTAGTTAATTTTTGCTGTAGTAACATTGATTTCAATCAATTGATTTCAATCAATTATTTCGATTATTAAAAACTTGAACCATTTCATTTTGGTCGTTATCCTTCTTACTTGAATAATGTATTATATTTGTGTTTTGTTCGAATATTTCAGAGTTCCAATGTAATGGATATCACAGCACTTGTGGATTGTTCCAGAATCTTTTTTAAAAGAATGTTCGGGCTCTTCATTTACTTATTACAGATTAAAAGGTCATCCAAATCCATAATTTTAGCCCATTTTGTTTTCGAATTGTTTCGATTTCTTTTTTCTTCCCCTCTTAGTTCCCCTCTTCAGCTGTTATGAAATGTGATAAATATGGTGGAAACAGAAAAATTGTTTCAAAGATGGCTTAGTCTTTTTATTATGAATCTTGCCGAGAATATTCGCATTGTCATATCAATAATTCTGTTCCTTATTTATTGTCATTAAACTGCGAATATCTATTCTTTTATTCTTTATAAATGATAGAATAATTTTTCCTATTCCTTAATCACGTGTCGCCTTCATAATTACTCGGCTTAAAACGGGTTTCATTTAAAAAAACTCTCGATATTTTCTTTCGGCGTTTATAAATTCTTCAAATTTTAATTTCCCCATAACTCATACTTTTCAGCGCTTCCCACACAAAAATGCAACTACATTTCTTGTTATTTTTAACCTCTTTTAAATGCATGCATTTACCTGATTAAAGCGTCATTTTTTAAACCTCGTGTTTTCAATAATAATACAGTCATTTTGGGCAGAAAACTACTGGATGCTAAAGGCTTACTTTGGCGCAATTTCAACATTTTATGCGTAGGGGTTCCATATCACATTAGCTGCAAAAATATTTCAAGTAAATAATTTTAATTTAAATTAATGTTAGTTTCGTAATTTCTTTTCAGAATCGAGGCTACTTAGGGTGAGTATATTGCAGAAAATTAATAAAAATCTGCTTTAGATTTTTTAAAAAGAGATTTTAGTATTTTTTAAGTAATGTTGAAGTGATTTTAGTTTATCCCTCTGTGCATGGCTTTTAAGTGAAATGTTATGTTGTTATAACTCTTATTCTACCTCGGAGTTCTGAATTGTTAATAAAAACTCATTTTGTTTGAAGTATGAAGTATATAAAGCATTTTCTGACAAATTTTTATTTTGGCATTGTAATGTTTCTATTCTCCTCCCCCCCTTTAAATCGTAAGATTTAGGAATCATTGATGGAAACGACATTTAATTCATACAATGTGCGGAATTAATATTTTACTTTTTCTTACCCTTAAGGAAAAAAATGTGGTGAGAAAATAAGAATTACAAAAAAAATGTCAAGTCAATTTGGGGAAATCCCCCTGGGTTCCACCCTGGACACTAAGATTAATTTGAGGCAAAGAATGAGCAGACGCCATTTGTATAATAGCAAATTATATTTATTCACTTAGTTCAAAATATCAAACTTCTAATGACAAATATTAGGCTATATGCCTACGTCAAAAAGAGATTTACCTTTAATATTGAATTAAGTTACGAAATATGAAATGAATCAATGACTACGCTCCATATCAAAAAGGTTTACCGGAGGTCTGAGAACTTGAATGATTAGCTTTCATTAACTTAAACTAATTTTATTAAAGCAATGTAAGCGATATTAAACTTGAATGTATCACCTGATAATACTTATGAACTCTTCAGGTATCCTAAGGTTCTTTCGCTGAATACTCACAGCAATGATCCACTATCGCAATCCTACAAACCTTGTCACTCCTATAAACCTTGTATACTGCTGATGGCTCAATAGCCTTCATCACCACTAACTTACAACGCTCTCCTTAAATACTTTACATATCCCATCTTCTTCTTTTAGAGGTGATTGGAAATAGACGCGAATTTACAATCCCCAAAGACGCCTAAGAATATTATTGGAAAGGTTCCGTAAAGATTTGTCACAAATTCCTAATTTGAATGGATCAATAGCAAGTATTTTATTAACGATTGAAAATTTGAACAAAATATATACATAAAAATAAATATAAATATATATATATAGGGAGAGAGTGAACTGATACTAGGAATTGAAAAAAGAGCATGATTTGTCTGTATTGTTGTAACAATGCACACAAGGTTTGGCTACTTTGGTTGAAAAACCGGTTTGCGACGCCGAAGTCATTTTTTAACAGTTACATTGTTACAAAAATGAAAAGAAATCTGAATTGGCGTCGAAAACCAGCAATTAATTTAATTAATATTCGAAAAAACTATATTAACACCACGTGTCATTCACTACAAGCTTTAAAAAATTTATTTGAACTTGAGTGGATGAATAGAAAGTATTTTATTAACGATTGAAAATTTGTAAAAGATAAATATATACATAGAGAGAGTGAGATAATAGTAGAAATTGAAAAATTGATGGATTTTATTCAAGTTTTTCTCTAAACAATCGGTGAACAAGCTTTCCTTTTCATTTTCTTCTTTACGTAGAGGAGAAGAGACTAACTGCTTCACGAAGTTTTGGCTTATGCTTCGTCATATGACGCCATGTCTGTTAAGATAAACCTTTATGTTTATTGTTTGTTGGAGAATCAAGATCCAATTTCAAAATAAATCATCGGAAAAAGGGATCCTTCCAAAAATTCTTGAAAAATATCTATAAGGTTGTTAAAAGATGAACTATAATTTTTTTTCAGATTTTGGATACTTTGCCTTGATTTGGGTTCCAATTGAGCCCATATTACATACATTTTCCGTAAGATAGCTGGTTAGAAAAACGAGTTTTATCTTAAAAACTCATCCGTGTGAAAGGAGCAGTTAATCCCGTTCACCTAGTTTTCCAGTAGCGACTCAGAATTAACGATCCGACAGAAGTGAAAGAAAATTTTCTTTTGTGTCCCTCTCTACCTTGTTCTTTAAAAAAAGTAAAAATCCGAAAAAGGCAAAAGTTGTTTTAATAAATTAATTATATTAACTAATTAAATGTGTAATTAAGTTTTCTTTGAGACGTACATTATTTTCCATCACAGATGAAAATTGCAGTAAGTTTCCCATTTCTCGATGACTGCACTTAACAAATACATTTTTTGTGTACTACTTCTTAAATAACCCAAGAGAAATATAAGAATTTGATCCAAAAAAGAGGCTGTTTATTCAGTGCTGTAATTCTCTTTATCTCTTCCTATAGACTGCGGCATTCGAGCTCCTGCTATGCTCGCCCCCAATTATTTCACACATGCCATATTGGCGCCTACTTATAGCAGTAGGTTTCTTCCTCTTTCCACGTTTCCAATGCAAGATGGACACTTTTTCCACGGAGCATTGCATTTTAAATCCGGCTATTTACCATCCGACGAATCGTCTTCTTCCGCAAATGGGATGGGTTCAGAGTCATCCAACTCCAGTCTTCATGAGATACATTACCAACAGCCTGAAGTGCACGTGGTAGAGGAGTCAAGCGCAGCGTTTGATGAAGGAGGATCGGCTGACTCTCTGAATAACAAAGACAGTTCGGAGTTACTAGACAAAATAGAAAGGATGATTCAACGAATGGGAGGAATGGAAACCATATGTATCGAATATCCAAAACTGTCAAAAATTCTATTAGAAGAATTGAGTAAGCAATGCCCTGCCCCCGCGCCTTTTGCCAGCCTCCATAGTTTCTCTCACCAAGAGAACCCCGATCTGATAGGACAGTTTGCCTTTTACCCAGACTATGAAACACCCTGGGGAAGATATCAACGCGAAATCAAAGGCAGTGAAAGAAATTCAAAAAGTCTCAATCATGAATATAACAAAACCCTTACAGAGATGTTAACCGAGTTACATTCCCAAAATTTTTCTGTTCATGTTAGAGACGCTGAAGTCAAATTGAAATCTTCATTAAGTGCACAAGAGCTTCATTCATTAGCACACGGGCAACCATCTTCCACAAGTTTGAAATTATCATCAAATATGAAAACAAACTTGGAAAAAGAGAATTCCAATCAAACGTTACTTGATAATTCATCTCACTCCCTAACTGAATCCTTTCACTCAAAAACAAGTAAGGAGGACATTAACACAAATCTCAAAAATGTTGATCAAGGGATACTAAATCAATTCTCTAGAGCAAAACATGGAACAAATGAAAAAGTATATATTATGCGCCCAGGTATACTTCCTCTCAAGAATGATTCCGATGGCGAAGGGCGGATGATCAGGGGAAGTGGACGCTGGAATATGAGGGATCCTAACTTCAAACAAAAAAATAAGCAAGAGTCAAAAAATCAAAACCTATTTTCTCATGAAGACACAGAGAGAGAATCTAGAACCGAATTTCATGAGAAAAATAGTCAAACGGAAGCCGGTGAGCAACAAATTTACTCAAATAATGAACACCGGGTGAACGAAGAAAAGGAGAATCAACAATGGGCTACTCAAAAGGATGTGACTGAAAATCTGATGCTCCAAATAAAAACGCAAGAAAAAACAGAGGGAATAGCATTTAAAAAGATAAACAGTCGGAATAATGCAAATAAAAATGACTTTTATGATGGAAGTGAAATGTGGAGAGGCATAAGAATGGGACTTGGTATAAGAAACAGTCCAATAGAAGTGCAGGCAACAATAAACGATGGTAATAAAATGATCCACTTAGATCCTAAAGGTTGGAATTATAGAAGTCAGCGAACTGAAATTGCAGAGAATTCATACGACACAATTAGAAAAGGAATAAGTGATACTAATCAGCAAATGGCAACTAAAAAAGACAAAATCCACCCTCAACAAAATTTCGGATTAGAAGATGATCAGAGGACTGGAAATTCTGAAACATTACATGGAAGTGAGACGATATATTTAACGAAAAATAAGGAAAACACCAAAGAGAAAGGAAAATGTTTTGAAAGCAAAGATGTGGGGATTCATATTCCTAATGAAAATGAAAAGGTTGATCTACAGGAAGAGAAGCAATATCCCGGAAGTGTATTTCATCTAAAAATTAAAGCTGAAGACATTCAAATTAAAGATGAAGTAGGTCACTTACCGACTCCAAATGGAATTCCTGAACCTATTTCTGCTTCTTCCGAATTGGAAGACAAACCTGAAAAAACAATAAACCGAAGTGAAAAAGAAGAAGCTACCCAAAAAACAGAAAATGAAAGCCTTTTAACTTCTTTAAACTCATCTTCATTACCATCTCAAATTGAAATTCAACACAGAAATATAGAGGGAAACTTTGAAAGAGTATCAGAAAGATCTGATATTCAACCATCGAGTTTAAATTATAAGGAGAAGGAGACAGTGATTCCACCTCAAAATGAAAATGATAGTTTTAAATTAGTCGGAGATAAACTTATATTTCACTCTTCAAATTTATACGTCCAAAGTACTGAAATTGTTCCTCTAAGGGGAAGAAAAGGAGACACTCAACAAAAAATAAATGAACATTTCACAATTGTAAAGAGTTTCCTAAAAGTACACGATAAGGCTCCAGAAAGTGTAATAAATCTCTTAAATGAAGATAACAGTTTTAAGATAGAAAAAGTATCCGAGTCTTCAAAAATAAAAGTCAAAAGTGAAAAAAAGGAACTCAAAGCTGTTGAAGATAACTCCAAAATGAAAGAAAATATTGGTGCCCGATCTTCAGCCGTGACAGGCGTAGCAAGCGGAATCACAGTTCAACTGGAAACAGAAAGCGAAGACTCTAAAATGGAGACTGAAGTTACCTCGCTGTCTCCAGTAGAGGAGAGAATATTAATGCAGGCTGAAGAAATGGGCTCTAAGAACAAAAAAAATTTTGATTCCTACTCATCAAATATAAAAGACAATAACGAGCATATTGCAAAGCAACTCAAATCGGAAGAAAATGACTCTAAAACAGAAAGTACTACTATTGATTTCGTTTCTTCAAACATGAAAAACAATGAATTCCCATCTAACACTACAACAGAAAAAAACGTCTCCAGAACAGGAAATAACTCCGACACTATTTTCCAAACATTAAAGAACAAAGAGAAGGAAATAAAAAATGGACGCAGAAATGATAATAGCGTCGCACTTCATGGATACGCTGGTGAAGCCTTTCAATCTTCAAATACTGATGCCAAAGATATAAGAATTCCAGTTCATCCCAAAAATAAAGAAAATTATTCCGAAATAGGACTAAGGCTCACTCCTGCTTTCCAGTCTTCAAAAATAAAAAGCAAAGGTGACAAAATTATCATTCAACAGGAAACCAAAGAGGACTCCAAAACAAGCAATCCAGATACTGAGATTATATTTAAATCCTTAAATATACAGAAAAAAATTCCAGAGGCTCCCAATATCCAGCTAAGAAATAAAATGGATGTCGTACGAGGAGGAAAAGAAACCCTGGAAATTCCAGTAAATCCATTCAACTTAAGAAATAAAGCAGCTAATTTTATGATGAAATTCCAAAATGGAGAAGAGAACTTTAAAATAGAACCAGGAGTCTCAGAAACAGGTACAGAATACGAGACTGAAAAAATAGTAGCTCAATATTATGTTAGCCTCAAAAAGGAAGGAAACGAGGAAATGGCAGCCACAAAACCTAGTTTCAAAGACAAAACTAACAAAACTCTAAAAAGTTTCAGAACATATAAAACTGATTTGCACAATAATAAAGAAATCCACGAAGCTGTTTTCTCGTTTTCTAGCTCAAAAAAAGGAACCTTGAGTCAACCTCACTACAAAAATGAAACAGATACTCCCAATACAAAGGAAATAAATTTAGAAATTACATCCGAATCCACAAACTTGAAAGACGAAGTTCCAGAAAATCCACTCCAACACAGAAAGATTGGAACGCACTTATTCAAGATCATTAAAACAGGAACAACATTTTCTTTACCGAAAGTGGAAAATTTAACAAAACCAGCGGGGAGTAGAAATGAAACGATACATTTAAAGAAAGAAGAAAGTGCTCAAATTTCATTTCATTCTCCAAACATAGATGATGGAATAACAAATACCAGATCTCAAACTGTAAATGAAAATGTTGAAAAAAATAATTTTAAAACCCAGCTTCAGACTTCGGACGGGAAAGGCAACGTTAATAAATCTATAGTTCTTTTTAATGATCAAGATGAAAATGAAAATGAGGAAAAAACTGCTGAAAGTGAATTAGAGTATTTAAATACACAGGAGAAAGCAGGAAAAGAATATTTTAATCAAAACGATAATTCGAAAGGTGTAGAATTTAAAGAAAAATTAAGTTTCGGAGCACGATACAAGTTCCACGGAATTGAAAATTTCAATAGGTTTGATAATAACAAGAACGGAAATGTACAGCAGGGCAACGGTTTACGTCAGACGGCTATTCACCCTATACCTAATTCAGGAAAAGAATTTTTACAAAATAGACATAATTATTCAGAAATCAGAAACAAAGAACGTGATTACATTCAAACTTTCATTCACTCGAATGAGGATGAATTAAAAAGGGGCTATCTTTTTACAGAAAATCCGAAAGGAGTTGAAAACCTTTCTGAGACTGATTATCAAAAAAAAATTAATCATTCTATTAGTACAATATATTCTGAAAAAAACACATTCAGTACATACCCAGAAAGCAATAATGAAAACGGTGAAACCAATTTAACTTTTGCCATGATGAAGCCAGATGCAAAGGATTTTAAGCAAAAACATGACATTTTCCCCAATATAGATAGTGTACGTGAAACAATAAATCCAATCGAAGTCAATCATATTCGGTTGTATGCCAATTTTTCAGAAGAAAGTGACCCTGATAAAGATTTGATTAATAGAAGTTTAAAGTCAACTCAGGTGACGTTCATTCCTCCTGAAAATATTACAAGAGTTTTCGACAGAGATTCGCATATCAATAAAATGGATTCCTATAGTATGAATTTCAGAAACCATATGGAGTTGAAAAATAGCTTTGAAGGAAAAGATAGTCTGCAACTAGCTCAAAAGATAATTAATTCTGATCAAAATGAGGAAAACAAAAAGTATTTAAACACAGAAATCCCTTCAGAAGTCGATTTCACTTCTCATACATCAGCAAGAAAAGCAAACAATTTGCTTTCCAGAACATCCATAGAATTTAATTCCCAGTCGTTGAAATCAGATAAAATAAAAACACCAAAATTCCAAGTATTCCCAGTAGTACGAAATAAGGAAAACTATTTTTCCACAACCACTGATCCCCAGCATCCGGTTATATTGTTTGCATCACAAAACTTCGAAGCTGCTAGTACGATATTATCTTCATTTTCAACGAGTGATGAGGAGGATTCCGGACCCAAATCTCTGAAGATAAAAACATTAAATCTCAATGGTGATCCCTTCGACAAAGAAACAGCCACTTCTGGCAAAATACTTGCTGCACCAGATATCTTGGAAGGGTCAAATACTTCTGTTGAAATAGAAGATGTAGGTACATCCTCCAAAAGCACTGCTAAGCAAATACCAAAGCTCATCCCTTCCATAAACTTTCAAACGAGAAATGGTAGATTCAGATCACTTCCATTTATAAGAATAAAAAGGAATGCAGAAACGCATTTAAATATGGATGAGAAGCATCACATGCATGGGCAAGAGGCCGAGAAACCCGAGATTAAAGATGAAGTGGATGACACACGGGCAAAGAAGACCCTCAATCTAAAAATTGTTTATGGGAAAGTAGAAACTCCTTACAGCCCGAGTGAAGCGATTCCTCTTTCCAACTTCGGAATGATTTCCAAAGATGATGAGTTTGAAAAGATTTTGCGCCTTGGCTACAGGAACCATCTTCTTAACAAGGGGAAGGTTTCAGTTCTGCAACTGAACAAAAATGTCAGCGTTTATAAACCTGGAGAAATCAAAGAAGATGAAGAAGAAAGTTCCGAAGATGTAATCATAGGTCATCGAAGAAACATAAGCAGTCATCAACCCCAGTTCATTATTGGTGGCAGAAATGAAGACACGCCTTGGCCTTGGGTGGTAAGTAGAAGAATGTCAATGTTATAAAAAGGGAGGGTTCGAATCAAACTAAATTTTCATTTCGAGGTATCTTAATACACATCCATCGACTATAATCGTGTCTGCGACTGCCAAATCCTGTTCTTGATTATTTCATCAGGGGTAATCCAGCCTTTCACTCATCATTATTCTGAAGATATTTCATTTTTAAATATTTTTCCTTATCTTACAGCGTTTTGAGTGTTGAATTACTTTAGAAGATACCAGATCAGCTGTTGCTTAACCCTTAACTACACACTGTTGCATTTCTGCAACATATGATTTAATATAATTTAACAGACTCACTATTTTTTTAATTACCTACAAATCACTTATCTGGGAAAAAAAGTTTACTGCAACGAAATACATGGTAATTTTGTCACAAGATGGAAGTACATTTTTTCCAGAAATCGCAACAATAATAGAAATCTCTGATGCCTCAAGAACTGTGTTTTTGCTATAAAAGGAATCCATTATACACTGCTGGCCACCGTAAATGCAACACCAAGAAAGACAAGAGATAGCAAAACCAAATTTATTTTCTGGATAACCAAGTCTCAAATTATTAAATTTATAGACTTCTGTGAAGTGTGGCTCTTGTCAGAATCAGTAGCCAGAGTAAGCGCCATTATTGGAGATCACCGCTGCCATACGCCTCGGCAATGATTCAAAGAGATTTTGGGTGTTTTCTTGGGGTACAGCAGACCACGAAGTTTCCACACGTTGCCAAAGTTGATCTGATGTGGCAACTGGGGTTATAATCTGGCTCAATCGTTGAGCAACCATGGACCACATGTTTTCTATAGGCGAAAGAACCGGAGAGCGAGCCGACCAGGGAAGAAATTCTATCTGGTGATTGAAGAAGTACCTTTGGACAATGCGTGCCACGTGTGGTCGAGCATTATCCTGTTGAAATAGGGCTGTGACCAAGCCCTGAAGGTAAGGAAGGACAACTGGCTCCTACACATCGGAGATGTAGTGCTGGCTGTTTAAAGTACCGGCAATGCGTACTACAGGAGTACGAGAGTGATATCCAATACCGCCCCATACCTTAATAGCCGGTGCAGGATCAGTATGGCGATGCATAACGCAGCTGTTCAGCACCCTCTCTCCGCTGAGTCTCCAGACTCGAATCCGATCATCGTGGTGTTGCAGACAGATGCGTGACACGTCAGTAAAGACAACTTCATTTCATTCTGCCGCTGCCATCTTTCTTTCATCACACCAATGGTGTTAGAGACGTCTGTGGCTCTTCGCCAAGGGTAGATCAAGCAATGGACGTCTTGCGGACAGACCACTCTGCTGTAAACGGCGTCGAATGTTACGCTCAGACACAGAATGATGCGTTACAGACTCAATATGCTATGCTAAGGTTCGTGATGGGTTCGAGCGATCCGTCAATGCCATGTGCACAATTTGCCTGTTCACACGTGAAGTGATGCTCTGAGGTGGATGCGATCGATCACGTCGTTCCGTCGTACCCTCCTGCATCCAATGGCCACATATCCGCATTACAGTTGTTTGTTTTCGTCCCACACAACTACCGATTTCCCTGAAAGATAATCCACAATCTCTCGGTAGGTCACTATCCTTCCTCTGTCGAACTCGAAAACTTGATCAAGAGCTGATCGTTGTTTTCTACGAGACATAACTGATCGTTTTTTGAAAAAACCACAAGAAAAACACAATTGCCGAACTTGAAATCGTCGAAATCTCCAAGCCTTAAATAGCGCTTTAAGGTGGCGCCACAGGCGCGCGTGATGTGTGTCTGCGCTGAAATTCTAATCATTTGCATATCTCACATCCGCTAATGCATGTTGTAAATTTCATGTTATTTGCATGCTTCTTTCAGGGTGTTGCATTTACGGTGGCCAGCAGTGTATTTTATGCTTTCTCTTGTAAATTGACAAAATAGATTACCAGATTAGAAATTTAAACATTTTATGAAGAATAATAAAATCCTCATATTAAAAAAGTTTTGTAATTTACAGCACTACTGCGCAATGTTGCACTTTTGCAACAAACAAAAAATGACTAAAATTCAATTTAAAACTGCTTAATTCTTTTTTTCATATTTTTCCCTTTTATTATTACTTGAGAACTACTG
Source organism: Trichonephila clavipes (assembly GCA_019973935.1). Taxonomy (NCBI): domain Eukaryota; kingdom Metazoa; phylum Arthropoda; class Arachnida; order Araneae; family Nephilidae; genus Trichonephila; species Trichonephila clavipes. The sequence continues at coordinate 114,193 of BMAU01021392.1, read as the reverse complement.
ATATAATTTTTTCATAGAAATTTAAAAAATTGTGAAGTTAAGAGTTAAGGCTATCTTCGGCTAATGTTAAAGAATAGGGGCCGAATTCGGAATATTTTTTTCAGATGTAAAAGTACTCAAACATTAATATTATATATATATATATATATATATATATATATATATATATATATATATATATATATATATATATATATATATATTCTGGCTACACTATTCTGTAGAGAGAATCACTTATTTTATCATACTACTCATTTTTATCCGAGTTGACACATTTTTCTTTTATAAAATGTGTTTTGCATTTTTTCCTATACCGTAATGCTAAATGAGCTATCCCTTCACATTTTAAAGGGAAAACTAATTATTTATGAAATATTTTGAAATTTTAAAAACACTCTATTATAAACAAATGTATGAGTCACAAATTTTTATAAAAATTGAGGCATATTTCTGTTTGAACCACATCCAGTTCGCGCTCTCATCCATATGACGGAAACAATTATTTGGCCAAGATTTAAAATTGACCCATCTCCAACTTAGGCAACAGAATTGAACCTTTTTTTTCTTTTTGATGAAAAACATTTTTCCGATTTTTCAACGTTTATACGAAACAAATTACTTGCTAAAATATCCAACCCTATATATATATATATATATATATATATATATATATATATATATATATATATATATATATATATATATATATATATATATATATATTAATAGTTCCCTTCCCAAACACAATTGCTCTCTTTTCTTTTAAATTCTTCTTTTCTTCGGCTCTTTGCATTTTTCACCTAATATTAGAATCTTTATTGATCGAATGGTTAATTCTAACTCGCACCCAGAAGAGGGCTCTTGGAGAAGGGACCGAGAAATTTAAAATCCTTAATCATGAAAATTACTACATAAAAACTGCAAAACATTTGAGCTGCTAATTCGCTTGCTTAACAAAGCACCTTGAGGACGTGGTGTGTTTTTACGAGAGATCTTGACAGGGGGAACGTAGCCGCCCACAACATGCTATGCAGCCACCGGAAGAATTTTAACTTGTTTCGATCTTTATTTACATCGCACTCTAAAGTAACGTGAGAAGTGTTGGCAGAGAACCTATAAGTTTTAAACTCATGGCTTCAAAATACGAGGTATCTTAACAAAAATGGTACTACCACTCTCATCATAACTAATAAGAAAAAAGAGAATAATTAATTGAAAGTTCCATAAAATTTAAAAGATGCTATCAAAATTATTAACAACAGCTCACAGCCGTTCTAAAAGAAAGCTTCTCACTGGTAGCTGTGGATCAGTTTTAAACTTTGTTCAAATGAGGAAGATAACACATGATCTGGCATCTCACTCTCCAAACAATTCCTTCACACCGACGTGAAGACTTTGAGCGTTCCAAGTTTAGAGTACATCAGCCCCTCTACGCAATATACTCTAAATGTTACCAGGACGCGAACCCAGTACTTAAAAACTTCTGTCAGGGTTTCGGGACCATGATCAATCGAATACTTAGGTCAGTAGAGAATTTTGAAGTCACAACTCAAGGATTTATTCTCCTTTCAAAAATTATCGCCAATCTTACATACTTTTCTTAGTAACCAATTGTAATTCGAAGAAAAATTTTCCGATTAGATTTGTACCCTTGTAAAGAGTGGGGACAAATAAGTGATAAAAAATAATTTCTTCTGAAGAATTTAGTATGCTCATCAAAAGGTGAGATATTTTTTTTTATTTTTTCGAGGTAATCATTTTTTTAACTTGTTATTCAGTACTAAAGGAACAAAACTGCGTTATTTTTCGATTGATTTATTGACTTCATTAAGAAGTCTTATTAATCCTTACACAGAGAGAACAAAAAGAAAGACCCTTTTTCCCCTCTGTTTGCAAAACTCATTTAAAGATCAGACGTTCTAAAAGATAATGACTCCTCCCCTTGCACACAGAACTCCATTTATTTTATTTCATGTATAACGTATTATGAAAAGTTTTTCACTCTACAACTAGCAGTTATTTTGTCCCATTGTTTTCTATAGCCCCATGACTAATGCTCTTAAAATATCCCTCAGGTTGGAATCTACGAAAAAGAATCGATGAAGTTCATTTGTGGCGGAACTTTATTCAATGATCGCCATATTCTCTCAGCTGCTCATTGTTTCGTCAAATTTTCGTGAGTAACTAAGCAATTTTTTTTTACTTTCAATCACTTGTATACTTTAGATTTTATCTATTGTTCCTTTATATATATACACAGTAGGTCAAATAAAGTTCAAGACTCGTCCCAAAGCAAAGGTTGTAATGGTGCCGTGAGAGTAAATGTACGTGCGTGAAAGCGTCCATCATGTGCTAGCCCACTGCTAAGAAATTGTGCCCATTTAGTTAAGTAGCTGAGAGAAGATGAGCGTTTGTTGCAGAAATGAATTTTTTCATTTTGATTTTTTTAAGGGATCAAAGAGTTGAAATTAAAAATATCGCAAAACTTAATAAAAGGGTTTGGGAAACATACCAACTCATGAAACAAGTTTACGGTGACTGTTGTTTAAGGACATCAAATTTTTTTGTATGACACAAACTTTTTAGGATGAAAAAGTTACGATAAAAGATCATCAGTGTAGTGAAAGACCCATTTCATCTAGTAAACCTGAAGTTATTGAAAAAGTTGGAAATTTCGTGGAAAATGATCGATGTGCGTCACCGACAATGATCAAAGACTCTTTAAACACGAGCAAAGAAATGACATAAACATCATTTATGAAGTTTTGGGCAAAACAAAAGTGTGTGCTAAATTTGTTCCACCTACTTTAACCATTGAACAAAAAGCAATGAGAAGTGCATACTTCAGAGACATCATTTAGCCACTGAAAACAATCCAAACTTCTTCAAGTCCAATGTTTCAGATGAAGAGAAACCGGGTATTTCCAATATGATTGTGAAACAAAGTGACTAAGTGTGGAATGGAAATTACAAAATTTACCGCAAGTGAAAAAAACAAGGAAAGTACCATCCAAATTCAAACAATGATCTTTACATTCTTCGATAGCAAGGGTATTATCCACAAAGAGTTTGTTACAACTGGGCAAACAATTACAGGTCAGTACTACTTAGCTGTTTTAAAGCGTTTGATGTCTAGAATTCGCGCGTTCAGAATTTCAAAGTAAAAGCAGTAGGTGTTTGTTTCTTTACAATGCACCCAGTCACACCTCTCTTATTATTAATCGATGTTTGGCAAAAAAGAATGTTTTTGTGTTGCACCATCCCCCATATTCACCTGATTTAGCACCCTGTAATTACTCCTTATTCCCGAAGCTTAAAATGAAGTTAAAAGAATATTATTTTGAAGATATTTCGACCATACAAGTGTCTTCGACTCATGCTTTGCACGCCATTCCACAGAGCGATTTACAACAGGCGTTCGATTTATTAATAAATCACTGTAAAAAATTCATTGAAGCCAGAAGGTACTAACAGGAATTGATTTCTTCTTTCCATTTCTTTTACAGGACTAGTCTTATAACTTATTTAACGCACTGTGTACATAAGATAAAACGAGCTTATATGGATCAGATAAAAATAGGTATACTTCTAATCCATTGCATTTTTTTCGCTTGAAAATTTGACAATTTTGTGCAAAAATGTTAATTAAAATCTAAGAGCTGCTCACTTGTTTTCTTTACAAAAAAAAAAACAGATTGACATTCCTTTTAAAATATTGAAATAAACTCTTAACATAGTTTTGACGTAAAACTTAAAACATTCCAATTCTTTAACTAAATTAAATGAAAGAATTTTGTCTTTTGATTCTAAGAATAAAATAATCAGTTGTTTTTATTTAAAATTTACTGTTCTATAAAAAAATACTTCTACTCTTCTTAAACTTTTTTTCTGTTCTGGTTAAGAAAAACAGAAATGAAATGAGTTGTGAGTTAAATGCTCTGGAAAAGAAATAATTTTTAAAAAAATATATTTCTCTTTCACACAGATCACACATAATATTGCATTTGGAAAATTTTGATAATTTCAATGAGTTGAAGTCTGTTATTCACCGCATTTTTAATCTGTTGATCTTTTTCGCTAATGCTGAGTTTGATCGAAAGAAATGAACATCCTACAAGAATTAAAGATGTTCTTGATTTGGTGTTACACACTGTATGTTGTTACAATCAAAACCACCATGCCGTGTGTGTCATCCCCCTAGATTAGGGTTAAAAACTGAGCAATTTTTAACCAAGGAAAATCAATTCAAAACTCCTTTTTTAAGTTTTAATTTTAAAAAAAATTTGTAATTTATTATTATTATATACTAAAGCTTCCTTTATCTTATCTTGTGTATTTATACTTGGAGCTTGTGCATTGAATAGGCTGTTCTGATGGAATTTATGCCCTTTCAATGACTTTTCTACAATTAAAAACCTATTTTAGTTAGTGTTGGGAATATCTAAATCTTTGGTATATGTGTATAATCTAAGTCAGAGGTACTCAACCTTTTATTCTGCCAGGCCGCATACATACGTTAGCTATTTCACGCGAGCCGTAACATGAGAATTAATGGGGGTGAAAAAAAGCTTTAAGATTAAGATAACATAGAAAATTTAAATGCAGAAATTGATCAACAAATTAAAATTCTCTGCTTACCACTCTATTATTCAGGTGAGGGCTTTGATTTTAGATTTTTAGATAATTATCGTAGGTTATATGAAAACAGAAATTTAGGGAAATTTTCAACATCCAAAATTGAAAAGTTCGAATGTGTGTATCCTAATGTGCTCAGTGCAAACAGAGTATTTTCCTGGCTTAAACAGTAGAACACAAGTGAATAAACTGGAAGACAGTGTAGGCTTAATCCAATTTATAACTAGAATTGCTGAATGGAAAGAAGAACCCAATTTTTTGTCTCTTACTTCGCTTTCCAAGAACTGCGTTCTTATTGATTAACTAAATATTTTTATAAGAGAAAAACTGTCACACACAAGTAAGTAAATGCTTGTCTCAATTCTGAGAGAGAAGTTATGGATTTTAAGGACAAGAAAGAGAAAGAGTGTGTGTCATTAGAAACTTTGTAAGCTATAGGTGACACAATACAGGATCTGAATCTGTATCTTTACCAGCTCATAGAGAAAGAGAAACTAATGCGTTTGAAGTAATAGGTATTGATCTTGCCAGACCTTTCTTTCTCAAAAATGGGGGGAAACTGTAGACCATGTGTCGTGCAACGCATTCAGAGCTGGTCCCTTCTTATTCAACAAATAACTTTTTGCTGTGCTTATAACACTGTATCCTCCGAAGGGACAGTCCTTCCATCGTGTACACCGTACTAACGTTAAAAGTGTGGATTGGGACCTGGAAAGGTCACACATTGAGCGAAAAACAGAAAATAAAATCACTCCTCCCGCTGTAGATGTGTGGGAAGTTCAATAAGAGATCTGTTGAAATGCACTTTGGGCAGTTGTGCCTAGGAGTTCAAGATTCCAAATTTCACAAAATAGTCAAATTTTGAGTGAAACATATTTAAAAGATTTTTAAGAAAAACTTCGAAGGAAATTCCAAGCTGTATTAGAACAAAAACTCAGTCTCAAAGTTTCTCAGGTTGTTTTTGTCAAAAGTTCTAAAAAAGATAAAACTTATGGGGAATTTCTTGAGTTGCTTCCTCGTACAGATGTGAGAATTCACACCATAAAACTTGTAAGGCATTGGCTCGTAGGCGTTGCCTTACTCCTACGTTTTCCTCGTCCCCTAGGGGTGTGGGAGTGAATGAAGAACCAGGCGTTGCCATAATCTTAATATCTCTTTATTAAGATCTTAACTAAAACACTATACAATAAGAATATTAATATTTTAACTTAGTGGATCGGAGGTGAAGAAACACACAATACGTATTACCCAATAAGTTTGAACCTGACTACTATATTTAACTTTACCAATTACTCCTAACCTCTGCATATACACAGTTCCTAGAAGTTATAATAGAACGATCCTACCTCTATATCTTGGGGAGCAGCAACTCTCTCGGATCCTAAATCACGTTATGATTTATCTCATGTGGAACGATATCCACCTTGATTTGAACGCACTGGCACGAATAGTTCAACTCTAGAATATCGGCTCACTTCTCTAACTTTAACTTACGCGCTTAAACACAGACAAGCACAATCACTTCCCAAAGGCTACACTGCTTACGCTAAACTTCTGCTATTTAAAAGGTTCTTAATTTGCCTAATCACGCTTCACTTCTAGATTTGGTTGGAAAGAATTTGTCTTTTTCGGCACCAAAGACTCCAAGAGGACAATTAATGGAAAGCGCGATGAGCCCGTCACAAGCCCTCCAAGAGGCAAAACGTGAGTTATTCTAGGGTATTAATGGCCGTTAAGAAATTACATGCATAAATTTTATCTTTCCAAATTTGCCTCAAATTTTATCTTTCCAAATTTGTCTCAAATTTTATCTTTCAAATATATTTATATTTCAAATTTTATCTTTCAAATTTTATCTTTCCATACACTAGAACAAAAATTACAAGTGTTTTAATAAAAGAAGATGCCATAACTTTACACAAGATGTCAAACTTTAAAATGTGTTTTACTCGAAATGTGTTTTTTTCGAAAAACTCAAACGGGGACAGCGATTGCTCAAAAAGTTTTGAATATAATTTGCTGAAATTTTTTGTGAATGTTTCGTATAACAGTAGAAGTGTTTTGATTTTCAGATTTATCAATAACTTTTTGATTTCAAAATTTACAGTACTTTATGTGAATATAATCACTGTTTTTTTAAGCAATTTCATATAGTCACTAAGATACAGTGCTCTAGTTTTTGTAAAAATTAAACTATCTATTATCCTGAAGGTCATTTCAAACATGAATAACGAAGTAACACATTAAAACTGAAAAATTGATAATTTGTTCAAAACACTTTTGTACAGAGCGGGCCCCGTTTATGTAATTTTTTGTACATTTTCCCCAGTTTTTCCCATTTTAATAATAATAAATTTTTTTTCTAATTTCAATTTTACGATTTTTTCCTTAAAATATACTAAATAAACCTAAAAATCACAAAAAAATCCCATATCTTCATTTTTTCAAAAAAAAGTTGTCGCAAGTAGTCGGATACCTTAAGAGAAAATATACTTACCTACTTTCAAGGACTTTTTAATTTTTCTTTGATGATTTGAGAAAAAATCCAATAAAACTAAAGAAAATGTTCCAAATGTGCGTGTCCTTAAAAAAGGACATAAATCACAGACACTTTTCGCTAATACAGAAATGTTATTTTCCAGTAAAACTGTCATATTTTGTACACGTTTTGCTGTCGTTTAATGATCTACAAATAAGCATTTTGAACTTTTTCTTCCTTGCATCTTTTTGACAAGGCGAAGTGCTATATTTATGGCTTCATAGTTTTTTTGATAAAGTTCTTTAGGCAGCATTTGAAAACTTCAATTCAACTCAAACGTTTCATGTCTATCGCTTTTCTCATATTTACTTTCGCTATCACGATTAATATGCATTATTTCATCAGGTTCTTCAATTGCTTGATCAGTTTCATCTTCCTTCAATAAAGAGATCACAAATGCCCATTTTTTTATATTCTGCTCATTTATATTTATAAACCATAATAAGTCGTACAACACAGCAATCAAAACCACAAAGTTAATCATAGGGAAAAGTATAGCATATTCATAGAAAATATTTTTGAACAAAAGTGGTCGTGCAGGGAACTCGATCAAAACAAGTACCTTGATTGTAAAAAACCGTTTGCCACTCTCAAAAAAGAGGCATACATGTGACAAATTCATTTGAGTTTGCATTAAGACTGTCTAATAGGAGGATACTGTCAAGGTCACTGTTAAGGAATAAACAGTTTTACCAGAATTTGGAGTGATTCAGCGCCTCATGCGACCGTTTCATGTAAAAAGTGAATTCAATACAAAAACATCGATGTCAATTCTAAAAAAAAATAGTTTAAAACTCATAAAATACATCTCATACAACTCATAAAAATACATCTTGGCCAAATAATCCTTCAAAGTGCTAAATATGCTTATCAATATATCATAAAACTCATTTACCTGGAGGAAAAAAGCAACAGAAAAATTTTATCTACAGCTTTCCTAAAAGAAAAAGAGACGGAGTTAAACATGCCAGTAAGCTTGAAGGTCAAAGAGATGATAATCAAAAGTAGTATTCTAAGGGTTAAAGGGAACGTAATAAAAAAATCTCTCATCGTGGGATTACAGGAAAGCAAACAAAATATCTTTTTTTATTTGGTTTTAGGATCAAAGATAGCTAATGAGCTTTGAAAATGGAAAACCAGATGATATATATATATATATATATATAAATTATATCAGTGTAAATGTGCATTTTTTACTTTGTCAGAAAGCATTTTGTTTTACTTCATTCCAAAAAATAATTTTTTAAGCCTTTTTTTATATTTTCAATATGCTCGCGCCCCTCTCGCAGGGGTATCGCGCCCCCCCAGGGGGGCCCTCCCCACAGTTTGAGAAACACTGCTATAATCATTTCTGTCATGAGTCGGTCTATGTAAAACTTCCGAATTTTTCCAATTCATCCGTCTAACGTCATCAGTAGACATACTACGCTCATTCCAACCTCGTCTTTCAACATTATCACTATTCCTTAACCCCTGCATTTTCTTGCATGAACATCTTTCCTCGAATTTTGCTAATACCTCCAACAACTGAGCCGTGGTTTTCGGGTTCCTGACACCTACATAATCTTGGACCTGAGGTTCAGGCCGAACAAAAATATGATCCACTAAAGCTTCCTCCGACATACAAAGTCCAAGTTTCTTATGAACCTTCAACAGGTCATAAATAAAATCTGTCGGTTCCTAATCCCTACTCTTTTGGGACGAGTAAAACTGACTTTCTAAATCCTTTCTATTACGGACCACGGGGAAGGTTTTTGTCAAAGCCCCGCCTTGAAATGTGCAAAGCCCGTGGCTGTATTCTGCACTGACGCTCACCCAAATATTTCGTACCAAGGCGATGACCTTTCAAATACGCACATGCTAAATCACTGGATATCTCTAGCTATTTGATATGATTGTCTATACCCTCTATAAACTCCTCTACATTATCGGACCGAGAAAAATATACCTCCGGCAAACCTCTTAACCTTGCAAAACCTCCTACCTCGAGGGTTAGGGAAATTCAACCTGGCTGGGCGCCATTGTAAGGCATTGACCCGTAGGTGTTGCCTCACCCCTACGTTTTCTTCGTGACCTAGGGGTGTAGGAGTGAATGAAGAACCGGGTGTTGCCATAATCTTAATATATCTTTATTAAGATCTTAACTTAAACACTATACAATAAAAATATTAATATTTTAACTTAGCGGATCTGAGGTGAAGAAACACACAATACGTATTACCTAATAAGCGCGAACCTGGCCACTATATTTAACTTTACCGTTTACTACTAACTTCTGCATATACACAGTTCCTAGTAGTTAATAGAAAGATCCAACCTCTATACCTTGGGTAGCACGAACTTTCTCGGATCCTCAATGTCGTTTCTTTATCTCTGTGGAATGATATCCACCTTGACTTGAACGCACTAGCGCGAATCATTGAACTGTTAAATATTGGCTGACTTCTCTTACTTTAGCTAACGCGCTTAAACACAGACTAGCATAATCACTTCCTAAAGGCCACACTGCTTGCGCTAAACCTCTGATATTTAAAAGGTTCTTAATTTGCATAATCACGCTTCGCTTCTGGATTTGGTTGGAAAGAATTTGTCTTTTTCGCCCCCAAAGAACCCAAGAGGACAATTAATGGAAAGCGCGATGAGCCCGTCACAAATTGAGTTGCTGTAACTTTATAATTATTCATCCTATTTAGAGAATGTTTCCATTGGAAATCCTTTCTACTGAGTTTACAATGTCTAATGATGGTCCATTGAGTCACTGATGATCCTTCCTTTACTAATGATGTCTGGGGGAATGCAAAGATGCCTTCAGATGAAGCTGTCTTTGATATTTCTAAAAGGGTTTCGAGATGTGGACAATAGATCAATGCTTTGAACATAGCATTTGTGTCTGAATACTCAAAAAGGGTAGAGAATGTTGTGCTTCAGTTCATCAAGCCCCAAGCCATATGTGTCTTTTAGCCTGGTTCAAGGGAAGATGTTTAACTTTCAACTGTTGAGAATTAGCTATAAAATTTTCTCATTTTAGTCTTAGTTTGTAGTTTTTTTAATTATATGCTTTGACTTTGCCTTGTGTATATGTGCTCGTTCATTATTTATGTTGTTTTTGTTTACCTTGTACCGCATTTATTGGATTTTCTACATCTAAAAACCCATTTGGGTAAGTAATGTCGCTTCAAAAAAAGTATACAGAAATCCTTCTACAGTACATTTTTAACGTCACTCAGGTAGAGAAGCGAGTCTTTTTAATTTTAAATATATTTCACTATGATAAGAAAAATTCACAGTCGGTCGAAAAATATGTTGTCCTTGTTAGTAATTTTCATTTTAAAGTTAACCGCGTGATCATTGGTAGAAATTATTTAAAGCTTCCAGTGGTAAAATCAATCCATCTTAACATTAAACATTTGTTATCTGTAGAATTTTCATTACGATACACAATAACACACACTAGGAGAACTAGATATTTTTTTATTTAAAATTACTGCACAGTATCCAAACTGAAGGATGTGAATTTGGTAAAGTATGAATACGTTGAAATTCTAAAAGATAGTTATTTTCTTAATTATCTTAAGCAAAAGTGACTGCTTGTAATGTAATGTTAAATCTAGTTGTCATTGCAAATCTACAATATAAAATATTAAAGCTGTTAACAGAAATTTCTCCTGAATTAATGTGTTCAGCAGACTGGCGATATCCTCTGAGGAAAAGCTCAAGTGGTGTTACAATAGTTTTCCATTCTTAAGCTTCAACAGAAATACCAAGTGTTTTTAACGTGACTCTTAAGATCATGTTATGTGTCCTCGTCACATCACTATTTCACAAGTATTTTAGAAAGCAGTGAGTCTTTATGTGAAAGCAAACTAATAAATAAAGCATTAAGTAAACTCCTTGAAAGAAAATAAATGGGTACCCTGATCTATTGCAGTAAAGAAGCCCGCTTCACTGTGATCATAGGATCGTTGAATAGGTGGAACAAGAGTATTCACACTATGGACAAACTCCATGACGTGAAGCAATTGTTCGTCCACGAGGGATTCAAAATGGAGTGTTATTGCAACGACATCGCCATCTTGCGACTCGAGCATCCCTTGGCCCCTGACGTCATGCCCGCCTGTCTGCCCTTCTTCGATCCTGCGGGGATTGGAGAACGTGTCACGGTGCTGGGATGGGGAGATACCATCTTCCATCCAGAGAAAAGAAGAAGTGAGTTATCTTTTTTTCAATTCCTACTATTAGCTCACACTCTATATATTGATCTTGGTGGAATTTTCAATCGTTAATAAAATACGTTTTAACGCGCTCAATTGAGCTGAAATTTTATATGCAGGATTATTTTGGATGTCAATACAGTAATTTAATTATGATTAATGAAAATTAATTGATTAAAACTAATTATTCAAATAATTACAAATACAGCCACGTTGGCATCATTCGACCATTTTGGCGACTTGTGTCAAAACTTGAAAAAGTTTTTTTCTCACATTTTAAAGAGCTCGTTTGAGCTGAAATTTTCTATACACTATTGTTTTGGGTGAAAATACGATAATTTAATAAAAATTGAAATTAATATTACCACTAAATGTTGTCGTTCTGTCACATGTATATACATATTTATATTAATTGTAACTATATAATGAAAAGAATCTAAAATAAAATTTTGCATTGTTCATCTAAGTAGAAATTGACTTTAAAAAAAATTAATATTACTTGTTTCTTTTCTTAACGCATTGCGGGAGAATTCCAAATCTTTCTTATGTTTTTTCTTCTGTCTGCACTACGTACGAATCAAGTGATAAGTTGTGTTTTCTACTAGCTATTTTTCTGAATGCTAATTAGTGTGAATTATTCAAACTATTTTACTTATTAAAGGTTTTACATCAGTCGGACATTCTGCTACAAACCTGAGATTTTTATGATTGTTTATTTATATATAATATTTAATAATTGGTATTAATATTTAAAGCTCTTAATAACTTATTTAACTCTTTATAATTGATGTAACACACATCGCAATTTTTCAGTTATTCTCCAGATCGGCGAAACAAATCCGTTTGCGAAAAGTAAAACAGGTCAACTGATAGATAAAAAAAAGCTACGAAGGTATTTTCTCGGAATAAAGAAACATCACAAATATCGATATTCAAGAAACATCGATATCCAACAAAATGTCCTTCGACGTCCCATTAGAGTCAATCTACAAACATTGCTAAGCATTATTTCCACGGATGAACAAGAGTTTCGCTAGGTTTCTTTGAAATACTCATACATGTAGATCAGTGTTTCTCAAGCTGTGGGCATATCGAAAATAAAAGATTAAAAAAATGTATTTACTGGAATGAAGCAAAACAAAATACTTTCTGACATAATAAAAAATACACATTTACACTGATATAATTTATATATATATATATATATATATATATATATATATATATATATATATATCATCTGCGATATTACGTCATCAAAAAATAAAAGTTTCTACTTCAAACTTCATTTTAGCTATCTTTGATACTATAACCAAATAAAAAACATTTTATTTGATTTGCTGTAATCCCATGATGAGAGACTTTTTTTATTAAATTTTCTTTTCAAACCGAAAATGCAACTCTTTCAGAGATAAAACAAAAGATAAAAAATTTAGATTTAAGAAGATAAAAAATTCATCACTGTTATATAACTGCCATCAGCTGTAGGCAGCAGAATGTATTTGCTGCGGTTTGACCTTCGAACTTAGTGTATGGTTAGTTACGTCCATGCTCTTATGTATTTGTTTTTTCATTTAGGAAAGTTGTAAATAAAGTATTTTACTGTGCTTTTTTCCTTGTAAAATATTTTTATGATTTTTGGAAAAAAACAGAGAGCACTTTGAAGGATTACTAGGCCAAGATTTATTTTTATGAGTATTCCCAAACATATAAAGCATAATGAAAAACGTTTTACATAATTTTTTAGAACATCCATATTGCAATAAATACACTTTTAATCCGGGAGCGGTCACGCCGAGCACAGAGTGCACGAAATCGGTAATTCTGGCAAAACTGTTTAATTGTTACCAATGGCCCTGACACTATTCACCTGTTTGACAGTCTTAACGTTAACTAAAATATATTTGTCACATATCTCCCTCCTTTTTGGGAGTGACAAACGTTTTTTACAATCATAAGGTACTTGTTTTGACTGAGTTCCCGGTGTGATAACTTTTTTTCCGAAATATTTTCTGTGTCCTTAAAAGTAGGTGAGTATATTTTCTCTTAATTAAATTATTCACTGGAATTACGATTTTTATTGTGTACTATGAAAATAATTATAAAAATAGGATTGGGGTGACTCAATAACCCCGCTCGACTATTAGTATCGAGTGCGCGCTGCTCCAGGGTTAAAACATGTTGAAGTCTTTTCGCTTTAAAAATATTAAAAATAATACAATTATTCTTCATCGGAAATTTTTATTATTGTTCGTTATTCAACTTCAATTCTAAATGCTAACTCTGTGAGGCTTAAAATTACAGTCGCTTAAAACTAATTATAATTTGAGCAATCATTTAAAAAAAAATCATTTTACATTTTTGTAAACATTGTCACGCACTTGGCTTTACTCATAATACAGCTATTATATCAATCATGTTTTATTTTCTTATAAATGAACTCGTGCAAAGAGCGGGCACTTCAGCCGGTATACTTTTAATGTATCAGTGTTGCACAGAGTATTTTATAACTAATTTATTAATACTAAATTAAGAACAAGCTTAATAAGTATTAGCGACTTGCATGGGCTTGTCTTACAGAGCAAAGTTTTGCAAAGGAATGCTTATGATTAGTAATTGACCCACTGAGTTCTTTTTCTATATTTAGCTGATATCTATATTTTGTCTTCTAAGCAGCCACTGCATTTTGCAATATGTTCGAATTTAAAAATTAGAGAAAGGAAGAATAACATAACTATCCTATTACTTAATTTTTTTTTGCTTAAAAGTAACATACATAAAATTTAATACTTATGTCATGAATTTGTACGGTTTATAATGAACATTGTTGCTTTAGCGTCAAAGTGCATTATTATTGCATTCAGTACATTATTAATGTATAAAGGGGGGGCGTGATAAAAATTGTGATTGAAAAGGGGGCGCCAGTATTGAAAGTTTGAGAAGGACTGATGTAGATAAATGTTTCAATAAATTTTCTTTATTTTTCCAATAAACTGTACTCAGAATGGTGCTTTCATTTTAACCACTCTTAAGTTACTCTAATGCAACTCCGCTAAAAAGTTTTTCCGCAAAATGTTGATATAACACTTCCAACACATCCTTTTTATCAGGAGTGTCCAACACGCTGCCCGCTAGGACGTAGAAAAAAGTTGCGGCCCTCAAACACTTTTAAAAAAATTTAAATATCAGGTTTTTTTAAGTTTTTTCATTTTGAAATTTATTTCAGGGGAAATTTTATATATATATATACAATGTATTTGCCTGTTACCTGTTCTTGTTTTAAAATAAATTCTTTTTGATAATAGAAATGTCCTTTAAATTAAAATAGATTTATATTTCATCAAACAGTTATATCTAACTTTACTATAATAAGTTACTTTTTTAATAAATTCCGAATTGCATTATGCATATCCTTTACTATGGATGGTACATGATTCTCTGTGTGTGAGACTTTCATTTCTCCTCCTCCTTTTCTGTTTGCAATGTCCAAAATCGTAAGAGGCAGTCAGAGATGTTTTTTAAGGTTAAAAAAAAATATTCAGGACGGTAAAGATGAAGGACAATGTATACTTAATCGTTTGCGAATGACAGCACAATCAAATTTCAACAATGAGTAACGAAAGATGAATTCCAAAGCAACACCGCAATTTTCAAGAAAATGGCAATATTTTGAAATATTTTAAACATTATTTGATCATTGCATTATTATATTATATAAACATTATAATATTATCTATGTCTGTATACATGAAAAATAATGAAAACAATAACAATAATTCATCCTGTTTTAAGTTTTTACTCCAAATAAATGTTTTTTTTTTGCTTCCAAATTTGATATAAAGGTACATATTTTTATGTGCGGCCCGGGAGATTATAATGTTTTTCCGAAGTGGCCCGCTAGGTTATTTGGGTTTGATATTCCTGCTTTATATAATAAATCCAATATTCCCTAGAGTTATTACTTATTTCATTTTCTGTCCCGTTAAATCTTGCAGAAGAATTTTTATGTCTGGAAATTTAACAAATTCACGTGCAGTATCGTGTCTGATTATATGGGTAGAATTCCTGATTGGTTAGTTGTGTTAGAAAAACATGTATTCCATCCACCAAATTTTATTCGGTACTTTCTGCTGGAAATCTCGAACAGAATTCTGCATTGCAATAATCCCCAGGGTTTTTACAATACAGCTTCACAATCTATTTATACACGATTTCATTCGTGAGAAAATTAATTTAGTTTTTCAGTACGTTGGAAATCCTGGCTTCAATCCCCTAAAAGTAAAGTTTAGTTCTGTTTATTTTCAATTAATTTAATTGTTTTTTTACAATTGCAAAAGTTTGTTTACGAAAGGTTTATTAAATATTAAATGATATTTTAGATAATTATTATGTAATATTTGAAAAAGTAAAATAGTTACTAAAATTATATAAAGTATTTATAATTTACTAATATTTTATATGATTATACATTTTATTTAGTTATAAATTTTATATAAATATAATTTTTAATAACATTTTGTATAACAATAATAGAGTTATTAAATTAATTTGATATTATTTGTTTTAAAAATATTTTATAAATTTATGTGTTAAAATAATGGAACGAATTGAAAATGAAACGTCTAATTAACCACGTGACCGAACACGGAGTGCGCAGGAGCACTATCATGTACGCCAATACGTCAATGGAGTCTGAAAAAACTTATCTACACTATTAAAATCCGAAGGTAGACAAACGTATCTATTTATCTATCCATGAATCTATGATGCCCTATCTTCTCACGAACCGCACGAAGCAGAAACTCGTCGAAGGTACCAAAATTTTGGGAAGGATACGAGGAATCTGTTTTGACTGTTTGAATTTCGATATTCCAATTAGTTAAAAAGATATTAATTAAAAACCTTAAAACGCATAATTAGTGCCGTTTTTCACTACCAGGGGCCAAGTTCAACTTTTTTTCCGACGTTTTTAAAATGCGATCTAATTTTTTTCATGCGACTCAGAAAAAAATAATTACGGATTCAGAAAGATCATTTACTTCGTCACGAAACGGTATAATTTATTTTACAAAATAGTTATATTTTATATTTTTTACGATTTTTTTAAAATGAGTCAAAATCGATATGTTTTTATGAATATCATTTCGAAATCGTTCCGCTTGTATTTTCTTTCGCGCTAATGAAAAAAATATTTTACACTAAAAACGTTCATGCTTTTCTCTTCTAGAATCAGTCATTTAAAAAATTAAATGTCAAAAACTGTTTTGTTTTTGTTTTGTTTTTTTATGATTTTTCAAAAAATACTCAATTTTTTTTATTATTTAAGTACTTAATAACTTCTTTATTTATAAAAATAATCTCGCGAAACTTTTTTTCCGTGTGTAGAACGATATTATACGTAATCTGTACAAAGATTGATAAAATATCTTAAAAATTACGGGGTTTTTTTTAAAAAAAAATTGTGTTTTTCGTGTAACATCGTTTTTACGGAATTCCGTTAAAACAATATTTTCTTTAAATTTTTAATTTTCAAATAACCGTTTTTTGTTATCGATGTGGGAAATTTGGAAACTTCAACTTAAAAATTAACTACTCAAAAATTGAAAACTTTAAAAAAACATTCGCAAGATTTTTAGTGCTTTGCGTATGCGAGGGGCTAATCGGGGGAACTCCAATCTTCGCGTTAGCGACATTGCTATTTAGAACTAAGCCGGGTGGAAGGAGGGATTGTGTGACTGTGGAATTTCCCCGTGTTATGCTCGCTCCTCGCCTGAGTTATTTATAGAATCATTTCATTCAATACCGATAAAGTGCAGGCTTTTTACCCTTTTATTCAAATCTAACATTCAAAAACAATGCAATAAAGAAATTAATAGTCTTTTCAATAAACAACGGGGAGAATTTTTGTACAACCGTGGAAACCTTAAAAATTCTGTTTTTACAAAACAACGAAACTTTGCAAATAAATTAATTTATTTCAAAAAGGTTTATTGATTATTAAATCATATTTTAGAAAGTTATTTTGCATTTAAAAAATAAAATAATTACTGTAATTATATAAGTATTTATATTACACTTCATAAATATTATTAATAAATAATACTTTTTGCAAATTTTGTTATAATAAACATTAAATGATATTTTATATAAAAATTAGTTACAAAAAGTTTTATAAAATGACATACAATATGTTATAAATAAGTATTATATAAATTTTTATAATAATACATAAAATTATTGTTAAAATAATGAATATGTTAGTTTTGTATAACATAATTTTTTTGTCAGATACGTGTTTAAATAATTTACTAAACACAGTGGAATGAAAAACGGTAAAATTAAAATAAAATATCAAAATGCTTTCATCGGACAGTTTTTTTCATTTTTTTTTCAGAACATTTATGTGTATATATCTAGGCTTCCCCCCATGTACTGTTTTTTTATAACTTATAAATATTTATATGTTTAATCAAACATTCAAACGTTCAGAAAAAAGCAATCGTTTCAATAGCCAGCTGTAAATTTTTGTTTTATTTATTACTTATAGAAATTTGATTTTAATAAATAAATATACATGTTTTTTTAAAGGATTATTTCTATCATTTCATTACTAAATTGAGTATTTGCTTATTTAAAGTACATCGTTCATTATTTTGGATCTAAATACATTTTAGAGACACTTTTAACCCTCTGACTGGATGACCCGCTAATTGAATTTCACTTCGAAAGCGATCTACTTTTTTAAAGCTAGCTACTCCGAAAATGCTCCGATAAATTTCGCGAACTGCTTCAAAAACGAATGGCAGTTTAGTGCTTTCCCCTGTTAACGCCGCAGGAGGTCCCGATTGGTTTTGCAGGGAAGGATTTTATTGCTTTTCGGTCTCTGTGTTCTTCGAAACGGGAGGTTTCTCATTCACAGCTGTGGCCTAGGGCGAGGATTGTGAAATGGACATTTTCTACACTTCACGGCCAACAGAGAGTTCACCCAATTTATTGCAAATATATATTTCATATATTTGGAAAACTTGCTCAATTTCTGATCTAAAACCAATTAGGTTTTAAGAAATTTTAATTTTCTGAGTTTTGATTTTAAATTCGGTTTCATTTTAAAGCATTTTTGCATTCCTAGATTGAATTAATTAAAAATATTTTTAACACAATCCAATATTTCGTGTGAAACGGCAATTAACTACAATTTTAGTTTCTAAAATCATTTCTGTTTGCTCATGTTTTTAAGTTTTTGAGTTTTCTCACATTTACTTAATTAAGATTGATTTAAAGACCAATATATTTTTGATACATAGTTTATATAATTTAAAAGCTCTATACTTTGTCTTCATTAATTTTTTCCTTTTGAAAAATGCCATGACCAAAATGTACGCAGGCTACTGTGATAAATAATACTTGAAAGGGATGGAATATGACTGAAAATGGTAAATCTAAAATGCAGCTTTTTCAGGTAATATTACAATTAGACTACAGAATACAAATGTTGCAGAATGAACTAAATATTTCCCTGATGTACCACAAACTACATTATAATAAATCTATTGTAGTACTACACTGCAGTATTTTAAAGTCATGCAACAAAAACTTAAACTTGCTTAACTGCCACGATGGGGAACTGAGAAAAAAATAGATATTGTTTACAAACTTGGTGATTTCTGGATTACGTTTGTATAACTACTAATTTCTATATAAATATTTTGCATTTAAAACTCTTGTGAATATATAAGGTTCTGATAAAAGTGAATAATTGATCAAATTAACAGTTGTTTTTAATGTTATGTCTTAGAATATTTTGAATTAAAAAAGATATTTCAGTCATATTTATTTCAAGTAGAATTTTCATGTAGAGCATAAGTTGGATAGTAACAGATTGAAAAATTAAAGCTTTACAGGCAATGGAATTTTTTTTATGCCATTACAAATTTTAAATATGTTTTTCTCAGATTTTTTATTTTGAAGATTAGAGTGTTTTCTAATCCCTAAGGTGTTTTTCCTGTTCAAGATAGTCTTGAAATATCTTGTAAATGTTCCCTTACATATGTTCTATAACAGTTCATATGGATTTAGGTCTGAGATCTCTAGTTATTTTTTAAAAATATCTTAATGTTAATATTTTTAAAAAAATTGGGTTTTTTCCAGGTTTAGCCATAAAAATAATTATTAAAATTCAACAAAGAGATATATTTTAAATTTTATAATTTTTGTTTCCAATAATCTAAGAAATATTATTCACTTACGATAATTAAATATTTTTAATAATTTAACATTTTAGAAAAGTTTAAAAAATTTCAAAACTGTTCAATGCTTTAAAATTGGGAAATAATGGCTTGTCAAACTAACCTACTATTTTCAGAATCAATATAATAGTATAATTTGAATATAAAACAAAAATTAATTTTACTGTGAGACAAACTGTTTACGACTTCTACTCATATTGTAAAAAGAATGAAAGATAAATATATAACATAGTGGCAGTAAAAAACACATTCATAATATGTTAAAATCCTGTCCCGATACAAATTTCAATGCATTTTCCAAACTGTAGCTAAAAACAATTATATGTTTATTAGGACAGGAATTATTCATATTTAGATATATTTTTCCTTATTAAGTACATAATGAATAATGGCAAGATAATTTGTAAAATCCTGAAAGATTTTAATGAAGAAAAAAGCCAGACATAATTTTAGATAGTTAGAAATTTAATTATATAATACACAAATATGCATGTTTTAAAAGAAATAAGTTGGCTAAGAAAATGAAATTTACTAAATTTCCTGAATAAAGTAAATCAGATTTCATCCTCAAATACATATAATTGTAAGAAAAGCTTTTATTCAATTTACAATTAGTTACAAAAAACCTTTAATAAAAAATAATTTTAACTGGTATAAATTGCAAAAAATATCAAAGAAGTATGAGAAAGACACATACATGTCGTTTACAGAAATGTCACAGTGTGATATTTTTCGAAACACGGCACTGCACACACAGTCCAACATTACAGTCTTTACATTGAAAACGAGTTTTTGATGTTTAACGACTAAATCGTAAATATAAGAAACAACAGTCAAATATCTCGAGTGCAGACGGCGCTCGCTGATATTTGAGTGAGAAAATTAAAGCAGCATAAAATGCCACCTCGTTTGAATTATATCTAATGTGCATATTTGGAACTGTTTAGCGTACTCGAATTAACTCAAGTGCACACGTCAAGGGTTTATATTGCATTCTAAGTCAACACGGTGGCTACTACGTAATTTTGAACCGCGGTTAAGTGACGAGGACGATACCTGAGCTGATAACTCCCCTTCCAAACTTCCACATCACACCAACGTGAGGACTTTTGACGTCGACGTGTTTAACGTGCATCAGCTCCTCTTCAACGCTAAACTTTTGTGGTACCAGGGCTCGAACACTGGGCACGAGTTCATAACCACGACCATCAGGCTACCGTGGCCGCAAAAGAAAATAGCAAGTTTGAAAGAAATGTAATGGAGAAGTATATTTGAAGAAATAACTTCAAAACTTAACGAAAAACCAAAATATCAAAATTTATTTTAGGAATAATAGTGAATATAACTTCGTACACCTAAAACTACTTTACGCAGTGTATTTTGAAAGTGAACGTTACCCCTTTTAGAGAAACTTACTATAATTATGTCAAATTCCTTTCATTTTGCTCTAAGGGGATCACCGAAACAACGTAATTTATTTGAAACACAAAATTACTTACGGTTGAATCTAATACAATTCCCTACAAAATGAATGAAAACCCTTTTTTATCATATAAATTGTGTTTGAATAGGAGATGGTTAGTTAATAAGAACATTTAAAACGTGTCGGCAATCTATGGACCTGTGGCACGTGGTACAATTCTTAGTGGCACTCAGCACTACTCTACAAATTTGTCAATTCTTGAGTGGATTGAAGTTGATAATAGACTTTATTTGACAAACATCTTCTGAGTTAGGGACATTTATGGAACTACAAAATAATCTGAAAGATAATTCTAAGGATAAATTTACAGTTATTTTGTAAATAATTGAGTGTTATTGCTAGGGGATTTAATTGTTGAAAAAAGAAAATTGCATGTACTCTGCTTTCCACTTATGTGATTCGGCATATCAAAGTAAAAAATCTTTCCTAATATGAAAAATATTTCGACTCCGCAAAGAAATTGTTTAACAACTGAATGCTCAGAATCGTGTCATGCATTATACCCCTGGTTTTGCGATATGAAAGAAGAGTCGTGAAAGAGTTCATTCGCATTACAATTTTTATTTAACTATAATGAAGGGAATCATTTATATTTCACTTTGTCTATTTCTTATTTAAGTAAATATGTTGGAAACATACATTTTTAATTTTTTTATCTTTGTTGAAGAAATAGTAACATTTTATATTGTTTATTTTTATGTTAATAAATGTATTTTATTGATCCATAATTAATATAAAATAAAACTGTAAATCTAAATTATTTACCTCGATTCTTTAAATCTGCAAATATTACCGTAAGAATCGAAGGATTTCAAAAATTTCCGACTATGTGGCACGCTGAATGATACTGACAGATTGGTTTGGCACGTCTTAGCTACACAGTTGCCGCCCCTGATTTAAAATGTTGGGTAAGATAACCATTATATTTTTAAAATTTTATAAATATACAAAAGGAGAGTATTTTGTCAATACATGTTTTAAAAGGAGTAAAGTTTACGAGAACGAAATATAAAATTGCGTTAAAATTATTGGTACTCTATCAACCGTACTTTTATATATATATATAAGAAGTACGTCGATAGAGTACCGTAGTTACTGCCAACTCGTGACAATGAATTAGAAATTAAGTTCACAATTCATTGTTATTAAAATATATAAAATTTTACATGACTTATTTTTGTATTTGTTATTTTTATATTCCTTACTGAGAGAGAAAGCAACAAATGGGAGTTCATTACCTGCCAAAACTGCAGAGGCCTGGTTGTTTACTCCACAAGCTCCTACCTTATGCTTACTCTGCCCTACTAAGTAAAAATGCCGTCTTCTGCTCGTCAAGATCATGAAATTGCAGATATTGTTTTCCATATATTTTAAATATTAGTTTTCTAACTTCTACATCAGCCTTTTAATAGTCTACACTCCTGCAAAGAAGTCTGAATTCAAAACTATAAAAACTTATTATTCCCAACAATGTCATTTATACCTTTATTTTTTTATAATCTATGAATGCGTTAAACTATTAATTTGTTATCGCGACTATTTAATATTAAATGCGAAAAAAAAAACCGAATAAGTTTCAGACTGAAACTTAAATTGAATTTTTCAAAAATTGTCATCGATATTCTCATAACTTTTACATATTGTCATTTTAGCATATCACACATCTATCTTCTATGCAAAAATCTATTATAAGTTCATCAAATGTTTCAGCATATTTTTACTCATAACATGCAGTTTTCAACCACTTTGTGAGGCCGCGGTAGCCTAATGGTCAAAGTAACGGACTCGTAGCTGACGTGTCATGAGTTCGACCCCAGCACCCCTGAAGATCCGCCGTGTAAGGAGGCGATGCTCAAGCGTCATCCTCGTCACTTGACCATGGTTTAAAATTACGAGGTCCGTCGCCAAGTGAGTGAATATTAACGTCGCACTGTTCAGGTACACGAGGGCTTTTAGTGATGGACCTCGTAATTTTAAAAAATGGTCAAATGACGAGGGCGACACCTGAGCTGGCACCCCCTCTCCTAACTACCACACCACACCAACGAGAGGACATTTCAGCTCTCGGTAGATTTAACGTGCATCGCTGCCCTACACGGCGGGTCTTTTGTGGCACTGGGCTCGAACTCGAGACATGCCAACCATGATTCGATACCTTGACCACCTGATACCCCGGCCACAGGACCGTCGCCAAAAGCCCTCAAGAAGTTGAGTAGAGGAGAGAGAGAGAGTGCGACTTTAATATCCCCTCACTTAATTAAATTATATGAAATTTAAGGAATACTTGAAAAAATATTAGAAGTCGAATATATATATATATATATACATATGTATATATATATATTAAAAAATTAATCTAATGATAATTTTAAGTATCCAAAGAATTATTAGTGTTTATGGTAAATATATGTTTTTCAACTGAGTATGTGAGACACGCATAAATATCTTTTTCGAAATTCCAATGCAGAATTTTAGTGGAGATAATACAAAATTCCTAGTTTTGCATGGTTAAGATTATAAAAATGTCCAAATTTTTTAATAACCTTTTCTTCAGTCAACCACTAAAGGAACACGAATATGATGAGGGGGATTATGCATAAATATATATTTTTTAACTTCAATTTAAAAAGGATCTTTATATTTATTTATATGCGCAAATGTTAACTCTAAATTTGTCCAGATGCTTTTAAATGCTCTTTATTTGAAGATTCAAGTTAAAAAATATAAACTTGAAATAAAAATTCTCTTTGAATGAAATTAATGTTCAGACATTCAAAATTCAAATATAATTTGTTATCTGAACAATACAAAACAAGGGATTCTATGTAAGATGCCCTGAATATCTGGCTTTAAAATTATGAAAAACTAAAAGATTTAAATAGGGTTTTTTTAACAATACATATAAAGTTTTTGCAAATAATGTAATACAGAAGAGCTTAAAAATTATTCATGTTTAGAAGTGTCCGAAATTTTAAAAGATTTTAAATTTTGAACCTTTTTTTTTTTATTTTTTGATACATAACAAAATAATCATTTAAAAAAAAATCCCTGAAAGTATTGATTAAAATAAAAAAAAAAATTAAACAGTAAATTATCCTCAATGTTTTAATATATAATTTGAATTTAAATACTACAGATATTTTTTAAAAACTTAGACATACATTATGAAAACTTAATTCCATTTGAGAATTTTAAGGTAAAGTAAAAAATTGAGAATTCTCAACTGGTTGACTTGCAATTTATTTCCGTACACTTTAGGGTTTAAAGAAATTCTTCCGAGATTTTACGATTGCCAAAGGAACCGGTCTCCACGTGGCCCATAAAAGTTCCCCCTCAATGCCCATTGTGTCTCCCCGACCGTCTCTAATTATCTTTCAAGATCGTAAACCTTTAAAGGGGGAAAAGAATTCGGAAAAATACCACCTTACCGGTTTTGAACACATTACTTGAAGGGGAAGAAATCTGTTTGGTTCATTTTTGGTGAGTCCCCGGCCTTAGGAAAAATTCAGTGTGGTCCGTTTTCGAAGCCTCTCTAGTAGGGTGGAAAAAGCCGTGCTGTTCAGTTGGAGGGTTAAGCTAACTATATGTAACGATTGATTGATTCATGGAAATCTGAAATCTATTTCATTATTTTAGGTTATTAGAAAATAACTATTATTAAAAAATAATGAAAGCTTTTATTTTACTCTTTTCATCAGAATCGTTTTCTTTTTATTGCTTCACATTAATAATTTTTTAACTCTAACTCAATGTCGTTTTTTATAAGTCATACATTCAAATTTGAAGCTATATCTTATCTTTAAGGGGGGAGGGGGAGGTAGAACAATAATTTAACTCTAAAAACCCCCGCGTTATGCCGGACTATAAAGAAAGGAAAGAAACTTGTCTTAAATCAAAAATAAGTGGAATGGAACAAATTTCGAAAAAGGGAATTTTTTGACATAATTTTAGAAATCACTCACATTGTGCGCGTACAAACACACACACAGAAATGCTGGTGTCATGAGGGAAAGAGAAAGTCCGTGCAACGCCGGGCCATGCAGCTAGTCTACACTATTAAAATTCGAAGGTAAACATACGTATACGACCGGAGGAGTTCGCGAATCTTCTCACGAACCGCACGATTCAGAAACTCGCCAAAGACGTAATAAAAAAACGGGAAAGATGCGAGGAATCCTTTTTGACAATTTAGATTCCGATATTCCAATTAGTTAAAAAGATATTAATTAAGAACATTAAAACGCACAGTTAGTGCCACTTTTCCCCACCAAAGGCCAAGTTCAAAATCTACGAACCTCTTTTTTTTCCCGACGTTTTTAAAACGCTGTTTAATTTTTTTTATGAGACTCAGACAAAAAATAATTACGGAATCGGAAAGATCATTTACTTCGTCACAATACGGTATAATTCATTTTACAAAAAAATTATATTTTCTATTTTTTATGATTTTTTAAAAAATGAGTCAAAATGGGTACGTTTTCATAAGTATGATTCCTGAATCGTTCCGCTTGCATTCTTTTTTAGCGTAAATGCAACGATATTTTACACTAAAAAAATTCATGCTTTTCTCTTTTAGAATCAGTCATTTAAAAAATTAAATATCAAATATTTTTTTTAATTTTTCAAAATATACTCATAAGTTTATTTAAATACTAAATAACTTCTTTATTTATAAAAACCATCTCACGAAATTTTTTTTCCGTTTGTAGAACGATATTATCCGTAATCTGTACAGATTGAAAAAATTACTTTTAAAAATTACGGGGTTTTTTTAAAAAAAAATGGTGTTTATCGTTTTTCCCCCCTCTTTGCTAGAAATAATTAAGAATTATTTTTGTCACATTTTTTTGTTTAAAAATTACTGTTGTTTTCAATCGATATATGAAGTTTGAAGGCATTAACTTAAGAATGAAGCCCCTCAAAAAAAGTTAAAACTTTAACAAATAAAGCAGTTTAACAATAGAAAAAACTCTTCCTTTTATTTTGAAGATCTTTTCAGTGGGTCACTTCACGAAAATCCATGAAAAAATCGATTTTTCAATTTTGATTGAAACATAAAATACAATTCTTTTTCTTTCTAATGCAATTTAAATTTTGCTCTAGCTGAACTAGAAGTATTTTTGATATTTTTTTTTAAAAAAGTTGTTTATGTCTGTCAAACCCAAAACCGCTGATCGCCACGCCCCTCTCAAATCAAAACAAAAGACACGTGCTACTTTTCAGCCTTGTCAAATGGTTTAAATTGATTAAAAGAATTTATTTTGATCAGCAACTTATTCAGGAAAGAAGTGAAGGGAATAGTTGTAGATGTATGTTTACTTCCACGCTATTTTTTACCTCGTTAAATGCAACGAATTTCTGCTAACGTGTGCAATAGTGTTTTCCATCAAAAACATTAATAATAAAACGTTTTTTAAACTCGGTTATATAATAAAATGTTTAAGAAACGAAAGTTTGGAAAAAAATGTACAAAAATCCAAACTTTCGAGGAATTAAGTGTTGATAACAGTCAGACAATTTCAACATAAATAAATCAACTTTAAAATCAAAGTTAGGTGTAAGTTTAATAAAAAGTATGTTCTTTTTTTTTTTATTCATTTGAATGCTTCTCTGTGAAATGACTGACATTTACTGTTTTTTGTGCTTTGAAACAACATTAATTACATAAAATTAATGTAAAACCCAAGGTATTTGCATAAATTTTGGTCGCCAAATCTAGGGTTTTTTGCTACACAATTGTTAATATGTTTTAAGTTTTGTGGTCTTATTCAAACATTTCTTAATACCAGGTTTACTAAAACAGTAGTTAATAAAAAAAGATACAAAATTATATGAAGTGGACGCACAATCGAATTTCATGAACTATGAGGTCTATTTAAAAAGAAGCAGTTGCAAGAATATTTTGCGGAGTTATGAATTTGTCACTTAACACCAAAGTGGTTTTACGATTCCATGCATACATTAAATAATGCGACACAGAAAGTAACCAAAGTGTCTATGGCATTAGCTGCTGCCGAAACAATATCATTTAATAATGGATAGCCAAATGTACCAGAGGCTATCAATGGTACTTGGCTAAAAAGAAGCCATACTTTTCTAAATGGTGTTCTTACGGCAGTTAGTTTGGACACTGGGAAAGTTGTTGATGCTAAAATATTATCCCAGAAATGCTCATGTAATTTTAACAGCTATGTTCATAGCGATGAGTGTTCAGCAAGTTACATTGTAAATAATAGGGAAATGGAAGTGTGTGTTGAAGAGGTGTACTTACTTTTTTGTATATCCCATCGCTCACAGACATTACACAATTTACGATATACGCAATATTTGGACTATATGGGGACTCTAAAGCATACAAAAAGCAGTTTTAGATTCTAAACCTTAAAGATATGTCAACATTGAAAAATTAGAATGTGTTGGTCACACATGTTCAGAAAATCATGGGAACATGACTTAGGGCATTAAAATCAAAACAAAAAGCTTACGGACAAAGACTCTCTAGGATGCCGTAATGGCTTGACAGATACCGAAATAGACAAATTGTTATGTTTTGGCTATTCAAAACAACTTGGGAAAATTTGTCAGCCGTAAGGCAAGCTATATTTTTTGATAAAATATTCACAGATTTGAATCTACGACACGGTTTATGCCACATGGGACGTGACTTGTGGTGTAGATATAATATGTCCATATACTGAAAGGTTACACATATAAGCATAAATATGACTTACCTATTGCAATTAGAAATTGCATAAAAAACTTATTTAGAGCTCTCTTATCTTGAACATTTATCTAGATGCTTACTTGATAAAACTCAAAATATTAGTGAAAGCGGAAATAGTATTTGGTGTATAATTCCAAAAACTGTATTTGTGCAATTGGGAACTTTAAAAACTATAGCACATGAAGCTATATACTTATATAATCAAGGCTCTGTTACCAAATTAAAAGTTTTGATGTATTAAACATTCAACCCCTGGATTTTACAAATGTTGAGCAATGCAAGTAGATTATGCGTGTAATAGGAGAGCAGAATAGGCAGTTTTACAATGAACCAAAGAAGCTGGAATTAAAAACAAACATTTAAAATGTAGGCAAGAAGATGATCTTGCAGATGACACTAGCAATCCAAGTTACAGTTCTGGTATGCATTAGTTAATAGTAAGTTTTTACTTTAAATCACTATTTCTCAAAAGTGTTAATTTCAACAGAAAAGGAACATTTTTGAAAAACTACTTATTTTACAGCATTGAAACTTTGCACATGTGTTAACACTATACAAATAAATATTTTAATGAGAGATTTTGTCAAAAAAATTATTCAAAAAATATTTATGGATTAAAATGTACAAGAATTTTCATCGTTTAAAAAATTTTGACGTGTTACTCTACATATGAATTTTTTAAAAAAAAACTAATCAAAATTATGAAAAAAAGCTCCTATTAAATAAAAACAATACAATGAATACATAAAAAAAATTCATGACTGTACAACCAGCCAATTTTTTAAAAATGTTCCTTAAACTTTGCATTTTTAACATTATGGAGATAGGGAAAATGCTGCGTGAAAAGATCCCCTTCATTTCTTTTTCCTGACGATTTCACGGTGCGATTGCTTAGCGCGTTTCATTACTAATTGTTGGACCCGAGTTGGATTTTTTAATTATAAAAATTTCTACTGTTTTCAACATACAACTATTTTTAAAAAGGTACAGTGGGTGAATATTAAAGTCCCACTGTTCACTTACTCGACAGCTCTGATAGTGAGAGGGGAAATGGAATTTCCATGACAATATGTTATGTATTTAAAAATGTTCGCGCAACGCAGGGGGGAAATAAACCTGTCTGGCAAAGAAAAGAAGCGAAAAAGTTTCGAAACAGGGAATTTTAAGTTATACACTCGGTAAAAGCCCGAGCAACGCCGGGCTAAGCGGGGGGTAGTCATTTTGAAAAAGAGTATTAGAAGTGCTGATTTTGTGAAGGAAAGAGAAAATTTATATATAAAAGCCCGTGCAACGCCGGGCCATGCAGCTAGTATTTATGTGAAATGAAGGCTATTTTGCCTGCATTGACTCTCCATTCGTCCTAATGACATTGAGGGTTGAATGCCCTAAAGACTCTACTGTATCAAAGTCATCCTCCTCTTGTTAAATATAAAATGTCATCTTCCAAAAGTTCTTATATTTGTGTCTGTTTAATTTAATGACATTTTCAGAACATATTTCAAAAAATTGTTTCCACTTAAGAAAGTAAGCAATTATAAACTATCATCATTAAAACTTGTGAATCTTTAATGAACGAAATAAGAATTTCATACATTTTTTTATGTTGTTGGTTTTACCACCTGATCTCGAGTGTGTCAGATCCAGGCCCAGGAAATTCATCATGGCAAGATGTACACCTGCCGTTACAAGGCTACCTGCCGTAGCCTTGAGCACCCTACAGGTGACAGTACGATTTAGCTTGGTTCCAACCTCAATTTTGAGGGAGAACACCCTGGGGGGTGTCAAGGACCTCCCACCTCTCTTCCTCTCCCATCAACCTCACGAGAGCACTTGTGGCTTGACGGCTATTTAGAATCCCCCGACACCGCAAAGGCATTTTTTTTTAAGCTTATTGGCACACATTAGTTTTGTAGATATTATACAGTCATTTCGCTGTGTTCACACGAAGCAGTTTTTCTGATTTATCGGAAGATGTTAATATGCATGTACGTTTCCTTTCGATCAAATTTTTAGAAAAATATTTCTCTCCTCCAAATCTCGTTAGAATTTTTTCAATACAGTAAAACCTGTTTTTGTGCGGTAGAAAGAACCGCATAAAAAAAATCGCCCCCAAAAAATATTCGAAAATTTCATATACATGCTACTTACATATAACAAACAGTATTGTCGACATACTAAAAAAAAACCTTTTTTTATTCGGGGATGGAATAAAAAATGGCGCCCTTAAAAAAATACGTCAATTATTAACGAAATTTATGAGAAAGTAGTTCCAAACAAAATAAATAATTAAACTCCACAAGGAAACATTTTTATAAAACAGTTAATTTCTCATTGAATCTAAGAAGAATTTTTCGTAATCCAAAGCGCGCATCTTCCTGGGAAGAATCGCTTTCGTCCCTTCAAGATGAACGCAATCCAACTGTGGGGCGGGATCACCCTACGATGGGGGCGCGAGCCTATTGAAAACCAAAGAGAATTCATACAAAAATGAATTATTCACTGAAAGGAAACACATTCTAACATAATCAAATATAAAATGCGGTATAATACAATCATAAATGTATTTGATAATTAATTTAACAATACTATGTTGAGAAAAAGTTTTATCATATGTAAATTATTTTCAAAAATCGGTTTATAATTCATCCCGATTAAGAGTTACGCTCCTCAATGTCTCCCACGTGAATGGGATGTTTCTTTTTCTCGTAAGGGAGGGGGGGGGATGAAAAGGAATAAATACATGAAACCTTCTTTGAAATCCTTCGCAAACACCTGTCAAGATTCTTTTATTGTATTCAAAAGCCTTCGGAAAACTTTTGTGGATAGCAGTGACAGAGAAGATCGTAGTTTTGAAAGACGTATGTATACATCCGGGGCATTTAACGCTTTGGCTGAGTGGGACGTTTATACCAGGTGTATACATAAGAAATGAGACGGTTGTTTTAAAGAAAAACACAAATCAATTTAGGGAAACTGTTAATATTTCTTTATTTGAAATAATATCCATCACTAGCTACACATTTTCCCCCATCTTTCAGGCAATTTGTGAATACCACGCCAAAAAAATGATCGGTCTTTTGAGGCCAGCCAGTCATCAAGCCAAGATTTGACGTTTTCGTAACAAGTCAAGTGCTGGACAGCAAATGCATGTCCCAGTGATGCAAATAGGTGGTATTCGGAAGGAGCCAAGTCTGGCGAATAAGCCGCATGCGCTAAGGGTTTCCAGTTCAGCGCCTTAACGATGTCCTTGGTCGGTTTAGCACGGTGGTTAGGAGAGTTGTCATCAAGGAAAATCACTTTGTGCCGCCGTTTCTTGTATTGCTTGCGTTTTTCGAGTATAGTATCGTTTAAATTAAGTAATTCTTGCTTGTAGGGATCAGTATTAACTGTTTCGCCGGGTTTGAGAAGCTCATATATAATAGATTGGTCCCACCTGATCCCAGAAAATACACAGCATTGTCTTGCGGCCGAAGCGATTCAGCCTTGCGGTCGATTTGGACGGCTTTCCGGGGTCAACATATGATCGATTACGCTTGGGATTCTCAAAATAAATCCATTTTTCATCGCCAGTCACAATACGATGGAGATATGACTTGCGTTTGTAGCGGGCAAGCAACATTTCGCACACGAGTTTTCGGTTTTCCTGTTGCACGATCCGTTAGCTCGTGTGGTACCGATCTAACGACCTTTATTATCTTGCCCATTGCTTTGAGACGACGGGAAACAGTGCTCTGGTCAACATTCAATTGTTATGCAAGATGTTCTTGCATTTGGCCATCATCTTCATCGAGTAATGCTTGCAATTCAGCATCTTCAAATTTTTTTGCTGGTCTGCCACGCTCCTCGTTTCTCATATCGAAATCACCATTTTGAAACTTTTCAAACCACCTGTAGCACTGCGCACGGCTCAGAGCATTGCCACCGTCTGCTTGTAAAAGCATTTGATGTGATTCGGCAACATTTTTCTTCAGATGGTAACAAAAAATTAATGCTGTCCGCAAATCGTGGTCGGAAGCATAAAATTCGACATTTTCAACACAGTAAAAAAAATACAATGCACGCTGAAACTCTTCCAAATGTAAACTAAACATGAGTATCAAAGATCAAACTATAAAAAAAAATCGCATGTCATGGTTTCGTATTGTTGACATATATGCATGCCGACATGTGTTAGCAATCGTCTCATTTGATATGCATACACCTGGTATATGCCGGTGGCACTTAAGAGGTTAAAGTGTATCGTAGCTTCAGCGTCAAAAAGTAGTAGTATTGAATTCAATCCATTGTTATTGTATGGAGGGGATGCGATGAAAATTATGACGGAATATTGAAAGTTTCAGAGACACTGCAATAACTAGATATGTATGATCAAAACTCTTTTTGGAATTTCCAACTCCTTTCGGAATAGCATCAGTTTTAAAAAATTTCTTTTCCGATTTCTTGAAATGCTGGATCCCAGCATATGTTGTATCTGGTCCGCCTTCCTACTCTATGAAACTATTGATACTTTCACTGTCGTTGAAAGTTAGGTCTTCAATCAAGAGCGGGCTGCTAATGCATTGAGAGAAAGCAATAGGACGTGCACTGTCGAGAGACTGTATATAACCAATGAACAGAGCGTCTTGAAGTGTATGTATGTACATTGATAGAAAACATTACAGGGGCGCCAAAACCGTTGAAATTCATGTACCGCATTTAAAAAAAATCGCACAAAAAATCGTCCAAAAATAAAATTGCATAAAAAAGGACCGCACAAAACCAAGTTCTACTGTATTGAGTGTTACGAATTCTTCTGTTTTAAGGTGTTCTTTATAAGGTAACTTTATAATCACCATGTATTCTAATTTTCCCATTCTGTTTTATAAATAGTACGATGGCAGTTGTGGTGTAACTTAAACCACCGCAAGTCCACGTCTTAAAAGAAAGAAGCTGTTGAAGAGGCTTTTAAATTAGTTTTAATAACACACATCACAACTTTATACATAGGTACATTCAAAAGAAAAAAATGCACCATAACATTTCTGCCGTAACTTACTCCGCCATCTTCCGTACTCGTTAATCTTTTGTTCTCCACTCGCCATCCACGCGCGCGCGAATCGCATGCGTGGGCGAGACACTTATGACGTCAACAGGCGCCGAAAGAGTTGGCGCTTGTATTTCAGTTGCAACAGCAGTAGCCCAGCGATTCCCAAACTGTGGGGCGCGCCCCCCTTTGGGGTTGTGACAACTCGACGAGGGGGGCGAGCCAATTGAATAGTCAAAAACAGAAGATTATTTTTAAAAAATAATTTACTGAAAGTAAACAATCTAAATACATTGTGACATAAAAAATAAATAAAATACTCATTTTCACTGATATATTACACTTATAAATGTGCTACACAATGTATTTTACAATTAATTTAACAATACTAGGTTAAGAACAAATTTAATAATTACCAGTGACCCCATGGGATTGCCATACATAAAATTATATACAAAAGGAACACTTATCTTGGTAATTTGCACGGTTTATAATAAATTCCTTAACTGCTAAATAAATGCAGGAAATAATCTGAAGTAAGTAAATCCTTCATAAACGATCTCAAAGTCCTTTTATTGCATTCCAAAAACTTCGGAAAAATTTATGAATAACAGTGCACAGAAAAGATCGTACTTCGGAAAGACGTATATTTACGTCAGGGGGAATTAATGCTTTGGCTGAGCGATACATTTATGTATGGCACCTTAGAGGTTAAAGTGGTATCGTAGTTTTAGCATCAAAGTATAGTATTATTGGATTCAATATATAGTTATTGTATGAGGGGGGCGCGATGAAAATTAGGATTGAATATTGGAGAAGCACTGCAGTAGCCCATTCCAAATATTTAGCCTTTCCGACTCTTTTAATGCATAAGGGGTACGATGGTTAAAAAACATTTGTGACGCCCCTTCCAACTATGCTTCGTGTTATTTAAATTATGTGGCTTTTGAGAAAAAGATACAAATGGCTTAGTATTTCATTTTACATCGGATGTTTGATTTGAAAAATGCCAGTTTGCATTCTTCATGCCAGTTTTCAATGAAGATTGCCAGTTTAATTGAACTTCATACATCAAATCGCGATGCATAATTGAATCGTAACTTCAGTTATTTATATGTACATACTAGCTGGTATACCCGTTCTTCGCACGGGTGAATTGAAAATTTAAGCAATACAGGCTGAAGGATAAACAAGTTTTTAATGAGTTAATTTTACGTCAACTGTTAATTAAACAAAAAAAACAGCTTTTTGCATATCTCAGCTAAACAAAGAAACATGTTTGCTAAATTTTAAGTCTGTAGATATAATAGCTGATGAAAAAAAGTTTTTTTTTACTTATAACGCCCCGTAACTCTCTTATGGATCGATTTTTGAAAACATTTTCCTTCTGCTCAGCAAAATTAGCACATTGTTACAAATTTTGAGTAATAAACGCATTAAATAATGTAAATAATTTGTATCTGGATGTGTAATACTATAATATTACTTTCCGATGCATTTATTTTATGTTAAATAACTGTTACCCCCCGCGACTTCGTCCACGTGGAATATAACAAAAAAGTGTTTATTCAATTCGCAGAGTTTACGAAAACTTTATAATTATATATTCCTCGTAAAGAAATACCTATGCTTTAAGTATAATGCCATTCTTCTACTTTGTGAATCACTGTTCCTTTTTTGTTTTACTTCTCTGCTGAATAAAAGAAATCCCTATTGAATAAAAATAATCCCTATTTGAAACGGATATAGTTCACCATTTCATTTGTTTTAATTTTATTTTAGCGGGACCCTAATTTTTTTTCTTTCTATAATTAAAGTAACCTAAGTTATTCCTTATAATATTAGCTATCTGCCAGTGAAAGTGCCATCAAAATTGGTGCAGCTGTTTCAGAGATTAGCCGAAAAAAATAGAGACAGACAAAAAATTTAAAAATTGATTTTTTGATATCAGTACAGTATATACTTTTAAATGCCTTTAGTAAAAAGCTGTTAATTTCAAATTACAAACAGACACTTCATTTTTATTTATATGTATAAATTACCCAAAAATCGCTGCTCATTGCGTGGTGCATTAACTTTTTATTTTCTTTGAGAGTGATAAGTAATTGTAAACTACAGGAAACAATTTCATTACAAGCATTCAATTTTTTATAAATTTAGTTCAAAATGAATGTCCGATTTCATATTCTAGTATCTTCATTTCATATTTGAAATGAAAATAAATTTCATACGAGTGGGATTAGAGGTAGAATATTCTGAACATGCAAAATCTCATAATCACATGAGAGATGGCTCATCTTTAAAATCACTACCTCTTTCAGGAATACTAGAATAAAAGAAAGTATCCGTTACCATTGAAACAAATTGTACTGATATGACTTCTTTACAACAAACAGTGTTAATAAATTTACAATTAGATTATTCCCCAATTCAGCTGATAACAACGAATGCAGATATATTTTCTTTGAGATTGCGTATGTTGATTCGAAATTCTACTGGAAATGTTTTGTTCGAATTACAATTTATAGGGACACAAAATTAAAATTCTTTGTACAATGTTTCAGATTCTGATTGCTATAATTTAGTTTATATTTCATTTGGATCCTGCTTAAAATTATGCTCCTGAAACGTGCCCAATTGTCCTTTGCTCATTGGACTTTTCGATAACATCTTCGTTTGCTTAAGTTCTTAGTTCAAAGGAAAAATTCTGAGTAGACTCCAAGAGTGAATTTCACCTATAATTTGGTCTCGGAGAGAGATTTCATCTTACATTCTCCCCCCTTCAAAACTACAATTAACTGCCATACATTTGAGATAAGATAAATATTAGAATATTTTTTCCAGTTTCATTTACAATAGCAAACGGAATTTACGTATTTTAGTCGATTATAGTAGCTTAGGCTGCAAATAGCTCAATATAGAGGTAATTGTTTCACCTGATTTCAAATCCCAAGATCTTGAAATTGCTTAGTCGGAATTAAGAACAAGTAGAGAACCCAATTAAATTAAATAAGTATATCAAAATGAACTTAAGGTATCAGGTAATATCATTACAACAATGCAATGCATAAAGAAATCAATTCTTCTTTTGTGCTACCCCATTTTTTCCCTTGTCCTCTACATCGCCAGATTTCTTCTCTTATTGGGTACATTTGGAGTCAAATGTAAATGAGCCCCTCCAACTGTCTCAAGGATCTTGACAATTAAGTTAAACAAGTGGATTGTGTTTGAAAAAATTTCCCAAGGATCATTAGCTGATTCTATAAATCAATTTCAAATCGTAAATATATGCGTAAAGGACAATAGGTGGTTTAAAGACTCATTGGTTAGTTACCGAATTGTGTCTTCTGAATAAAATAATTAATTCTACTGTAATCTCAATATTTTCTCTTTCCTATTTAAATGCACTGCCCGTTTCTCATTCTAATAACTAGTTAGTGAAGTGGTTTTGTTTTAGAACATAAATATTTTTCCCCTTCATTGTATTTCAGCCGAAATGGGAACAGCCATTTTACAAAGAGTGGACGACTTGACCATTTTCGTTCCGAGTGAATGTCGCCGCATCATGTCTACCATATCCGGACACGTGCTGCCGGAAAACTTCGGAGAGTATTACATTTGCGCAGGAGTTCCTGATGGTTCTAAAGACGCTTGTGTCGTAAGTTTCTTTCTCTCTTTTTTTTTTAATTTTGTGAAACTGATAGATATGATATACATAGAGAGAAAAATAAATGATTCGATAAAGTATCACATTTCGATACAGAATAGGATTTACAGATGGATCAATTAGTTGAGATGGTCATTCAACAAATTTGTTTTGGGTTCGAATGCGTCATTTCTTGTTAGTTTAAAAGTTGCATAGATAAGTCTACTGCAGAAAATAAATGAATAAAATGAAATAATGTTTTAAATCCCCAAGTAATAAAAAATTAAATAATTTAAGTAATCAAATAATTTTGTGATACATAGTCCCAATAAAACCTAACTTAAGCCTATCCAGTTAAAAAATGTTTTCTGCACCTAGAGTTAGCGAAACATATTTTGGGGGTACAAGGTCAACATTCCTTATTTATCAATACATTCCTTAAGAACTCAAAAATAACACTCTTTATACCCATTGCACTCGTGTTTTTCGCAATTGCCGTCAAAACACCGTTTTTTTTTTTATTAAATTTGAAATTTGACAGAAAAACATTAATAGTCGTTAAAAATGTTTTTAACAATGGGAAAAAAAGGAGATTTTACATAAATGTATACAAAACAATGTATTATTTTCAATTAGAATATAAATTAAAAACCAGTATTACACAGAGGAGAAGCGAAACATTTTTTTGTATATATAAGGGCGGAATCTCTCTTTCAGCCAGCATTGACAGTCTTATTGTCCCGTCTTCACAGAATGCATTAATACTCCTAACACTTTGTTGTTCCCTCTGTAAACTTATTAAGCAAAATAAACCAAGAATAGATTCCTCCATTATAATTGGAAAAAATCATCTAATATCGACACCCTTCGAAACGCATTCAGAATAAGAACAAGGTAAGTATTCTTCCAAGAAATTCCTTGAAGTTCTCTTCACTTCTGACTTGCAAACCTTTGGGGCTTCTAAAAATCATTTCAGAATGAAAAAACTAACCGATATATTTAACAATTTTACGTAATTAAGAAATTTTGACTTGATTATCATTGTACATTTGTGTAATTTTTTAAAACATTTTTAAGAAAAGGTTTTGTTAAACTTGTTTTCAAAGGGCGATTCCGGCGGTCCATTGCTGCACGAAGATTACGACGGGATCTGGTCTCTGGTAGGAATCGTGTCATTTGGATACAAGTGCGGAGAGCCTGGAGTTCCGGGAACTTATTCAAGAATCTCGTACTACATACCATGGATTACTGATATCATGAATAACCATTGAAGATAAGCAACTGTAAAGTGTGTCCCTTTCTATAGTTATTTCTCTCTTTCAATGAAAATCATACCTCGTAGCTATCTAGTCTGTGAACTTCTGTAGGACTATAATAAAACCTCTCACGAATGTTACTTTTTATTTAATAAATTATTGTTCCTGGAATGTTTTCACTGTTCTCTTTTATTTTACCATGCACACTCTGGTAACATTTTCCTGTTAAATTTTGCAGAGATTTTTTAGCACTATCAAAATAAAAATGATGATTTTCGATGAGGATTTCATTCCAATTTAGAAAAGAAAAAACATCATTTTAGACGAAATATAATTTACATAAATGAAACAATCAAGGTTATATTTACTTTATTTTAATTTTAAATACATGAACCTCTTACACATGTAGTAGAAATCATGAAAATAGCTGCAACACCCTAAGTAGAAACTGAGCATGCGTTTTAATGTTATTACCGAAAAATCCGGCGTATAACACGCACTTTTAACGAGAAATAAGATCGAAACTTAAGGGTGCACGTTATATATACGCCGGGTATAAAAACGATAGTTTTAAAAATAACAAAAGAGAGATCATTTACTTCTACGTGTATAAAAGAACTGTTTATTTAGAAGAAATGACTTTGTCTCTTATGAACGAAAAGAGTTGTAGTTCTAGAAGTAAACTATTTTTTCAAAAGTCTGGGATAATACCTCGAATAAATGACTTGAAAACATAAAAGCAATGTATGCTAATATTTCAGATTTCTTCAAAAACATTGGCTGTGCGTTATACGCTGAATATATCTAAAAATGAAAAAAAAAATCCAACTTGAAAGTACAGATGCGCATTGTGCGTCGAATGTTACGGTATTTTTTTATGATTCTCTATGGCAGTGTTTCTCTGACACGCCCCTCGTGGGGGCCATGATAACTCAATTGGGGGATCGAAAAGTCGATATTAAAAGATTATTTTTAAAAAATTGATATCTGAAAGGAAGCAAAAAAATACATTCTGACGTAATAAAAAAAAATTTACTCATAATAATATATTTATAAATGTCTCAGTGCCGCACAATGTACTTGAGAATTCATTTCTCAATACTAAGTTTAGAACAAGCTTAATAATTGCTAGTGAACCCAATACGCTTGTCGTATACAACATTGAATTCTCATTGAGATCATCTGTACGGTGTAGTACTTAAGCGTGAATATACATTAATATTGTATTCAATATATTGTTATTAGAAGAATTGGGGGGTGCGATGAAAAGGGTGATTTAAAATTGGCTCACAACTATTGAAAGTTTGAGAACCACTGCTGTATGGCAACACTTATTTACTTCTATGAGTTTTTGTTTCGATTTTCAGTGTGCGTTGCGTATTAAAAACGCGCTCTGAGTTATTCCTGAGAAATATTTGAGTTTTGCTCATCGCTTTCAGCACCTGGCGACCGAAAGAAGGATCGCGAGATGTTTGTGTGCTTTGTTTCAATTACCCATGGAATTGTTTACTCGTACATGTAATTCTTTTGATGAAGGAAACATTCTACTTGATTGTGCTGATCAAATTAATAAGCTAAAGTTTATTGAAGAGAAAGCTTTATTAATGATAGTATGTGAAGATAAAAAAATTTAAAAAATTGTTGTATTCTGAAAAAGTTTCCGGTACAGAAATAGATAAAAAAAAAGTAGATGTGAGTCAGAAATATATATTGATTGCTGTAATCTTTGAAAGAGGAACTAAAAATATTAGAGTAAGATCGATTATATTCTAAAATGGATGGTTCGAATGTTATTTCACAATTGAAAACCTTATTATACTATCTAAAAATAGAATTACTTGCTTTTGATGGTAATATTCGAAGTGGACTCAACTTTTGGGGGGGCAGTTTCAAAAAATTGATGAGGACAATACACACACAATATTGATTTTTACGATAAATTTTCATATTTATCTCAAGAAATGGAAAATGGTAGTCATGTCGAAGAATTAATCAAGAGTTTTCCTCCGTGAGGTAATAGTTATGATTAAGCTTTCAAACAGCAAAAAAATGAGTTTCGGCAGAGAAGAATCATTACGTTAGATTTATTAACATTAGTTCTCTCTCTCTCAAAAGCAGAATTTTTCCAAAAATTCATTACGAAAATTTTTTGATCAACTTGAGAGTAAACTTGAACTTCTAAGAGTTACTTCGGAAAAATATGCGGTTATGTTATTTCCTGTAGTTGAGTCATCATTACCCGAAGAAATATTTA
The DNA here is from genome assembly GCA_019973935.1 of Trichonephila clavipes. NCBI lineage: Eukaryota > Metazoa > Arthropoda > Arachnida > Araneae > Nephilidae > Trichonephila > Trichonephila clavipes. Next base: position 74,176 of record BMAU01021392.1, on the reverse strand, counting down.
CAAGCTTGGGAGTGCTATAGATCTGCTCATCGCAGCGCCCAAGAAGGAACTCAGATGATTCTACCGGAATAAAAGTATAACTGAGGAAAGGGATTTATAGAATGCGTTTACACTTTCTTCTAGATGAAGTGGAAGGAAGTGTTATAATTGCTAACTAAAGTTTTGACCAGTGTAGAAAAAGAAGAGCTATTCCAATAACCGCAAATATATTAATGAAAATAAATTTGAACCCAGAATATCATCGGTAAAAGGACTTTTGACATTAAATACGAATAAAAATAAATGTTGCATATTTTGTTCCGAGGATCATAATTCAGGGAACTGTAAAAGAGCTTCTAAATTAGCTTTCCAAGAAAACAAAGGGCTGTTGAAAACGCTCGTTGCTGCTTTCTTTGTTTAAAATAGGGACATGGAGTGAAGACGAGCAGATCACAATTGAGTTGACAGTTGTGTGGGGGGGGAATACCATTTATTTTTTATGCAGAACTTTGTCACAAGAACAAAATTCTTCCACTATTCTGAAAAATAAGCAACTCAAGAAAAAGCGAGAGAAAAAGGCGTAAATGTAAAGCTCGAGCAATAACAGATTCTGGCTCTCACGACAACAGCAGAGGCAATGGAGTACACTTCCAAACGGAGAGAGTATCTGTTAAAGCTTCCAAAAGAAAATCTAAACTAATTTTCTTAGTTTTCAAAAATATTAAGAGGACACCAAATCACCTTTTCCACACTTCTAAATCGAAGTAGTTTTAATTAAAACTCGAGCAACGGAGGCTAGCAATTTGAAATAAAAAAGATAAATAGTTTCGATGATCACCGATCAAAAAAGAACTTTATTCTTGGCATAAACAATCGAACAGAATAACGGTGTTGCCATTCGCAAAAATACAAAAAGTAAATGAAAAAGAATAATACAATTTTATTACTAACATTGCCATCTGAAATTTAAAATTTATAATATATAATAAAAATAAATAAATACATTTTCAACATCCTCCCACCATTTGATTATAAATAATAATCAAAACATGAAACTACTAGTTGAACTCAATTAAGGGATTCAAATGATGGCAACGCTGTACAAGTTTTTAGAGACCCAAATATGAAAAATAAGAATATACACATGAATGTAGAAATGTTCAATTAATCCTTACGGATTATAAGTTCAATCTTTCTGGCTCTTTAATTCTTTTAGATCTACTAAATTTCACCTCGGTGCCAGAAGTACAATCCAAAGTTTTGGAGATGTCATTTGACTTTTTCAAATCATCGGAGCGGACAAGATATCAGAGGATGATACCTGTAACGGATATATCCTTTGAATCGTGCGCAGGAATTCCTGCTGTGAAGTTTGCACTCTTAACAAGTCGTACTTATCCGTCTTTCCCAAGTAAGATTTCAGAGAGGCGACCTAAAGGCCATGTAATTCTCTTTTTATTATCTGCTCCCACTATAACAATTTCACCTACAGAAACCGTGAAGCTCCTTGATTTTTTTTATTTTTTTTGTTGAATGAGGGCACTTAGATACTCAGGTCTGAAACATTTTCAATTTCTGATGGTCCTTTGCGAGGTGTTCACCTGCACACTTGACACATCTGGGGGCACGTGCACAGAATTTACTGGAATGGAAAAAGCCCTGGCACCGGAAACATTGGAGTGGGCCATATTTGGGTCTGAGGGTTTCCACTTTGACTTTTATGTAGCCAATATCGGTGACATGATAAGCTGCTCCGTTTTGTCCAGCGTGAAGAGGAATAGGGGCATAGCTTTCCCTGTTTCCTTGCTCCTCATGATATGGCACTCATTCACAGTAGCAATCTTGGCTGCGAGTCTACTAAGGATTTCAACAGGGGGCATATCCGTAGGCAATCCTCTAATGACAAAACGTAGTATTTTATCTTCCGGGAGCTTGTATGTGTATGCTTCGAGGCTGTTCTCGTCCATGTACTTCCGTATACGATGGTATGCGTAGGCCATTTGGGGGTAGATTCTTAATTTGGTGCCGATGAGCTTGGCTTCCAATTTCACTTTTGTGATGTCCTGAAGATGCTTCAACAGTACGGCTTGGTTCGTAACGTTGTCGATAGTTATCGGCGGGACATGTTTCTTCGGGGGTGCGGCTACACCGGTATGCCCGTTGTCAGTAGAAGTGCCTGATTGTGCAGAGTGGTCCATTCTTTCCTCTGCAGGGAGCTAGAAAAAACGATTTTGAGTTGTTGTGGTGTCGGTGCGTTGCTTTTTTGCACTGCTTTCCGCCTCAGAGTTGGAGGATGTTCTGCCTTTTTTGTGCACAATAACCCTGAAATGGAGCTTCAAGAGGCCTTGAAAGAAGTCCCCAGGCATCAATTTGAGCTTGCAGGAGGTTGTTCTGTTCCACTAGCTCTTTTTTTTTTTTTTTTTTTTGTGAGTGAATTTGAACCGGACTTCGTCGAGGACGGCACTCGGTTACGAAGGGCATCTGATTGTTCTTCCAGAATGTTGAAGGGGAACTCTCTTAGCGTGGAATCGAGTTTCTCAATATCTTTTAAGACAATAGAACATTCGTCTGAAGTCCTACAGGAGTTAAGTTGATTGACAAGAGTGTTCATCTTTGATTCCCACGACTTGTGGAATTCCATGTAGGCAGCAGTGTATGCTTCTTGATTTGTGTTTTATGAGTTATCCATAATAAGGTTTGGGATGGGAAGTCCTAATTCGGTCCGAGTCGTCAACTTGCGAAAGGAATAATCCATTGGCTGATCTAAGAGATTACTGAAGTTGAATTTTCAAAAGAAAAAATTCCCTAATCGCTCTTTCTAAAAGTACGCAATCCAGTACTCGACTAAATAATATCAGGCGGTCGAAACTTTACCACGTCCACACATATCTGTAGCTTCACGGGAATTAATAGCGGTCCTTTTGTAGGACAAACACTCATTGGTGACGTAATATTAACTAACAAGCGAGGGGCATACTTTAAAAAAAAGGCATTCATCTAAGTTCCCATAGGAGCAGGTATTGCTAGAAATTTAATCACAGGGAGCCATCTGCAACTAGGAAAGGAACTATCTGCAACTAGGAAAAGAACTATCTGCAACTAGGAAGGGAACTTACTGAAATTGAAGCAAAGTTGGGTTGGACTGTTAATGGTTGCATAAATGAGCAAGGTTCAAGTTTTCTCTAGTTACTTCAATGCTCACAACCAGTGGCATACATAAGAGGGGAGGGGGGTCCAGACCCCCCTCCCCCAAAGCCCTTGATTTTTTTTCCCGACTGATTATAATTATAAGCATATAGTACGCAAAATTTAATTAAGTATTTGTTATTAATGATTAATTTTATTAATTAATGCTAATTATTTATTCAATAATTAGTTTTTTACTGTGTTTTGCTCCCGAAAATCGACAAAATCAAAAGGAACATGATACAAGATTGGTGAACTTTCGATCCCGGATCCCTACCCCCCTTGAAAAATTCCTATGTGCGCTACTGCTCACAACTAGTGTTTGCATATCCGAATTATGGGCCCTTAACTCTCTGGCTATCACTGATCAATCTGAAAATAGACAACTATCGAATTACAAGAGACAGTGAAACAACATTTCCTGGACACAGTTAAAATTATAGGTTTGTCATGAACTTACCAGGGATTGAGGGTTATCATTCACTTCCTGATAATTTTGAGCTTTCTGAGAAAAGACTACTCAAATTTGCAAAGAATCTTAAGACAGTTAGATTGTTTGAATCATACAAAAAAGTATTTGAAGAATGGGTAGAAGGAAATATATTATTGAAGAGGTGACCGAAGATTAAGTTCGTTGACTCCTCGTCGATGAGTTGACATTATTTGCCTTATAGTCGGGTTTTGAAAGAGAGCAGTACAACTAAAATCAGACCATGATTGTTGCTTCGGCTAAACGAAAAGGTGCATCGAGTCTAAAGGATTGTTTAGAGAGTAGTGTTAATCTAATTGAGTTGATACCAAATAACGTAGCATTTTTGCTTGGAGAAAATTGATGTCATGGCAGAAAGGCATCTCGACAGAATTGTCTTTCACCCTTTGACAAAGACTATTTACGGTTTTTGTGGATTGGAGAAAATGGCCAATTGAAGCATTTTCGACAGTGCCCTGCAGTGTTTGGTGTCTCCTGTACCCCTTTCTTGCTTCGGATTGTGATTCTGCGTCATTTGCAAAGTGTTTGGGGTCGTTTGATTGTGGAATATACAGAGAATATGGTGAAATTGTTGATGAAAAGATTGCCTGGGTAGCTGGAATGCCGAGTGAAGAAGAGAGAGAACTAAAGCTTTTCATTAAAATTGCAAATAAATACAACTACTTTTTAAATGCAGTTAAGATTTTTCTTTAGCCGTTGAGGTTTATTATTAGCAAAACATATTATTTTAAGAATTCAATGTCAGTGAATCATTTCACTATTTTGGTTTTTCAACTTTTGAGCCCATGGGCCTCAAACCTTTTACCGGCCAGGGGCCACCAACTACCTTAATCCGCCTCTGCTTGGTGCGCTAGACGCCAAATCCAACGTGGAAAATATGTTCGTATTATTTAATTTACCTAACAAGGAGTCTACACAAGAGGTAGAAGCTCTACATCTGTTTCACGAATTGTGTTCAGTTTTCTATAGTCAAAATGCATAATCTCTAATTTTTTTCACCTCTTTTGTAAGCTAAAGTGACAGGGGCAGAATAACAACTTTTGGGTTCTTTAATTAGACTTGCAGATACACTCATGGACAAAAAAAATGTGTGTGCTTATGACCACACGATAGAAGTGATAACTTTAAATTTTGTAATGTTATTTCAGGGATTAGTTAGATGAAAATAAAAAACAAGGGGATATTAGTATTGTCCTATAAAATTATTTATCCATATGTCTGTACTCATAAATTTAAATACTTAATAACTTTATTTATAAAAATAATCTCACGAATCTTTTTTTCCGCGTGTAGAACAATATTATACGTAATCTGTACAAAGATTGATAAACTATCTTAAAAACTACGGTTTTAAAAAAAAATTCTTTTTTTTTCTTCCTTTTTGCGAGAAATATATAAACATTACTTTTTTAAGGTTTTCTTTTGTTTAAAAATTACCGTTGTTTGTAATCGATATATGAAGTTTCAAAGCATTAGCTTAAAAATGAAGCCCGAAAACAAAACTTTTTTTAAAAAAATCAATTTTACTATAGCTCTGAGTTCAGCGGCGAAAACCTGTTTGGCACAAGAAAACTCTTTTTCTACTCAACCCTCTATGTTCGATAAAAGGTTACACTAGAAAAGAAGGTGTGCCTATATAAATATTGAAAATCACCAGATTTGGCGAAATTGAATATCAAAAACTTTTTTTTTTTACAATTTTTTAAGAAATACTTTCGTTTTTCTCTCCTTTTCGCGAGAAATATTTAAGCACTATTTTTGTTGCATTTTTTGAAGGTTAAAATTAAAATAAAATATCAAATTTTTTTTATCCGATCGGGTTTTTTTTAATGTTTTTTTCAGTACATGTATATAAATATATATAACTAGGCTTTCCCCCATACTGTTTTTTTTTTCTAACTTGTGATATACCTCGCCTTGGAAGTACATCCCTCGAAGTATCAGCGTGAGCTAGAGGTGTAGGGTTATCGTAAGAACAAGAATCAAACATTATCTTAATATGACTTTATTAAGATATTCAACTTAAACTTTTAACAAATATAATAATATAAATTAATGAGAGAATCTACGATGACGCAATACGCAACACACAATATAATTCAGACCTATCTCAATAATTGAACCGCCTAATTTTCAAATATAATAATAAGCAAACAATCCTACCTTATATTATTCTGTAATAAACTTGTCTTTATCTACAAGGTATGTAGCTTTACGTTTAACGATCACCAATATGTTTATCCACGACACGTAGAACTTGAATCCTTGAACGACGAACTTCAATAATCATCCAATACCACAACGCACCTCAATTGTCAAACATTCCTTTACACTACCATTACATTGCCATCATTGTCATTACGCTTACTCTAAGATCCTATATTTATATCCTATATTATTTGCATCTCTTCACTTCTCCTTTCTTGGATTTGGTTGGAAAAGAGTTGCCATTAATTCTGGCCCAAAGAATCCAAAGGACTTGTTAAAGAAAAGACGCGTAAGATGTCACAAACCCCTCCAAGAAACAAAACGTGATTTATTCGAGGGTCTTAATGGCCCTTAAGAAATTACGTGCCTAAATTTTATTCTAACCGTTAATTTCTAATGCTTCACTTAAATTTTAATATTTCTCCTTAATTTGAATTTCCACAGCTTCAATAAATTTTACTTAATTAAATAGACTAACATTCAAAGTCATGCATTTTAATCACGGTAGATTCTCACATGTACAGAATAAATAGACGTGTCCCATCTGGGTAACAGAGCCGGGGGGAAAAATCATATATGACTTAAATGGTACAAAAAACGAGGCCCACACGTCTCTTAACTAACTTAATTCTACCTAAATGTTTACTTAAATTCTAACAATTTTTCTTCTTTACATCTTCTCTCTAGCTCCATTCTTTATAAAGGTTAATTTCTTATAGACTTCAGGGTGTGTTACCCTGAAACAAAAATCTCTTTGAAAAAAATTTTTTTACACATTATGATTACATTTCACAATTTTTATACAGTACATATCCCTTTTACATTGTAACTTATTTCTATACATATTTTTCATCTGGTTCTTTCAAAAACTTCCCCTCCAATCGCGTAGCGCTGGTTAAATGTTATGTTAGTATGCTATCTACGCCGCGTTTCCCAAAACCAGATGTTCCTTAATATGAAACAATATAACAACACATATATATACACTATACAATTATAAACATTTTTCAATAAACAAAACAAACTACCAAAGGAATTGTCGCATCCCAGCGAAGTCATAACAGAAGTAAACAAATGCATTTTTACAGTTGTTTTCTCCAGATTTATACAAAAAATTTTACAAGACAAAAGCTTTTTCCTTTTCTAGAAAAACACTCATTATAGTGTCCACTTTTGCTTGGCTTCTAAAATTTTAATTATCCGACCGTGACTTGGCTTTATTGCAAAAATTCTTCCGACCACTTGTTCGAAAGAATATAATAAGAAACTATACAACCTGGTTCTTATGACTTGTATAGTTGGCGTTTCCTACAAAGACCTCCAGTGACAAGGATTTCTTTGTACACGTTCCTCTCCTTTCCTGGTCTTGTCGTTGTTGATCACCTCCTCGTCTGGCATTCTTGTTGCTTGATCTTGTTCGCTCCTCGATGTATGGACTATCGTTTCTTTTTCTGCCTTTTCTGGATCGACTTGGTCCTCTTTGTTGTGTCTTCCTCTCTATGGTCGGTCTGGACTCTTCTCTTTTTCCAATTCGTGGTCTAAGGTTGTAGTCGCTTGTGGTGGGAGTCACTATCTCTTCCCTTCGGCTTTTCTTTCTAAATTTTGTCAAACTATTAATGCAACGCCCGGTTAACTTAAATTGATTTAATTTATTCTTATTATCCATTTTATAATACCCAGGTTCTAATTTATCATTTGGCGTCACACTATAGTTTACGTTTAAACATTAGATCTTTTAAAGACAAATAAAACAGGACACTAAATTAAAAAGCCGTTCTTTAAATCAACACTTAATTTATTTACAATAAGATTGAAATTATATTAAATACTAAGGATGTACATGATTACTTAACTGAAGTAGGATCTGAGAGAGAGAGAAATCTTGGAGTGCCATCTCGAGAGTCTCCAACCTCGGTATTTTGTCAAAGGGTCGTCAGACCAAAATCGGTGATAAAATTGTGTCAGAGAGTGTCTTAATTCGTCGTGCATGCGCTTATATTTCGCGGCGGTTTTCTTCTGTATTCTGGAGAGGATTCTTTTTCGAAACACAATCAGCTTTTCTGATTGGTCTGGAGTCAGCGGAGGGATATCTTCTCGCGGTCCATGACTCCCCCAAAACGCGGGAAATTCCCAAAAACATCCCATACCATGATGTATTTATGGGTACATTGCCTTCTTCCAGGCGTGGGAAATGCGTCACCCTTTTCGGTGGGGTGAGAGGCACTCCCAGACCAATCAGAAAAGCTGATTGTGTTTCGAAAAAGAATCCTCTCCAGAATACAGAAGAAAACCGCCGCGAAATATAAGCGCATGCACGACGAATTAAGACACTCTCTGACACAATTTTATCACCGATTTTGGTCTGACGACCTTTTGACAAAATACCGAGGTTGGAGACTCTCGAGATGGCACTCCAAGATTTCTCTCTCTCTCAGATCCTACTTCAGTTAAGTAATCATGTACATCCTTAGTATTTAATATAATTTCAATCTTATTGTAAATAAATTAAGTGTTGATTTAAAGAACGGCTTTTTAATTTAGTGTCCTGTTTTATTTGTCTTTAAAAGATCTAATGTTTAAACGTAAACTATAGTGTGACGCCAAATGATAAATTAGAACCTGGGTATTATAAAATGGATAATAAGAATAAATTAAATCAATTTAAGTTAACCGGGCGTTGCATTACTATGATTAGTTCTGTAATTAGACAACAAAGCCCTTTTATTCACTCTATGCTCTGATCCCTTCTGAACCTTCCTTTCTGGTCCTCCCGACCTAGATTCATGTGATCTGTTATAGGCTAATCGTTGATTTTTACTTCTTTTAATCATTCTATCTTTCTCAGACCAAGAACTAGGTATTGATCTGATAAGTGGTACGCGCTTATTGGTCTTATTTGTGTGTTTCTCTCCCTGATTATTTCTAAAACTTAATCCTTTTTCCTCCAACTCACGCTTTACTTCTGACCCTTTCTTTTTACCATCTCATGAGTCATTTGATCTCCGTTGTACTCTGTCAAAACCACTTGATTCATCGCGCAAACTACCGTTAGCCGAATTACCAGTTCCTATCTCCGTCTCGTCACATTTCCTATGACGATATATTCGAACCTGATCTACATTAATCGGTAACCTTTTTCCCGCTTTCCATATCACTACATTGTTATTCTTCCCATCTAATACTCTATACGGACCTTCAAATTTTGGTTTAAACTTAGTTACTAATTTTCTTGTTGCTGAACTTAAAGGATGTGTTGCTACCAAAACCCAATCATTCACCTTAATTTGCACATCACGCCTACGTCTATTATAATATTTCTTCCATTTTTCCTGTTTAGTTTCTGTGTTTCGTCTAGCCTCCTCAAACAATCTCTCAATATCTTCTACTGCAAATTCCGTTCGGTCTGATACCATCACTAATTTCTGAAAAGGCGCAATTAACTTTCTACCTAAGAATAATTCCACAGAGGTTTTCCCCGTTGTTTCGTTTACAGCCGTACGAATAGCATAAGCAAACTCACGTAAGAATTGGTCCCATGTGTCATGTTGCTCATTGACATAATTTGCAATCATTTGCACCAGATCGCGATTTACGCGTTCTGTTCTATTTGCTTGAGGTCTATAAACAACAGTCTTTACATGCCTCTTATGCCTAATCTCTCACTTAAATTCTCAAAAATATCGGAAATAAATTGGGGACCGTTATCACTAATTAATTTTATTGGAGCTCCAAAACGCGATATATAATTATCAAAAAAATTATCTGCTATAACTCGAGTAGGCTTTTTTAAGGGGTATGATTTCAGCCCACTTGCTGAAATGATCCGTAATTACTAATACATATCGGTTGCGTCTTACTCTTGACACGGGATACGGACCTAACAAATCTAACGTAAAAATTTCATTTGGATAATTTGATACAATTGGTATTAACCGACCAGCTGGTAACGCGTTTTTATAATTATTAATTTGGCACATGTGGCATGTAGAGACATATTGATCAATAAATTTTCTCATATACGGGAAATAACAAACATCCCTTATTTTATGATAAGTTTTAAAATGTCCGAAATGACCTGCCAGTTGCTTGTCATGAAATTCTCTCATAATTTCATTCCTTAAAGATTTTGGAATGTATACTCGCATTTCTCTCTCTCCTAATGACGTTGCATATTTCGCATAAAATAACAAGCCTTCTACTAGCCTAAAATCACGAGACCAATTCTCACATATTGCCGCATTAACCGAGCTCTCTCTCTCTCTCTCTATCTTCTGGATTTTCCAGATATCTATAGATATGACCTAATTCTGGGTCTGTTTTTTGTTCTTCTATTAACTGATCTCGTGACGAAAGTACCAAATCTCTGATTATTGCACAATTAACTTTCTCTCCTATTATACTTTCAATTGTATTATTATCTAAAACATTAGCCACAACATTTAACTTCGTTTCTGACAAATCAACGCGCAAATTCCCGTCATCTATCTTAATATCTTTAACCTGTGATTCTTGAATCGCCAACGATTTCCGATCAAAGTCCAAAATGATCTTTGATCCACCTATGAAGTCTATTCCGAGAATACATGATATTCTAAATCTGTTAACACATGGAACAACCAAGGCTTTTTAAAATCCCTTATTCGAATATTTAATTCCACAACTCACATATTTCGACATTTAGCTCCTTGCGCCGTGATCACCTGAGTACTCAATTTCTTTACTCGTTTATTAAAAAAATATTTTTGGTATGTCTCTTCCGATATAAATGACTTCTCCGCTCCAGTGTCCCATAACACTTTCGTAAAAGTTTCGTCTAATAAAATAGGAACATACGGAAGTTCTACTGGAGACATACATATTGCTGAAAGTTTAATCGGTGATTGATTTATCGACTGCGTCTGATCACCTTTAACATCATTCACTTTCAAAACATTTAAACGTCCCATTTGTTTTCTACTGCCTCGACTAAAATTTTCACTCGAACCCCTATTTCTTTGGTCCCCTCTACTAAAATCGTCATTTTGACCTCGATTTCTAAATTGATATCCCCTATCGTTAAATCTGCGTTCATCGTTTTGAAACCTATTCCTGCTCTCGAACCACTGATTTCCTTGACGGTTGTTCTGATGGCTACCCCTATAATCATTTCTACCATTATTTGGTCTATGTACCACTTCAGAATTTTTCCAATTTCCTCGATTATTACCAACATTAGACATCCTACGCTCATTCCAACCTTGTCCTTCCACCTTATTACTATTTCTCGAACCCAATGTTGCCTTTCACGAAATTCTTTCCTCAAACTTAGCTAATACTTCTAATAATTGGATCGCTGTTTGTGGATTACGGACCTCCACATAATAATGAACTTGCGGCTCAAGTCTCACGAAAATATCATCTACAAGGTCTTTCTCAGACATCCCCAGTTCTAATTTCTTTTTTTTTAAGCAAATCGTAAACAAAATCAGTCGGCTCCTGGTTCTGTCTTTGCTGAGACACGTAAAACCGGGTCTCCGACTCCTTTTTATTTTGGATGGCAGGGAATGCTTTCGACAATGATGCTTTCAGCTGTGCAAAGTCCGTGGCAGTATTTTGCACTAACGTCAATCCGAATATTTGGTACCAATCCAGGGCTCTACCCATGAGATGACCTTTTAAATAAGCACAGGATATGTCACTGGGTATTTCAAGTAATTTAATTTGGTTATCTATACCCTCTAAAAATTAGGTGACGTTGTCCGACCCAGAAAAATATACTTCTGGTCAAACATTAAATCCTCCCGCGTTTCTCATCTCGGGGTCATATAGATTAAACCTAGTTGGGCGCCATTATGATGGACCTACCCTTGGAAGTACATCCCTCGAAGTATCAGCGTGAGCTAGAGGTGTAGGGTTATCGTAAGAACTAAATCAAACATTATCTTAATATGACTTTATTAAGATATTCAACTTAAACTTTTAACAAATATAATAATATAAATTAATGAGAAAATCTACGATGACGCAATATGCAACACACAATATAATTCAGACCTATCTCAATAATTGAACCGCCTAATCTTCAAATATAATAATAAGCAAACAATCCTACCTTATATTATTCTGTAATAAATTTGTCTTTATCTACAAGGTATGTAGCTTAACGTTTAACGATCACCAATATGTTTATCCACGACACGTAGAACTTGAATCCTTGAACGACGAACTTCAATAATCATCCAATACCACAACGCACCTCAATTGTCGAACATTCCTTTACACTACCATTACATTGCCATCACTGCCATTACGCTTACTCTAAGATCCTATATTTATCCTATATTATTTGCATCTCTTCACTTCTCGTTTCTTGGATTTGGTTGGAAAAGAGTTGCCATTAATTCTGGCCCAAAGAACCTAAAGGACTTGTTAAAGAAAAGACGCGTAAGACGTCACAAAGTTATATATTTATATGTTTAATCAAACATTCAAACGTTCAGAAAAAAGTAATCGTTTCAATAGCTATCTGTAAATTTTTCTTTTATATATTACTTATAGACATTTGAATTTTATAAATATATATGTTTTTTTAAAAGGATTATTTCTATTATTTCATTACTAAAGGAATTATTTGTTAATTAAAAAGTACATCGTCCATTTATTTTGGATCAAAATACATTTTAGAGACATTTTAAGTTAACTATATGTAACGATTGATTGATTCATGAAAATCTGAAATCCATTTTATTATTTTAGATTCTTAGAAACTAACTATTATTAAAAAAATGATGAGCGTTTTTTGTTTTACTCTTAAGCATCAGAATCGTTTTCTATTTATTGCTTCACATTAATAATTTTTTAATTCTGACGCAATATTTTTTTTATAAGTCATACATCGAAATTTGAAGCTATATTTCATCTGTGAGAAGGAGGGGAGGATAGGACAATAATTTTACACTAAAAAAAACCGTGTTCGGGCTATAGAGAGAGGAAATAAACCTGTCTTAAATCAAAATAAGTGGAATATAACAAATTTCGAAAAAGGGAAATTTTTTGACATAATTGTAGAAATCACTCACATTGTACGCGTACAAACATACACACACAGAAATGCTGGTGTCAAGAGGAAAAGAGAAAGCCCGAGCAACGCCGGGCTAAGCGGTGGAGGGGGGGAGTCATTTTGAAAATGAGTATTAGAAGTTCTGATTTTGTGAAAGAAAGGGAAAATTTATAAAAGTAGAGATAGCATGTGCAACGTCGGGCCATGCAGCTAGTATAAACTCAAATAAAATAAGATTGGCAAATAAGTTTTTCTTTACTCAAATCTCTAATCAAACTTTTTCTCCATTATATAGCAATAACCCTGAGTTTGAATCTAAAAATTATGGATAATAAAAAAAATGTTACTATACTACATACTTTAAATGCTGATAGTGGTCAAATTATCTCAATTCCCAGAATAATATCTTTTTGAGTTATCCCATTTAAAATTCATGTCAATGATTTCAAATTTCAAGATAAAAAATTACCAATCCAAATTATAAGTGGTTTATTCGATGAAACAGTAAATCATGATTTCCAGAACTTTTGTTATAATAGCTACTGATGCTTCAAAAATTGAGCATATTACATCTACTACAGGTATAACGGATAATTTCTCTTTTGCTTATAAAATTTTAATCACAACATTTTTTCAGCGGATGCTTTCACAATCTGGATCATCTGACAGTTTCAGACAAGAATCTGCTAATTTTATCTGTAGTCTAATCTTATAAAAGCCTATTTTAATTATAAAGTAAATTAGTTTAACAAAGGGCAAGAGTCATAACGTTACAACTACTCGAACATCTAATGAAGAGAAGTTAAAGCTAGGCTCTCCAACAACCAAAATTATTTGATCTAGTCACCATCATTGACACTCCTGAAACCTCTGCATTGCCCAAAGCTTGACTGACACTAAGTACATATTTGTGCTTGGGGCCAAAAATCTGAGTTTGCAGAGGGAGGGGGTCTAATAGCCACTGTTAGTCATATAGCGTTACTCACAGATAAGTGAGAAAGAGTTACATTCAATCATATTGTAACAATCAGTTGACTCTACTTTGGACTCCAGAACACTCAAATATATTTTGGATTGAACAGGCAAATTATCTGGCACAGAGTCTAATGTTTACATGGACAGGAACATCAATAAAAAAATATATCAAGAGAGATTTAAAAAAAAAAAACTATTAACTTTCATTCAAGCAAGTATTTTGAAAACATTGGCACCATTCCTTAGTGGACAAATATAATAGAAGTGTTGAAGCCCACTGCAGCCATCTATCTTGATGTAGCAATGCGTGGGTGGAACCTACAAAAAGCCTTTTGCCGACTGGACTTTTATTTGTAAGACTTTCGCATTCTGTTAACTGTAAAATTAACAGAGAAATCTGTTATAACTCTGCATCGCACGAGAATTGTTATGCATTTTAGATGCTGTTCTCATGAAGTGATATCCATATTAAATTGCTATATAATAATCCCTGGTGTGATTATAACTTTTACCTGCATTAATGTAACCCAGTGAGTTCAAAATATCTAGTGGCGTGCATGACTTTATTACATGAAACATGGATATCGATATTCTGAAATCGAAATGAAAGTATTTGAGAGCAGTGCGTGATATATGAGCCAACTATAAATAAGTACTTTACTGTCCTTTAAACATATGGATAACCCATTTTGCATAAATTGCCAGGAATATGGCCATTCGGCCTGTTACACCAAATGTCCCAATTCCCAAACCAAAAAAGGGTTTACCCATTTCCACAAATAAAACTTTCGAAAGCAATGTTCATAGGGAAGGTGTTTCTTTCACTAACGTTGTTAGCGGAACTGCCCACCCCCAGCCCAGTCGCAAAGTTAACCGAAAAAACACATGAAAATTCAAACAACAAAGTGTTCCAAGGAATACAGCTCAATGAAAATAATAATTCAGACCTAGCTCAAGTTATTGAACTAATCAGTATAATATCTAATATATTAAAAAGATCACCTGAAATTCTACAATTACTTCCTAAATTAAAAAATTCAGAAGATGACAAAGCTAAGGCTTTGCTTCATTTCGAAGCTATGATGGATAAATTTTAACCACCTTACTTTGTAATTTCTCCTTCTAAAAATGTTTTAAATTTCTGTTCTTAAATTATTAAAAAATTTTACTATTAATTTCTAATCGTTATATGATCAATTGCCACTCTCCAAATTTTCGAAGCTCTCACTCCCAACATCCAATCAAAGCCTCTCACGAACAGCCTTGCGCTTGCCACCCCATTGGTTCCTGCCATCGATTTCCACGCCCACCACCACCAGCCAAGAAACAACATCAAGCCGCTTCTAATACCAGATAGAGGACAGAGGGATGGACGTATCCCAGTTCCTTATTAATAGTAATCATCTTAAACATATGAAAAAATATAAATTATTTTTCATACCTGAAACAAAAAAAATATCCATGTTGTGCTCTTGTCATAAAAGCTAGAGGAAAAATGTTTATTACTTCCAGAAGTTCCTCAAAACAAATTACTAAAACCATATCAATAGATTTACAACATTCTAATACAATTTGATCTTTTAATTACCAAACAAAATTTATTACTGTTCAATTTTTATTTCTTAATGTGCACTTTCACTGACTAGCAGTTCAGATTCATCATTCATGTTGTAGGAAATATCCAACTCGTGAAGAGTATTAACTAGTGAAAACTTAAAAGAATGATTACATAATTATGTGATAATAGCCTCCCGCATAGGGAAGCCATCTCTTCATCTACTTGACCTAAATCTGTAGGGGGGTAAAGATTGATGACCCAAGCTAGCCATGAGAAACCCAATTTATTATTACCAAATATAATAATCAAAGACAAGCCAACTAATCTAGAGTGATATTATGTGGCTCAAAATCTTATGTGAATAAGTGCATGAAATCCTAATCGCTTAACTTTACTCAAAGTTATCTTAAAAATCCTAACTTCCTTAATCTATTTGATTAGCTATAAAGTCCATCCTATAATAACGCATCTAAATTTCGATCCTTACCATAACATCAGTGCGTTTCAGCAACTCAGCTTCTTCTCCTTCTCTCCCCTTTTGATTACTAAACATCTCCACTATATATATACTAGTTAATCTGCATATCAAGGTTTCTTCTTGAGAGGGATGGCTGTGAAATAACTCAATTGCTGGTCCCAAAGAGTCCCCAAGAGGATTAATAGAAAATTCTGTAAAGCCTTGTCATGTCAATTTCAAACTTTTGTAGTGGTCATTATGGAAATTTATGGCTGCACAATTTCTATCGCATTGTAATGCCACTAAACACCCATTCTGTTGAGATGCTAATGCACATTAAATCTGTTAAGGCTCAAAGTCCTCAATGATTTGGTATGAAAATTTGGACAGTTAGTTGTCAGTTTAGGTGGAATGTTTGTCTGCATCTCATGAACGCGGTTCAGAATTATGAGTTTTGTTGCTATACAAGCCTCCATGTATCATTGAAATGCATCAGTAAACAATCACTTTAAATAAAAATTTTAAAACATTTTCCTATGTAAAATTAATAAAATGCAGTAAAAAATGCGGCATGTTTTAATCAAATTCTAGATAAAAAAAAAATATTTAAATTCATTAAGACAATTAACAAATAGAAACTATTTAAAACTTGTCGTACAACTGTTAACTTATGTCAATTGATATCTCGTTATTTAGAAAAATTCAATTCTGAAATGTGTTTAATTTTTAATGAATTTTTTTTTAGGATGAAGAGATGCAGTCAGTTACATAATATAATTTAAGAATTAACAAAGTCAATTAATATAATGGCATGTTTTGGAGAAAATATATTATTAGATCAAAAGACCTTATCAAATACAGATTTTGGAATCTAAAAGAAAAATCTAAGTTCAGAATCAAATCTATTTTGTCATCTTAAGATAATTATGTATTTCCTGTATATATAATCCTTTGTGTCATAAATAATTGTAATGCTTAATTAGCAAAAACTTATTTAATGATTGTGCCAAAAATGTTACATGGCATATGAACATGCATGATGTCACACTGATTCAGATGTACAGTGGTGGCAAAAAGTCCTGAACACACTCATTTTTTAGCGTAATTTTTACGTTTGACTTCACTTTTCGTTGTGAAATTATCGCACTATCTTAAATATTGTTATTGATTTTAATGTATTTTTTTATGCTGATTTCAAATCTACTACTAGTTTCTTAATGACTAAAATATTTTTTTGTCGTAAAGCTGCCTGAACACAATAATGTGAAATATGTGCAGAATAAAACAATATAGAATAAAATAATATGCAAAGAAAAATAACATGAAAATTGACAAATGCGGTATATTTAATATATATATATATAAGCATTTTGAAAATTACATTGTTGTCACAAGTTAGAAAATCAATATTTTATGGGACAGCCGTTAGCTTTAATTATGGCTCTACATCTTTTTGGCATGGAATGCACCAATTTCAGAAGATCTTTCGTGACAATATGGTTGAAGGAAAATATCAAAGCTTCAATTAATTCACGTTTGTTTGAAGGTTTTTTCTTTGAAATTTCATAACCAATTTTAAACCATAAACTCTATCGGATTAAGGTCAGGAGACTGTCCTGGCCAGTTCATTCTATTCACAGTATGGTCTTCCAACCATTTCTGGACTACCTTTGCATGATGGCAAGGGGTGTTATCGTCCTGAAAAATCCATGACTGATTCCCCAAAAGGTCTCTCACAGTTGGTAGCAATTTATTTTGTAGTATTTCAATGTAATCCATGGTTTTCACTGTTCCGCTAACGATGTGAAGTCTTCCAACACTATGAGAAGACATGCAACCCCATACCATCACTTTTGTCAGGTACTTTACAGTGGGCTTCAGACACTAAGGGCTGAATTCCTCATGAGTGCATCATCTTACATAGGCACTACTTTGGTTGCCAGAAATACAAAACTAACTCTCGTCACTAAATATTACCTTTTCCCAGTATTTAATAGTCCATAATGAATGTTCCCTTGCCCACGTCAATCGCCTCTTTCGTTGAAATTCAATCAGTAATGGTTTTGGGCGCGCTTTACAGCCACGTAACCCAATTTCCAGCAGTCTTCCTCTAACAGTTCTTGGGCACACACTCACATTTGATATCAAAGACCATTGTTTCAAAATTTGCGAGGAATTAAGCTTTCTGTTTGAAAGCAATAACCTGTCTTCACGTAAAGATGTTTTTCTTGGTTGTCCTGATCACCCCCTGTCTGCAATAAAATTTGTTTCAGAAAATTTTTTCAAAGTTCTCACAACAGTAGAAAGGCCACATAGTACTTTAGCAGCAATTTGGCGCATAGAATAACCTTCTTCCTTCAAATGTATTATTTTGTATCTTTTATTCTCAGGCAGATATGAAAATTTAGCCATAATTCCAATATTTTCCACAAACGCACTTCAAATTGCTTTCAATACACTATTTTCCACAAGCACACAACTGCATTCAATACAATAAACCACATTTTACCCTTTTCTTTCAATCCTTTTTCGCTACTGCTCTCTGATTGGTTGAAATAATAGAGCATTTCATTGGAGGAAAACACACTCACTCATTCTTACAGTGATCTTGTGCTTTCTTGTCAAGGTTTTGTTCAACATATATCAATGAAACTATTTACTTTAGATGAAATCTATATAGAGATTTGAAATCAGCATGAAAAAATACATCAAAATCAATAACAATATTTAAGTAAGTGCAATAATTTCATAACGAAAAATGAAGTCAAACACAAAAATTATGCAAAAAAATGAGTGTGTTCAGGACTTTTTGCCACCACTGTATAATACATTATAAATTCAATTATTTGTTTTTCAAACTTCAAAGCACTCAATGAAAATTTAGAATTTTAATAGTTTTTTTAGGTATTAGGTATATCAGTTTTTAACAATTTACCAAAAAATTATACAAAACAAATCCTTTGCAAGTACCTAAATTTAATTGAACTGAGCTTTACTGTGCAAAATAATTTTGAGCCATGATCTGTAAATCGATCAGTTTAGTGAATTAAACCTCTGTACATCCTTTGACAAATACAAAAATAAAGAAAAACACATTACTGCAACATGCTCAGATTTTTTAAAATACTTGTTAATGAGAACAAAATTTTTTATAGTTGAAATCATGTTTCAGTTAAACATGTAGGCAAATCAATTTAGTAATTATAACAATATATAATTACACAAAAGTTCAATATTAATTTATAAATCTTTTTGAAAAATCGTAGAAAATATCATAATTGATCAGTAAATATATAAATCAAAGATTTTTGCCAAGGCTTATGAGGAGATTTAATTTTACAGAATACATAAAATTTCTTTTTAAAACAATAGTATTATATAAAATCATAATTTTTACACACAATGCTGTCTTTACTTTCTTCTAGGAACAATAGGTGAACACACACACATTTACAATTATGACAAAAATTTCTTTACACAGAAATCAGACAATTTATTTAGATTCCCCCCATCTTCTTTCGAAAATTTGTTGTGCAATAGAAAGTAACTTTTTTCGAGTAAAGGGTTCCGTCATTTCAATACTTAAATCGACTTCACAGGATAAAGTGTCATTTTTACGATTCCACAGCATTCCCAAGACTTTAGATATTTCTGGTTGTGGAGTTGAGTCATTGGAATCCTCTCAATTCAAATTTAGCATTTGCCATGAGTTGTGTAGAAACTTCTATAAAATGGTGAGTTTCCCTTTCTGTGTCTAATGACTTGACGCAGTTATCAACATAAAACAATCTCAATAACTTTTCTGCGATTTCTTTATGTTCCCTACACATGTTCTCCAGATGTTGCTGAATGACTGCTCCATGAATAAACGGACTACACGTAACTCCGAAAACTATTCTGAGGTGTCTAAAAACTTGAAATTCTTTACTTTCACTATCCTTCCACCACAGAAATCGAAGATAATCCCAATCTTCTTCGGCAATGCTTATCTGTAAGAAAGCCCTTCTTATGTCGGATATAACACCAATTCTTTTTACTCTAAATCTTACTAACAATGACGGTATCAATTCTAAGGTGTTAGGTCCTTTTTCCAGGCAATCATAGAGTAAAGGAAAACCTTTCTTTTTATTAGATGCGTCGAAAACTGGTCTAACCTTTGTTGTTGAATTTTCCTTAAAAATACCTCTATGTGGCAAGTAGCAACCAGATTTAGACAGTTCTTCAAGTGGTACCTGTTCAATTATATCTTCTTTTAACCACTCCTCGAACACCATATCATATGCATCATATTTTCTTTCCAATTTTAATTTAGTAGTTGTTCTTTCTAGTCTTCTTTCAGCTATCTCTCTATACTCAGGAAGATTTTTGTCTTGCATCCATGGTAATTTCACTTCATATCTTCCCTCGCTGTCTTTTCTTAAATTTTCCATAAAATGATCCTTTACGACTTTATCAATTTCATCTCTCGATTTCCATTCAAAGGGATCTCTAATGCCAATGGCTTCTGATTTCTTGATTGTGAACTAAGAGGGAGGTAACTAAAGCAGCAATAGAATTCTCATCTCCAGTTGTTTGCGATTTTCCCCATCAAATTCCATCCGAGCTTTGTTTCCATGGCAAAAATGCCTGTTCTTAACTTCTGTATTTTTCCAGTATAAATATTTCTGGCAAAGTCTGAACCTATCAAAAGATCAATCTACGAGTTGACACAATCAATATCTGTGATATGAATGCCTCTTTCGGCTAATTCTAATGTCCAAGGTCCTTTCTGTAGACTAGGTATAGATCCACAAATTATAGGTTGATCTAAAACAGGAATTTGGCAGCTATAACCGGTATGCAGACTCTCAACATTGATTTGATATCATTTATGATTGATATCCGATGTTCTTCCTCCAAACATAATGTGTGTTAATTTTCTATAAGCTTCTGATCTTAGTCTTAAGGTTTCTGCTGTTGATTTTAAAACATAGGAATATTCACTTCCAGTATCTATTAACACTTGTAGATGAAATTTCTTTCCTCCATGTTAAAAGACAACCACTAAAGTTTGAAAAAAAACTCTTCCTGAAGTACATGTTGATGAAAGAGTGCTACTTTCGCAATTTTCTTGTTTGCACTCGGCAATAGCTTTCAATTTCTGTTTAAACTCCAGACAACAAACAATGTAATGCTTCCTACCACAAAAAATGCATTGAACTTTGCTCTTGCAATTTTTAGCTCTATGATTTGGTTTCAAACACGCAAAGCAACAATTTTTCTCTTTCATAATTCTCAACTTTTCATCGTGAGTTAAATTTTGTGCTTTGTAGCAATCTTTGCTTTGATGGTATTTTTCACAAAATATACAACTTATTATATTATTGCTGTTCCTTTCTTTTGCTCCCAAAAACAAGTTGCTCGCAGTCGGAATAATAATCTCTTCTTTATCTTTATGAATTTTTCTGTAAGAATCACTTTGATTTATACCTGACTTAGCAAGAGTTATATGTTCTTCCCCTTCTACCTCAGCCCTTAGAAAATTTAAAAGCTGGGTCAGTCTTGCACTGTAGGATTTTTCTTCACTTACAGAATTCCTTAGCCAAACTCTTAAAATGTCTTCTGGAATGCACGATTCTACAAGTAGGAAGAGCATCACAGAATATTTATCAGAAGTCATTCTGATTGACTCTAATGATCTAAGATGGGATTCAAGTGTATCATATAATTGGGTAATGCTTAGTTTCGACTTAGTAACATTTTGAACAACTAAAGTTAGTAGTTCATGAACATAATATTCTACTAACAGTTCCTCATGACCAAATCTTGCTTTCAAGCTTTCAATCGCTTTTGTATAATTTTCTGCAGTAGAAGGAAAACCATCGATGATCTCTTTCGCTATTGTGCCTGGTGACATACATTGGATCAAATACTGGAATTTATCCTCTAACTCCATATATTTATGCTTGTGAATTCGTTTAAACTGACTCCAGAAACACAACCATTCTTTAACTTCACCGCCAAATTTCATTAACTCAAGTTTGGGAAGTTTTATTTTCGAATTCTCATTACTTAATATATTTACGTTTGGTTGTGATTTGCTTTCTATAAAAGAATTGACACAAACTATGGCTTCATCATATTTGATTTTATATTCTTCTACAGATTCAAAATCGTCAGAATAACTTTTACCGTTAACGTCTGCACTTAATGCAAGTCCTAAAATTTCGTTGTCAAGAGTCGTTAAATCAGCAGAAATATGCTCTAAAGTAGCCAATTTAATCTTAACATAATTTAATTCTATATTTTCATCATCAAACAGAGACATTAAACTTTTATTTGTCTTAGTAAAAGATGCACGTAATGGAGATCGCTTTTTTACAAAATACTCCATGACAACCATAAGTTAATATTCAATTAAATAATTTTTAGCAAAAAGTACTGACCTTTTTAATATTTAGATCACGTCCAGGTCATCAAATTTTAAATACGACATTAGTGTACACCATTATGTCCATTCATTACCTTTATTCAACTTAAATATACAATTTTCCAAAAAAAAAAAAACAGAACTTGCTAAAAGAAAATAATAATACACTAGATAAGTGGCTAAACAGATAGCTGGCTACACGTGACACCAAGCGCATTTTCTCTAACTTGAATTCGTGTTGTTCTCGTTGCTTTTGGATTGCGTACTGCAAGGGGATATTTTACTGTTCGACTGCATGCTGCCTAGCAATTTTTTCCTCTCTTTCTCTATCAACCCATTCCTCTAAAATAACAGATAACTGAGCTCTAACGAATTCTTCTTCATAATCTTTGCTACCAATTATGATATTTTTTAAATCTATAATCATCATTTTATCTGATACCTTCTGACCCAACTCCACAGCCAACAAAACTAAATCCTGCTTTTGAGCTTTCCCCAAAAATGCCATTTGAAATTTTTTTTTTTAAATATACTCAAACTAAACAAATAATCAAACAAAAATAACACTAAAAATGATTGCAAAAATTAATCACCACAAACATATTTTTCATTAAAACACACAAAAACAAACATCCGCTATACGATCTCACACTCAATGTATTAGCAGAAAATCAAAAATGATAGTCATATATTCCACAATATACCAAGTGAACTTAAACTTATAAAATAATTACTTAATTTTTACTGATTACATTACTTAATCTCATTTCATATATTACTGATACACACTTAATAACCACTTAAAATTTTTGATGATATGCACAACTTAATATATTTCTGCCTGGAATAATAGAACACTTTCACAATATATTCAGTTGTTTGTCTCTAATTTAAACTGATATTTTTTTTTCATTTACAAAAATCCAAAAAATACCATGCGTACATAAACACAAAATAATACAATATATTACTGATATGCACTTAATAATCACTTAAAATATTATTGATATGCACAATTTAATCTATTCCTGACTGGATGTTAAACACTTCACAAAATATATTTGGCAGTTTCTCTCCTCCCCCCACCCAATTTAACAGATATTTTTTTCTCCATTCACATAAATCCAAAAAATACCATGTGTACATAAACACAAAATAATTTCATTGACATGAAATAATTATTATTCCCCAACGTTAATTTTTCAGTAGACACAATATTTATTCACTGACATGAATTTATCATTGTACATTAAAAAAATAAATAAAGTATCATAAAAAAAAACATACTCTTTCCACATTAATTTTCAATTACACAAACTGTTTCACATAACCAGCATAGTTTAACAATATATATATTGCTCACTGATATATATTGATATGCACAATTTAATCTATTCCTGACTGGATGTTAAACACTTCACAAAATATATTTGGTAGTTTTTCTCTCCTCCCCCCACCCAATTTAACAGATATTTTTTTCTCCATTCACATAAATCCAAAAAATACCATGTGTACATAAACACAAAATAATTTCATTGACATGAAATAATTATTATTCCCCAACGTTAATTTTTCAGTAGACACAATATTTATTCACTGACATGAATTTATCGTTGTACATTAAAAAAATAAATAAAGTATCATAAAAAAACATACTCTTTCCACATTAATTTGCAATTACACAAACTGTTTCACATAACCAGCATAGTTTAACCAGCATTGCTTACTGCATCAAAATAACTCTTTAACATTAAACTTACATAAAATTGTATTATAAAAGAAAACTATGTCTGTCTGAGGCAAAATCCTGAATGCAGGAATTAACAATAACAGTGTTTTTCTAGGAATTAACAATAACAGTGTTTTTCTAACTTTTTAGAACTGATGTTTAACACTTACTAGCAAAAATAATAAATTATACACTGATGTATAATAATTTCAAATTGAGCTGGCATTCAAAGAAAATTTACAATTGCATGGTTATGCAATAGAATACACAAAGGAGTAAACGTTTTAAAGTTTTCTGGTTTTTAAAACTGATGCTCTAAAAACTCTTTCCATTGATATGGAACAAGATATAATAAAAAATATACTGATATATAACAATTAAAATTTGAACTGGCGTTCAAAATTTTATAACTGCATGGATATGCAATAAAATTATATAATGAGGAATTAATAATTTTGAAGCTCTCCTGAATTTTTAGAACTGATATTCTAAAACTTACTTTCCATTGATATGGAACAATAATAATAATAATAATAATAATAATAATAATAATAATAATAATAATAATAATAATAATAATAATAATTCAAAACCATTTCTATTGATATGGTATAATTCAAAATTGAACTGGCATTCAAAAATTTACAACTGCATGGATATGCAGAGCAAAAGACCATACACTGACATATACAAAAATAAAATCAAAATTCTCTCTTAATAAAATGGATGTTAAACAGTATAATTTTAAAAATTTCTCTCATTTTACATTACAGGGAGTTGCAAGCAAAAACTCTTAACTGATTCATTTCCTCGCAGGAATCCAAAAACTCCTTAAAATTTTAGGTTCTAAAATCTTGTGATTTGCACCACTAAGGTTTGATTACTACTGGCTGCGCCACTAAAGTTTGATTCTATACAATGGGTACAGAAACAAATTAAAACCATGGGGTCTAAATTTTAAATATTAAAGTTTATATTTTAAAGAAAAAACATTTAAAGAAAAACACTCAATTTAACTAGTAACACTCAGGACATGACTTCACTCCTTCGTACCCAAAGATAGAATGTCCTTTTTCAAACCCCAAGAGCCCTATATGTCAGCATTAACTTTCAAGTACAATCATAAAATCCATGATACTCACCTCACCCCAATGGTGTTTTAAGTGTTAACCCACTTAGTTTTCACACGGCGTTCTTTTTTCTCTCTCCTTTCAGTGTCAAAGCTTGTATAGATTTCATCAAATAAAGGTCCTTTTAAAATTACATCTGATTTTGGCTTGAAACATGTCATATATATATATATATATATAAATTACTAGCTGGTATACCCGTTCTTCGCACGGCTGAACTGAAAAATTAGAAACACAGATTGAAGGATAAAGTTTTTCATGAGTTAATTTTACATGAATTGCAAATTAAACAAAAAAAGCTTTTTGCATATCTCAGCTAAACAAAAAAAAAAAAAAAAAAAAAAAAAAAAAAAAACACCTTTGTTAAATTTTAAGTATGTAGATCTAATAGCTGATAAAAAGGATTTTTTTTATTTATTACTCCCCATAACACTCTTGAGGGTCGATTTTTGAAAATACCTCCCTAAGCTGATCTCTGCTCAGCAAAAGTAACACATTGTTAAAAGTTTTGCGTAATGAATGCTTAAAATAGTGTAAATAATTCATATCTGAAAGTGTAATACATTAATACTACTTTCTGTTGTATTTATTTTATGTAAAAATTGTAATATTCACAAGCAACACCGTTTCTTAAATTATAATGGTGATTCAATGAAAAACATAGCAAAATGTTAACTATAGAGTCAAGTTGCCAAATGTCTAGCTACTTTCATAGCTCGAGCTTTATTACTGCTTTGTAAGACCCACCCCTGTAGGGGAGCAATGCAAGTTAATACTTTATCCACCGCATTATGATTTACTGCAGTTTTTTTCATGCAATATTTTTTTTTTGGATCACTACATTCAAAATTAAGGGATATACATAAACAAAATACTCCACTTTGGAAAATTTAATCTGTTAGACCTAATAAATTAATTAAAGATATTTCACTGTAAAAGTAATTATATAAACCGTTCACTTAAAATAAATAGTCAAATTGTTTTCTAAGGTCTTCATTAACATACAAAAACAGAATATATTTAAATTTTGACATAAACTATTTTTTCAGAACAAAAATAATAATCTTTGCAATCCGCTGAAAACGCAATATCTGCCACAAAACTATTCGCCTTCCCCGCTAAAATACACTCATCATAGAACTGTTGCCCTTTTTCTTGGAAAAGTGGATTTCAAAGAATATTCCTGCTAAGTATTGGTAGAATATTCCTTCTAAGTTGGTGTGGTGTGGTAGTTAAGAGAAGGGGGTGCCAGCTCAGGTATCGTCCACGTCACTTGACCATGGTTTAAAATTATGTGGTCCATTGCCAAAAGCCTTTGTGTAGCTGAACAGTGCAACATTAATATTCGCTCACTCACTCCAAAAAATAGAGTACAGTAGTTATAATTATTTTTATACTTAAAAATGCAATATCTGCCTATTCAATTAAAATTATAGTGTTATAATTAACTACTAACCACAAACAAATTTTGAAAATTTGTCCAAATGATGCAGTGTGAAAGAGAAAGTTTATTTACTTTAAGTACCAGAACCGATAAAAGCATTTATTTTGAAAAAAGATCAATTTCTTACTACCAAATGGGCATAATAAAATCATAAAAAAACATTCAAATAAAGAAAGATTTATAACAACCTCTCCAAAACAAAAAGGTTTTCTTCACAAACAAAAGATAAGATATATGCTGCTATGGGCTTTTTTGCAGCGCATGCCAGAATTGCTCGCAGATGGTAGAATTTTTTCCTACTTACATGGCAAATATAGTTATATTTTGGACACTTCACACAATATCTTTATAAATTATAGCCTATGCTATAAATTATAGCCTATGTGTTATCCTGATGTATAAGCTATATTACTGTAAAGTTTCATTAAAATCCATCCAGTTGTTTTTGTGTGAAAGATGGCCAAACATCCTCACAAACTTTCGCATTTATAACATATATCTAGATTTAGAGATATCAATAATATATACTATATGAAAAAAAATTAACATCTTGAGTTGCAGATATCCCATCTCCAGTAATGTATGTTATGCATCTCCAGTAATGTATGTCTAGTATATGTATGTTAAGGAGTAAAAATTTGGGAAACTAATGCTTTTTATAAATTTCATTATGAGAGAGAGAGAGAGAGAGAGAGAGAAGTTTTTAAAAAAATTATATAATAACAATAATCACATAAATATTACCCAATATTTTCTTTCAGCTGTAATATTAGCTCTCATTGATCTTCAACAAAATTGTAACTGGAACCTCATATATCGCAATTTACTTGTAGTTTCCTAGGTTTCCAAAAGATTATTGACCAATTCCATGATAATGAAGAGAATATATCCATATATCATGGTGAGGTAAAGTAAAGCATCTACTTCTTCCCATAAATCAGTATCCTATGGCTAGGAAAAAAAGTAGAATACTATGCAAAAAATATAAACATTCATGACAAGCTCTGTATTTTTAAATATTTTGCTACAACAAATTACTTTTAATTTTATCATTCTTATTGATTTTTTTTAAAGGCTTCATCAAATCAAAATAATCTAAATTATGAAATTTTATATCGTCCATTACTTATTTTAAATTTAGATTTGTATTTATTAGTATTTCATCGCAGTAGTCATAAAACATTGTTTTGCAAAAAAATGTGGACATTATTTACATTTCTTACATCTTACTAATAAAATAATATTCTAGGCAATTCTTTTATTCTGAGAGCCCTAAATTCATGAGTAGAATGTAATAGAAAGAGAAAAACACAAGTGGGAATAAGCTTCAGCATTATTACTAAAACAGTCAACTTGTTAACAAAAAGTGTTAACCACCAGGGCTTCATTCCATATACATCTCAAATGTTATTTTTAGATATGTTGTATCCTTAACTTTTTCTTTTTGTATTTAAAAATATCAAAATGTTTGCCTTTGATAATAACATTTCATGTTTGATTTTACATTTAAAGGTATTTGGTTCTACATTCATTCATCTTCATTACTGTAAAAGTAAAATATTTAGCATTTCCTTAATATTAATAATAAAATGTAACTTATGATAATAGAAACAGTACTTAGCTGTATTTTACTTAGCTGAATCTAAGCAATCCTCCTTAGGCCTCATTCGAAATAACATTCAAATTACAGATAGAGAGAGAGCAACAAATTTTTCAAAATATATCATACAAAAATATTATTCAAAGTGCTAGAAAATTTATTTCAGACAATCACCTAAAAGATGATAAGGATAAATTATTACTTAGTTTGAGAATTTACCCAATTATGTCAAAAAACCAACAAAACTTAAATGACACAAATCAAAATGTTTGGATTTAGATTATTTAATATGTCTCCAGTGTAGGTACTTTTATTTATTTTCATAGACTACATAAAAATATATGTAAATAAGTAATTACTTTAATGAAAAAGGTTGTTGAAGAAATAAACTGAAGACTTTATTTGGAAACTATTCAGACCAGGATAAATAAAAAGCTGTAAGAAATTGGAAAATAACTAAATTTTGCATATTATAAACCTGGGAAAATGTTTTGGGAAAGCAGATTTTACTGAAATAGGAAGTAATTCCTACATCCACCAGCACTTTCAAATGTCATATTAAAGATATGGATGAAAATATTAAAATTAAGTTGTAGAAATGGTAAAAAATGTATTAAGTTCACAAATCAGCAGATGTTAGTATTAGGACACTTCTTTATTGTTTTATGAAAATTAAGCATCAATTTTGCAAAGCTTCATTTCATAATGAGCAACAGTTTTGCTTTGTTACTCTTTGCAAAAACTGACACTTGATGATGGAATGGGATCATTTACAAATAATTGTTCATTGCATAATTGAATAAAATTTTAGCCATTGATCCATATTTAAAAACTGTAAGCCACAATAATTATAAAACAATAGAATTATTCACTTTGAGAGCAAATGAGGAACTAAAAAAAATTATTAAGATTAAAAAAAAGAGAGAGAAAGCAGCATTGCTAACCTCATCATACTATGATCACTAATTACAGTACATTTGGCAAAAATATAGCACAGTTGGGTATTATGTGGGACAATAATTGTGTGTGTGAAAAAACAAGTAAATTCAATTAATTTTTTATTTTAGTAGCATAACTTAAATTATTTCACTATATAACAGTATATAAGAGAGTTATGACCTCAGAACTCCCCTGATAAACTCTTTTCATAACTTTCTTATGTGTTCAGTGTATACACTATTACATCTTTTTCCATATATCCCCTCAGACTATTTGATTTACTCCTGCAAGTACACTTACCACATGATGAGAAATGTTGACAGGATTTAAAATCATAACTTTAGCATCAGCAAAGTTCTTAAAGTTTATGACTGCTGTTTCATTTAGTTTCAGTAACTTGATCTAATATGCTACTTTTAAAATAATCGCTTTAAATTTAAAATGTGTGTTTCTTACTTTGCTAAATTTCAAATTAAAATTGATGGCTTGATATTTATTCTATTGAAGCTAATAAATGAAGATTGTTACTTTAAAAAAGTGTTAATTTGCTTATCAAAGAAATTTTATAAAATATCAGATGTTTCAATAGCATAATTCTTTTGTTTAAAAATACAAGATTTAAAATTTTAGAATGAATTATTTTCCGATTTTGATATTCTTAACTACAAATAAGTACACAATAAATTATGTGATAAACTGGTTAAAAAAAATGTACATAACTACAAGAAATTCATATAATTATTTACACAATACTACTAATTATAAATTACAATAACAGTCAATAAATGCATTTAAACATATTTTTTATTCTTTTATTTTTAAGAATAAAATTATAATATGAAATACCAGATTGGGTACTTCTTCCAAGATACTAGGGTCCATGTTTTCATCATAGCTTGCATAAAAGACTTGGCAATCACACAGAGAAACAATTCTTTGTAGCTGAGTAGATTCGGGATTTGAAACAGCAACAACAATACTGCTAACAACTTCACCAACACTATGGCCACCTCCTGCTAAATCAGGAAGATCACCGATAACCACTGATTCTTTTTCAATAGATAACCACACAATATCATCCACTGTGCCTGCACCTACAGTACAATGATACTGATAAGGGAGAAAAATAATTAAGAAAAAGTACAAAGAATATATTTCATTTTTTGTTGCAATTTTTTTAATAAGATGAAAAACATGTGTGATGTTCCTCCCCTTAGGAGAACATCTCTCGAAGTATCAGCGTGAGCTAGAGGTGTAGGATTAACAAAAGAACTAGAAGGAATCATTATCTTTATATGACTTAATAAAGTCATATAAAGATAATGATTCCTTAAACCTTTCAAGATAATATTCAACTTAAACCTTTAACAAATTAAATTACAATAATTAATATGAGAGAATCTATGATGGGAAAATACGCAACACACAATATATATATTAGGCTAATAAGACTTAATCTAATTCAGACCACTTTCAATAACTGAACCACCTAATCACTGATTCTAATATTAAATAGTCAATCCTACCTTATTACAGCTTGGAGAATCACTTTGTATCGACTTATGCTCAATTTTGACTTTACTTGTATGCACTGGTGTGCAACTTGAATTAAATATATTCGATCACTTATAACTTCTAATCACAGTCAAGTAAAGCTCATTCAGACTTGAACCACGATTCCTCTATTGAACATCAACTACCTGCCACTTTCCATCCACTAACACAAACTGCCATACATTGCCATCCCGTTTACTCTAAGTTTTGAAATTCAAAAGCTTGTTCATTTGCATCTTTCATTCAAACTTTACTTCTTGGATTTGGTTGGAAAAGAGTTGCCATTAATTCTAACCCAAAGGACATGTTAAAGAAAAGACGCGTGAGCCCGTCACACATGTCTTACATCAAAATTTTAAAAATTAAAGCTTTTACAATTTTAAAAACATTTAATTAAGATATTTAAATTATAAATTTAATGTCAACAATTAATTTTTTCAAGAATTGAATTCATTTTAAAAAAAAGACCTAGAAATTATTAAAATTGTTCTTTAACATTCTTACGTGTGAAATTAGTTAACTCCAATAGAAATAATTATATGATTATTAAATAACAGACAGATCATGCATATATGAAACCAAAACATTCAGAATTTTCCACAAACTGTATTACTTTTTTTAACAAATAAATAATGTTCTAAAGGAGACTTGGTACCCTAAAAATCACAAACCTATCGTTTCTTTTTATTTTCATTTAATCTTATTCTTTGCATTATTATCTTTTGATTGATATATCACTTGTGCATGTCAGAAAGTTAGAAGTTGAATAAAACTTCATTTGAAAACAAATTAGGCAATTCAGCCACACCCCTTTTTTAAGAAAAAAAAAAGCTAAAATATGCGTTATGATAAAAAAATCTATTTTATAAATAGAAATAAAAACTATAAAAAAAGAATGTGTAGTATTAAAAGCAGAATATTTCCGAGGCAATACAATAATGTAATTTTTCTTCCTTGTGAAATGTGTGCACGTAAAATTTTTAAATTAAGGCATTTTATATTAATAATTTTATAATTTCAGTTCTTATTCCTGATATATTTTTCATACAAATGTAATACTTTAATATTTTAAGAAGAAAAGCAACTAAAACTTCTGTTGTGACAGAAAAAATTTTTTTTTACGTTTTTATTGAATTTTCTTGTGCAATTAATACTCTAAAACTTGATCATTTATAAAAATGTGTGAGTTGAAAAAATATGAAAATGCAATTATTTTAAAGAAAAGCATATAACTAATATCTTACAGTGGTATTTTAAGTTTAATTAAGCTTATAATAATTATTTTTTCAGAATTATAAACTGTAAACTGGTTTTTCTCAGTTTGTGTTTTTCGAAACCATAGTGCATTCAAAATGCTACTCCTTCGACAATTATTTACCAATCACTTCCATTTTTTTTCCTGCGTGTTAAAAATAAAGCATGTAATAAAATTCGGGATCCATTTTGCTAAAAACTGAATATTTTTTTTAAAAAAATAAAATGTAAGACATGTTGGCTTTTTTGTTGATTTTTAGCCTGTATATCAACATTTTATTTTTTTTTCTCGAAAACGAATTAAGTTATTCTAAAATCGATCCCTAAAGTTGTTAAGAACATCCATAAGAATATTATAAAAAAACTTCAGGTCAAAAAATTAATTTTTACAAAAGGAGTAGGATTTTAAAATTTTCCCAATTTTCTTCAAAAAATTTAAATTTTTAAAATTGTGTGAATAATATATGAAAATTTTCACCTGGTAACATTTTCTTGAATAGAAACATTGTATAAAATGCTAAAATATAGTTTTTAAATACGTAAATAAAGAAGTTTGCTCAAAGGGTACCAAGTCCCCTAAAGAGAATTTGATAACTTTTTCTGTGTTTCTATTATATAATCTGACATATATAACATGCACTTTTAACACAAAAAACAAGATGAAAATTTACAGGTGCATGTTACATGTCGAAGATAAAAATGTTAGCTTAAAAGTTAAACAAAAGATGAACAAAAAAATTATACATATACTATATTAGGTATACCATATTTTTTAATGATTTATTAATTATGTCAGGTTTAATTTCATTCTATATTTTAATTAAGCACTCACAGACCATTCTTATATTTTAAATAAGAACATTACACTTGTTGATTGCACATTTTTTTGGAAAATTATACACAAGAATATACGGTAAATGATTAATGCAAAGTTAATTTCCAATTACCTGCATGCATTCAAAAGAGCCAATCCAAGTAGCCTTTGATACAAGAGACCGATCCTTCCATACAGGTGAATGCAATATCTGAAGAATTATTGCTTTGGCTGCACTAACAATAATATATCCTGCAGTCACACATTCTCTAAGCATTACTTGACTGTTAACTAATTCAACTGGAAAAGTTTAATTTATTAAATAAATTATAAAATAAGTTGTATCTTATATTATATTTCTAATCATTATGTTCATTTATGAATAGTATTTAAACAAGTATAATAAATAATTTTCTATACAAATATAGTGTTACTAGCTGCACGGCCTGGCGTTGCACGGGTTTTCTCTACTTTTATAAATTTTCCTTTTACAAAATCAGCACTTCCCTTATTCTTTTTCGAAATTACTTTGACTTTTTTGTTTCTTCCCCTCTGCTTAACACGGCATCGCACAGGCTTTTACCGATTATATAACTTAATGTCCACGTTAATTTCCTCTTTCCATCATGACGCCAAAACCTTTTGTATGTGTACGATGAGTGATTGCTATAATGTCATTAAAATTTCCTTTCTCAAAATTTTTTCACTTCTTTTCACAGTGTGGCAGATTTCTTTCCCCTTCATTTACCCCTTGAGTTACATGGACATATTTGAATGCATAACATATTGTCATCGAAATTCCCCTTCTCGTCTAGTTGTTAACACTTAAGAGTTGTGTGTGAATGATTTCTATATTAACATCATTACAAATCCCCTTTCAAAAATTCTTCCACATCTTTCCATTGTCAGACACCTTTCTTTTATCTCTCTATAGCCCGGTTTAATTACATATAGCTATTGAAATGATTTTTTTTCTAATTGTTTGATTAAACACATGTACGTGTAAAAAAAACACTATATATATATATATATATATATATATACACATATATATATATGAGTGTGTATGGGGAAATGCCTATATATATATGTTTACATTCATTAAAAAAACATTAAAATCAAAAGAATACTCTCTCTGTCTGATAAAAATATTTTAGTTCTTTATTATAATTTAATAGTTTTTCATTTCTCTGTATTTAGTAAATCATTTAACCTTGTATCTGACAAAAAAAAGTATTATACAAAACTACAAATTCATTGTTTTAACAATAATTATTTTCTTAGAGCTTAAAATAATAAAAGGGGCTTGGTATTTTCATTTGCACAATCAATCGCTACATAACAATTTCCTACTTAGGTTTTGAGATAAAAAAAATCAATTAAAAATGTTCATTGAACAATTAGTTGTAACATACCATTTGCATAAAAAAAATGGCTGTAAAAGAAAAAATCTTGTTTATCGATAAAAACTTATTAAATATTTTTAAAAGATTGTAAAATAGTAAAAAAACAATATATAAGATACATATATTATTCTTATATTAATTATAAAATATTTTTTGTATAAATAATTACAATAATATACTTTATGTATTATATACCAGCTGTGAAATGCCCTTTCTTTGTATGGGTTAAGTTTCAAAAACATAAAATTTCCCTATTATAGCAATTGTAATGTTTTTTAAGAGTGGGTAAAACCCTGTGTAAAGCAGTACAACCAAAATTAAAAACATTTTTAATTAATGTCTAAATTATAAATATTTTAAACTAAGCACAATTTGGCCTCAAATTAAATAATAATTCAACAAAAACAAAAGAAACAAAAATTTCAATGTAAGAGAATTAGCATGCTATAAACTAAACAGATTAATAAATGTATAAAGAAATAAAAATTATACCAGAAAATAATAGCAGTTGTAAGTTTTTACTATAGAACTTTGGGTGAAATAACCTAAAATAGATAAACCAAAAGAAAAAAATTAATGATAATAAACTGATTAACAAAATAATATCATAAATAAGTAATATTATGATGCCATCAATAGGAAAAAAATTAAATTAGTATTACATGAGGAACAGTGTAATACTGTAATAATAATGCAATACTAAAAAAATTAAATTAGTATGAACTAAAATAAAACATCTATCTAAAATAGGTCCCTGTGGAAATAATCTAAAATCAACAACAGTTACTGAATGATACAAACAACAAAACATATTGCTAAAAAAATTAATTATTCAAACAATACTTTTTCACGATATTTCTATTAGCAAGTGTAATTCTATTACAAAAAGCAAGCAAATGAGTACATACGATCATAAATAACTGTAGTAATAATTGAAATATATATATTTGTTATATGGGCAGTATGATAATATATAAAAAATGTATATGATCCCCAAAAAACTACACAAGGAACAGATTATCAGAAGCAACATTAAACCATCAGGTAAAATAACGTCAACACTGAATTTTAAAAAAATTCAAAAGGAGATATGAGAAAATCTCTTCAAGGTGCATATTTTTTTCTGCAAACACTTTTTTGATTCCAAATAATATATTGCAAGATTGTCAGAAGCAAAGTTAAATTGTGACAAAAAAATCTTATCGGTCCTAGAGAACATAAGGCCCAAAACAGTGACATACAAAAAAGCATAGTTCACCCATCTGTCAATAACAATAAGTTTGCATTTACTCTCATTTTCTTTCTCTTATATTTCAAGCAATATTTTTCTACAACATTGAATTTGCGGATGAAAGCAAAAATCTTTATGTTCAACGACAGAAAATATTAGAGCAATGTATTGATATGTAAAAAAGGAAATGTGCAATGGAAGGTACAATGCATATGTTTATGTACAATCAGCTCAAAACTACATTAATTTTTGTCAGAAGGAACAATGAAGCCACAAACAGTTTTGAACAACAACAACAAAAAATAACACAAAATCTTGCATACTGTAAAATCCGGTGTACAATGCCCCCTTTGAGCACAAAAAATTAAATCAAAATTTACGGGTTTAAGTGCTTTAAAAATAAAAAAAGATGAGTATAGAAAAAAAATTAAGTTCTACAAACATCAAATACTGTTTATTTAAAAGAAATGACACTTCTTATGAACTTACAGGGTTGTAATTCTATATAGAAGTATACTATTTTTTCTATACCTTAAAATAATACCTTGAACAAATGACTTCAAAACATGAGAGCATTGCATATGTATATTTCAGGTTTCTTCCTAAAAAAAGAGGGTGTGCATTATACAGAGAACATAACAAACATTAAAAAATGCAGCTCAAAAGTATAGATGAGCATTATATGCTGGATTTTATGGTAATCTGATATTTTGCTTTGCATTGTTTTTTTAGCATCAAATTGTTTGATATCGTCCATTTTTTTATTCATTTCACCATTGGAATGAATGTGAGTCTAAATAACTACGCCAATTTTCCATGACGTTCAACATTGAACAGCCTCTGCTGATGAAGAAAAGCGACCTTTTTTTTTTTTCAATCAAAGAAAATGTCATAGAAATGTGCATGCATAAAGCCTTTAAAAATCTGTATGAAGTACAGATTGTAAGAAGGAAAGTTAAACCATAATGCCACACAACAAAAATTGCATAAACTCTGAATAAGTGCAAAAGAAAATTAGATGTAATTCAATACTAAAAAAAATTAATTAGTATGAACTAAAACCAAAAGAGTGCTCTCGGGCCATTCTTGATGCTAAAAGCAAAGCTATGACAAATCATGAATATCAAATGAAAAAGGATATCAGATGGTATGAAAATATCTTTAAAAGCAGCAAGTACAGTAATTAAGTTAGGCCTTGCAAGAAGGGTAGTTGTTCTATTACACAACCAACATGTAGTACTACAAACCACAATAATATATCAGAAACATACATGCACAAAAATAAAAGATACATAAATTTAATGAGCATTAAAATAAAAAGGCAGCCTTGCAGAAAACAGATTCTATTATTATCTAAAACCACAGCTTTTTTTGAAACAAAATATATTGATTTAATATGAAACTGTATCCGGAACACACACATACAAAACATTAAGCAAACTTTGGTATCGCCCATAGTGGCAAAAACTTAGAAGATTTTCATTTCTGAAAGTCAATTAGCATTAATGAATTAAACAAAATTTCATCACTTTTGTTTGAAATTACAGAAAAGGATAAAATATGCTCAATTAAGAAAACAATTCACTTCTGTCAACATCGCTAAATCAACTGTAAACAAAAGTGTGTTACCAAACTAAAAAAAATTTAGAAAAAACACTTTTTATAGGACAACTTTTTAGAAAAACAATTGCAATTCTGCCACAAAGAATTAAAAAACAGCTAAATACAACCTTAAATGAATATATTTATAATAAAATATGCAACAATCATTCAAAAAACAGTTTGAAACATTAATTTTTACAATTATACAGGAGTGACATATCAGCAATTTGTAGGAAAATTGCTAAAAAATTGAGTTTTAAAGTCTAAAGCAAATTTCAAAAAAATCTTTTCGTAGAGCATAGCATTGACCTTTTGAATTTATGTGCCAAGTTTTATACTTCTGGGTTGCTTAGTTTAGCCAGAATAGGTGAAACACACATGTTTAAAAATTTTGCATAATATGTCATTAATGTTATTTCTCAAATGTGCCTATCGAGATATTTTTTAAGAAAACTAAAAGTTTTACGAAAGATAATAAATTTTAAGAGATAAATTTTTCAATGGGTTTTAGAATTCTATTTTATGCTTCATTATATCTTAAGATAACATTCAAAAACGACATCTAAATGTTTTAAAAATAAATTACACTAGCTGCATGGCCCGGCGTTGGACGGGCTTTCTCTTTCCCTCATGACACCAGCAATTATTTGTGTGTGTGTGTGTTTGTAAGCGTGCAATATGAGTGATTTCTAAAATTATTTCATTAAAGTTCCCTTTTTCGAAATTTGTTCCACTTATTTTGATCTAAGGTTTATTTCCTCTCTCTATAGCCCAAACACGGATTTTTTTAGTGTAAAATTATTGTCCTATCCTCCCCTCCTTCTCAGAGATAAGATATAGCTTCAGATTTCGATGTACGACTTTTAAAAAACAATATTGCGTTAGTCAAAAAATTATTAAAAAATGTGAAGCAATAAAAAGAAAACGGTTCTAATGCTAAGAGTAAAACAAAATACTTTCATCATTTTCTTAATAGTTAGTTTCTAAGAAACTAAAATAATAAAATAAATTTCAGATTTTCATGAATCAATCAATCGTTATGTATAGTTAGCTTAAAAATGTCTCTGAAATGTATTTTTATCCAAAATAATAGGCGATGTAAAGAATTAATTTAGTAATGAAATAATAGAAATAATCCCTTTAAAAACATATATATATTAATTAAAATTTATTTTCTATAAGTAATAATTAAAAGAAAAATTTACAGATAGCTATTGAATTGATTGCTTTTTTTAATGCTTGAATGAACATATATATATATATGTATGTAAGTTATAAAAAAAAACTGTATGGGGGAAAGCCTAGATATATATTTACATGCACTGAAAAAAAACATTCAAAAAGAAAAAAACTATCTGATAAAAACATTTTAATTTCATAGTTTTCCTACAACTGTCATTGTTACAAATTTTGTGTAATGAACGCTTAAAATAGTGTAAATAATTTATATCAAGAAGTGTAATACATTAAATATTACTTTTTGTTGTATTTATTTTATGTTAAAACCTTGCCACCACCTCTCCCTTCGAAATCTAGTTTTGTTATAAAATAAAATAGTGATTACACTGATGAATGGAATAAATTAAAAGCGAGCTCGCACTGAGGTATGGTGTAGTCAAAACAAAATTTATAAAAAAGATCAACGTATGCTGTGTCACGGGCTTTTTTGCAGATAGCAGAATTTTTTCCTTCTTTCTTGACAATTATTGTTATATTTTGGAAACTTAACACAATATCTTTATAAATTATAGCCTATAGCTGGTATACCTGTTCTTTGCATGGGTGAACTGAAAAATTAAACACAGATTGAAGGAAAAAGAAGTTTTTAATGAGTTAATTTTACGTGAATTGCAAATTAAACAAAAAAGCTTTTTGCGCAGCTCAGCTAAACAAAACAAAAAAAAAAGAGAGAAATAAAACACCTTTGTTAAATTTTAAGTATGTAGATCTAATAGCTGATAAAAAGGATTTTTTTTTATTTATAATTCCCCGTAACACTCTTGAGGGTCGATTTTTGAAAATACCTTCCTAAGCTGATCTCTACTCAGCAAAAGTAACACATTGCTAAAAGTTTTGTGTAATGAATGCTTAAAATAGTGTAAATTTTTATCTGAAAGCATAATACATTAATATTACTTTCTGTAGTATTTATTTTATGTTAAAATTGTAATATTCGCAAGCAACGTCGTTTCTTAAATTATAATGACGATTCAATGAAAAACATTGCAAAATGTTAACGATAGACTCAAGTTGGCAAATGCCTAGCTACTTTCATAACTCAAGCTTTATTAGAGCTTTGTAAGACCCGCTGTGTAGGGGCGCGATGCAAGTTAATACTTTATCCAACCGCATTATGATTTACTGCAGTTTTTTTTCATACAATATTTTTTTTTTGGATCACTACATTTAAAATTAAGGGATATACATAAACAAAATACTCCACTTTGGAAAATTTAATCCATTAGAGCTAATAAATTAATTAAAGATATTCCACTGTAAAATTAATTATATATACCGTTCACTTAAAATAAGCAGTCAAATCATTTTCTA
This sequence comes from Trichonephila clavipes, assembly GCA_019973935.1. NCBI lineage: Eukaryota > Metazoa > Arthropoda > Arachnida > Araneae > Nephilidae > Trichonephila > Trichonephila clavipes. The sequence goes on along the minus strand of BMAU01021392.1, from coordinate 34,622 downwards.
AGGACTTCATTAACATACAAAAACATAACACACTTAAATTTTGACAAACTATTTTTTCCGCTAAAATACTCATCATGGAACCTGTGCTGCCATATATCTTGGAAGAGTGGATTTCAAAGAATATTCCTGATAAGTATTGGTAGAATATTCCTTCTAAGTTGGTGTGGTAGTTAAGAGAAGAGGGTGCCAGCTCAGGGGTCCTCCATGTCACTTGACCATGGTTCAAAATTACGTGATCCGTAGCCAAAAAGACCTCGTGTAGCTGAACAGTGCGACATTAATATTCACTCAATCTCACACTCCAAAAACTACAGTACAGTAGTTATTGCGTTTTTAAGTATAAAAATAAGTATATCTGCCGATTCAATTAAAATTATAGTGTTATAATTAACTACACAAACCACAAACAAATTTTGAAAATTTGTACAAATGATGCAGTGTGAAAAAGAAAGTTTATTTACTTTAAGTATAAGAACTGATAAAAGCATTTATTTGGAAAAAAGATCAATTTCTTACTACCAAATGTGCATAATAAAATCATTAAAATAAAGAGATTTATAACAACCTCTCCCTTCAAAACTTAGTTTTATTCTGAAATAAAAAAAAAAATAGGCATTATGCTGATCAGAGGAATTAATTAGAAGCCAGCACCTTGCATAGCCAAAACAAAAAAGGTTTTTCAAACAAAAGATAGATAGATGCTGTGGTGGGCTTTTTTGCAGCGCATGCCAGAATTGCTTGTAGATGGCAGAATTTTTTCCTACTTACTTGACAAATATTGTTATATTTTGGACACTTCATACAATATCTTTATAAATTATAGTCTATGCTATAAATTATAGCCTATGTGCTATTCTGATGTATAAGCTATATTACTGTAAAGTTTCATTAAAATCCATTCAGTTTCATTAACCCCTTCTCTGTCGGATTTTTTTTCGAATTTCTGGTCCAAAAAAAACATTTTTTTTTTATTGCTGAAATTTAATATATACTCTAGTCTAAATTTAAAAATGCAATTTTTTTTTGTCAGAAAGCAGTTTTTTCTAGACTTACGAGTGGTACAATATATTATATACCGTCTACTGATCCCCAGTTTTCACTACAATGCATCAAGATTTAGGCTTAAGAAAATATACTCTGATACTATATTTATTTATATTATTGCTTTGAGGTTAATATTTGAGAAATAAAAGTAACACAAAAAAATTATGTACGTAAAAAAACTCTTAAAATTGTGTAAAAAATATTTTAGAAAGTGGTTTTCCAACCTTACCTTTAGCAAACAGTTTTACAATCTGTTTTGGACATCAGGATGTAAAAACAACATTTATCACAAAACCTAAATCATTTAATTTTGACATGTAAAAATTACACTTGCGAGAACGAATTTATAGAAAGTGCACAATGATTCTGTTTTGGTTCAAGCGAGAAATATTGCTTGGAAAATTGAGAAAAAAGTAGTACTAGTTGCACCATCTCTTAGCACTATTCGGAAATACAAAAAATAATCGCAGAATTCACTTAGGCGTATGCGTAGCCACAAATTCAATTTAAGTGATGCAATTTTTTTCTTCATCGCATGACATGCGACGCCGACTATACGGGCACAAAATTGCCAAACGTATGAGATGCGACGCCGACAGAGAAGGGGTTAAAATCCGTTCAGTTCCATTCAGTAAGACCCACAAATATCCTCACAAACTTTCGCATTTATAATATATATTAGATTATAAGCTTACTTAAAATAATGCTAACGGAGTAAGAGCAATTAAATTTTTCACAAATATTAAGGAAATGTTTGTTTTCTTTATGGATGTAATAAAGGAACTTATAGAATTAAAGATATGTACTGATGGGAGGCCAGAACGAATTATTCAGCAGACCTCAAAATTTCAAAGTCAGTTTCTTGGAATTCGTTTCAATTTCCCCTCACTAGACAGTGACATTCCTTCTACAAGGGTGTGCCAGAGGGTTCCCGCGCCTGGGGGTCACTGGACCCATAAATCGCGGGGTGCTTAAGAGATTTCCCGCGCTCCTGAAAGTTCATTATGTTTTCCACACTTATGTGGTAAGCAGAGTTGCACACAGTAAATAACCTGAATATCAATAATGACCAAATATGTCCTTGGGAAATTCTTTATTAAGCATTAATAATTCAATAATGCACGTTTATAATTCAGAATTCATAAAAAAAAGTAACTTCGGAGCATAATGGCAAAAAAATATTTCCGAGCCGACAATGCATGTTTCCAGTAAAATCCGCTAATAAGATAGCGAGTATCGAAAAGTTTGGAGAGAGAGTCAACCCAAATCATAACTTCTCCTTTTTATATTTATCATATCGGAAGTTACCGCCTCCCCGATACTTCCGATCACGTGATCAAACGTCACGGAAGCACGTGACCAAACGTCAGTCAGGAATGATCGTTAACCGACCATTCAGCGACCAGTATCCAAAAGGGGATGAGACTATTTACCTTTTTTGGTAACAAATGCCCCTCCTCTCATCACCTGAAACATGCAATATCCGCTCAGAGTTCACAAGTTAATTATTTAGAACTATACATGTCGAGAACAAACACTTTCTACATTGAATTTAATACCAAATACCTTGAACAATATATAAATAGATACGAAAATTGATTAAATATATACATTTGAACAGTTTGAAGAACAATTGTTATACCACCATTTTATAACACATATTCCCATATCTATATTCAAAAAGTTCATAAATAGATAAGTGAGAACTGTGTGATCTGGATCACTATGCCATCAATATCAAATATTGTACACCCATTCTGTACAAAAAAAAATATGAATAATGCAATATTTACACATAAGAATTATACATTTATCAATACATTTAATTCCTTCATTCACACTTCTTTACAAACATGCATGCATGGCGCCATGACTTCACACATTCATTTATCCCAAATACTTTCATTACAATAAAAACATGATAATGATTTAACTATATACACTAATGATCATCAAGAAAACTATCATTTTTAAATGATGGTACAAAACAAGCAACATCAATATTTACATGCAAAATTGAAAAAACACTTGAACCATGAACAATTATTCAAGAAAAATTCCTGAAGTTAATATCTCAAAAATTCACAAGAGTTAAAAAAATAAGTTAATACACAAAAACATTTTCAACAAAATTATTTAGTTCGTTTTGTGTTAAAGGCTTCGTAAATATATCTGCCAAATTTGCTTTACTTTTAACATATTTCACCTCAAATAAATCCTTATAGAATAAATCTCTTACATAATGATATCTCACCTCTATATGTTTTGTGCGGTAATTTTCAATTTGCGATTTGAGGAAATCTATAGCTGCTTGATTATCTGCCAATAAAACTGGTTTACTCCTATATTTAACTACGTCCCTACTAGCGCATTCATTCATTATATTATCTAACCAAGTTATTTCCTTTATACATTCCACCATGCTCATAAACTCTGCTTCCATAGTCGACAAACTTACTGATTTCTCCTTAAATGTTCGCCATGTAATGGGAGCATTCCCTAAACAAATAAATTGGCCACCCATCGAAACTCTGTCATCTCTATTTGCTGCAAAGTCTGCATCCGAAAAACCCACTATATCAATATACCTACAGTTTAACCTTAATTTATAATGTTTAGTTTTGTTAACATACCCAAATAGTTTTAACAAACCATACCAATGGTCAAGACCCGGATCATTTTGAAACTGTGAAAAATTGTTAACTGCATATGATATGTCGGGCCTCGTTCGACCTGCAAGAAAAGACAAACAGCCAAGAACATTTCTATATGGGATTTCCCTCATTTCTATTTTTTCATCATTTGACTGTGGACATTGGCGTTTACTGTATTGAATTCCCTTGGCTATCGGTAAAGAGGAAATTGGGATATTCAAATGCTCGTATTTTTTGTATATCTCATCAATATATGGTATTTGATGGATTAGCATGCATTCATCCGTTTCCTCGAATTCAACTCCTAACAGCCTTTTAGTCTTACCCGTAATTTTTAAATTAAATTTTCCCTTTAATTTAATTAAAACATCGTCAATATCTTTTCTTGTCTGTCCAAAAATAACAATATCGTCTACGTATACAAGGAGAACAATAGAATTCCCCAAAAAATAAGTGCAATTACACCAGTTTAGTTTCTGTAAACCAATTTCATTTAAAACATTATTTAATTCAAAATACCAAGCTCTACCGCTCTGATGAAGTCCGTATAAAGCTTGTTTTAGTTTGCATACTAAACCCTCTTTTCCTTTTTCTATATACCCTTGAGGTTGCTTCATATATACCTCCTCATTTAATGGTGCATAGAGATAGGCTCCAGTGACATCACATTGAAAGTGTTTCCACTTCAGCCACACTACCAATAAAGAAAAAAATAATCTTATCACTGAAAAATTAACGACAGGAGAAAAAGTCTCATCGTAGTTTTCACCTTTAATCTGTGAATAACCTTGAGCTACTAGCCTAGCTTTATATCCGATTACTTTTCCATTTTCATCCCGTTTCAAATTATAGACCCACCCCTACAACCTAATAATTGCTTATCAGGGGGTAATTTCGTTAATTTCCATACATTTCTTAATTCAAGACCATCAAATTCTTCATCCATTGCCCTTCTCCATGATTCCTGTTGAGGGGGATTTTTCCATCTGTTTAAAAGTTCTAGGGATTAAAATGTCTAGTCATGCATTATTTTTAACTTTTACACTCTGGACACCTGACACACTGGGTTGTGGATTAACTATTCCTTCGAAGGTATCCTTCCCTTTAAAACTAAAAATATTTTCATCAAATTTTAAATTTCTATCCTTGCAATATTTTTTAATTTCATTGCAGGATCTTAACCTTTGTGATTTTCCCACTTCATAGAAATAAATGTCATTTCTAGAACCATCAGCTCGTGGAATCACTACACGTTTCCATGTAGTTTTTACAGGAACTGTGGAATTTTCGGTTCTACTTAAATTTTCACCCTCAGTTTTTGAATCTGAATCTTGTGGTAAGGAGATAGGTATATTATGTACTCCTTCATCTTCATCGGTATCATCATCGCCGTTCTCAAACACTTTGTAATCAGAAAACTTTAAATTTGGGGACGCCAGCACCGCTCCACCATTACTCTGTTGAGGTTTCTGGAAACGAACATTAGAGGTTTCAATAACCTTTGAATCTTCAGGTATCCACACTCTGTATCCTCTAGTTCCTAGAGCGAAGCCAACTAATATACCCTTTTTAGCTTTCGGGTCCAGTTTTCCCCTTAAAGGTCTAGGTGTTCCCACATACAAGGTAGAACCAAAAGAGGTCTTAGATGTCTAATTGAGGGTTTGATACCTATATAAAGTTCAATTGGAGTAAGAGTTTGACCAGAGTGACATAACCTGTTCCAAACATGTACAAAATATAATACAGCTTCAGGCCAGAAACTCTTATCTAGTCCACTTTCCGATAGCACTGTCCTAGCTCCGTCAATTACCGTTCTGTTAAGACGTTCTGAAGCGCCATTTTGTTGTGGCGTATAAATGTTAGTTTTTTCGTGTTTTATACCTCTTTCTACAAAAAAGTCACTTAAAATACTAGCGATGAACTCTCCACCAAAATCCGTTCGAACAGCTTTAACTTTTAAATCCAGCTGTCTTTCAGCCCTTATAATAAATTTGGCTAGAATATCATAAGTGTCCGATTTATGACACATAGGAAAGATAAACATTCTACGAGAATAATCATCAAGTACTGACAAATAATATTTTTCTCCTCTCTTACCAATTACGTTAGCTGGTCCCCAAACATCGCAATGCAGTAAGTTTAAAGGCGCTTTGGATCTTGTGCATTCTATAGATTGAAAAGAAACCCTTTTGTATTTATTTAACCTGCATGGTTCGCACTCAAAATTAAATGGCCTTTTAATCTTCGGTAAACCTCTCACAGCATTTAAACGACTAGTTTTTAGAATATAATCAACATTTGCATGACCAAATCTCTCATGCCAGATCCTTAAGTCATTTGGTTTTCCCTTAATTTTAACAGATTTTTCAATACTAGATGCATATTTTGGCTCAACGTCTGGATATGCATAATACAATCCCTGTTCAAGATTAGCCTTAAAAATTTATTTCCTGCATATACTTTAATTTGCCCATTTTTACCAATAAATTTTAACCCATACAGGTCAAGCATGGGGCCAGACATTAAATTTTTCCTTAATTTACTAGAGAAGAACACATTTTTAAGTAAGCATTCATGATCATTAAACCAAATTTTTACATCACCCTTTCCTTCTATGGGAAATTCGACACCATTTATAGCTAGCATCATATTTTCATTAACAACATTTACAAAATTAATAAATAAGTCCCTATTGTTTGTAAAATGATTACTAGCAGCTGTATCCACAATCCAAGCGTCTTTGCTAACATTACAGCTCAAATTAGCCTCAGCAAGAAAAAAAGACAATTTACTCTTACCCTGATTTTGATGTACTACAGAATTTGCTGAACCATGGTACCTGCTTAGTTCATTTCGGTCCTTGAATGAATAGTTTCTGTCCCGTCTACCACCTCGAAAGGAGTTATAATTGAATTCATCACTTGTCACAGAAGACCCAATTGGTGAAGACACACTTGGATGTTGACGCAATTCTGGACCTTTTCTATACGTCCTGGATCGTCGATTAGATGTACCAGATGATGCAGCAGTACCATTGCGATATTCCCTCCTAAAATGTCCAAATTTGCCACAATAGTGGCACTTTATTTTCGACTTCTGCACACTAAACATTTCATGTTGATTCCTTTGTAGATTCAAACCATCTCGAAATCGATTCTGGTTTCTTCCGCAATCAACTCCAACAAAACATCTTTATATTTAAAGGTTTCATCAGTCCATCGGAGAATATTTTGTACTATAGAATCAAATTTTGATGGCAGACATTTTAGTAATTGGTAGCATTGGTACGTTTCCTCCATGGGTTTACCCATTTCCTCTAATTGGTCGCATATTCTTTTTAATCGTGAAGAGAATATGTTCAATTTTTCATTAGGCTGGATTCTGCACTGAAAAAATTCCCCAAAAAAGCTTCAGATGATAGGATCTGTTGTCGGGTCGGAAGTTATCCCTCAACAATTTCCAGGCTTCTACAGGATCTGTTACGTTTTCAATAATACTGCGATACTCAGTGCTGATATTCAGATACAGAATAGATAAAGCTAACCTTTGTCTTATATTAAAATCCTTTAATTCTCGCTTATTTTCTTCTTTACCATCGGGAGCAGTTTCTTTGCCAGCTACAATTTCAAAACAGTTCTTTTCATGCAACAAAAACCGAACATCCGTTGACCACGTAGCGTAGTTGGAACTCTCTAACGGTTTTATCTGATAACTCGAAACAGCCATTTCAAAAAGTGACAGTGACCAAAAAAATTATTCTAAGCGGCGAAATCTGCAGCCCCTCCAGCTCAGCTAAAGTCCGCAATTCACTACGGCAAAAAGAAAAACTTCAGGTTATAGCATGTCAGCCCATAACCACTTGTTTTCCACACTTATGTGGTAAGCAGAGTTGCACACAGTAAATAACCTGAATATCAATAATGACCAAATATGTCCTTGGGAAATTCTTTATTAAGCATTAATAATTCAATAATGCACGTTTATAATTCAGAATTCATAAAAAAAAGTAACTTCGGAGCATAATGGCAAAAAAATATTTCCGAGCCGACAATGCATGTTTCCAGTAAAATCCGCTAATAAGATAGCGAGTATCGAAAAGTTTGGAGAGAGAGTCAACCCAAAGAACGGTCGCTTGACATCTTTGGGCACTGGAACGCGAAGCGTTCCTCCGTCCCATACTTAATGTATTGGGCGCTTGATGTTGGTTGGCCTGCTTTCGAGATGGTGTTTCCTTATTGGTGGATGTGGAAGGAGACAGTGGGAGGGGCGAACTGTTGGTTTCGGCGGTCTCAGAAAAAATCAAGTCCAAATTCGTGCAAGCAGACGAGAAGCTCGTCTGCTATTGGTCGTCAGGAGTCGGTGAGCAAGAACTCTATTCGCTGCGCCTGGTGTCGAGTATGTAATTAAGAAAATAGAGATGGGAACTAAAGTGGGTGCCTGTGTGGGTAATTGAATTTAAATTAAAAATTAATAATTGAACTAAAAGGAAATAATTTAAGAAAAAATAAAATTTAGCAAAGGTGGTCATTCTCCACATGGGAATGACCGGGAATTAATGTTATGGAGGATTGTAAGAGTCCAGTAATATTCTTCTGGGTCTCTTTTTATAGATATTAGGATCGTAGTTCTCTAGATTTTGAATGTTAACGTTGTTTATATTTGAAAGATTGTCAAAGAATTTTTGACCTAATTTTTTTATATGAGCTTTAAATGTAGGAATTTTGAGAACTTTATAAATATTTCTATTTCTATTATATCTATAGGCTCTGGTAATATTTCTAATTAATGCATTTTGAGCGTTATCTAAAAGTTTAATATTAGAATTGGCTGCATAGCCCCACACAGGACATCCATACGCGAGGATGGGCCGCAGGACGGCAGTGTAGAGAAGTACCTTATTGTAAATATTTAAATGAGAATTCCAGCAAATTAAGGGATAAAGGGATCCGGAATTTGTCACGCGCGTGTAATATGTGTTGTTTCCAGGTGAGATTTTTCTCTAAGACAAGTCCTAGGTATTTAGTGCTCTGAGACCAGTGTAGTGGTGTGGAATACAGAGTAGGTGGTGTGCATGGCTTTCTTCTCCTGGTGAAAAGAACTGCGACTGTTTTATCTACGTTTATTTTAATTTTCCATGTATTGAAGAATTCTTCTAGCAGTATTAGGTGTGCATTAAGTGCTTTAGTAATTGTGTGGTGATTTTTGTAGGTGGCCGAAATGGAAGTGTCATCCGCATAAATGTTAGTCATAGTTAGTGTATGAGAGGGAATATCATTAATATAGATGTTGAAAAGAATAGGACCGAGGAGGCTTCCTTGAGTGACTCCGTTTTTGATAAAAACGGTGCTGGAAAGAGTGTTATTGACTTTAACTTGAAAAGATCTATTGACTAGATAGGAATTAATTAAATGAATTAGTGCAGGGGGGAAGTTGTTAATAATTAGTTTGTAAATGAGACCACTCACCCAGACTCTGTCAAAAGCCTTCTGAATGTCGAGAAAGACAGCTCCAGTGGATCTGCCTCTCTGAAATCCAGAAGTGATTTTTTCAGTCAATCTGAGTAGTGGGTGGTAGGTGGAGAGGTGCCTGGTGAATCCATATTGATTGGGATTTATGAAATTAATGCTATCCGTAAAGTTATGAATTCTATTGAGAATAATGTGCTCCGTAATTTTACTGAGAATACTTAAAAAGGAAATGGGTCGGTAGCTCGAAGGAGACTTGCTATTTTTGCCTGGTTTCTTAATTGGGAAAACAATGGCTATTTTCCAGTTATTTGGAAAATGTCTTAAAAGAAGAATTTTATTGATTAAAAAAGTTAAAAGCAGAATAATTTTAAGAGGGAAATGCTTGACCATTTTATTAGTAATATTGTCTTTACCTGGGGCTTTATTGTTAGAAAGAGTTTTAATATAGTTAAGAACTTCATCTGGATCCGTAGGGGTAATGGGAAGGGGTGGGGGGTGAGAGAAAAAATTTTCAAGAGTAGTAGTAATCGTGTTATCAATAGGATATTCACCATTAGGTCTTTCATTTTCAGTAAAGTTATCTTTGAGGGTTATAGCAAGAAGATTAGCTTTCTGATCATCGCTGCAAGCGGGCCAGAAGAGCTAATGAGATTAGGAATAGAGGAGCGTTTTTGCGAAAAAACTTCTGACACTGCCAGAGGCTGTTGTCTGTTGTGTTGAGCGATTCAAGTCTAGTTTGCCAGGATTGTTGTGAGTGTTTTTTGAGTGCTTTTTTTAAATTTGCTTGTGCTTTGTAATAATCAGTTCTGTGTATTGGATTTAAGGTGCGATTGTACAATCTTTTTGCTTTATTTTTGATGTAAATGAGTTCGTGTATGTGGTTTGGAGTGAAGGAGTGTTTCTTGTTTTCTATTGGCTTAGACGCTTGTTGGTGGGCGGAGCAAACGGCGGCGGTGAGAAGAGAAATTTTATCTTCCAGCACATTAGGATTTCAAATGCCCGAAAAATCGGACAAACGAACAGAATTTTTTAAGTTATTGCGAAAATCAGACCAACAGGTGGTAACTGCTCGAGCGTTGTCTTGATGTATACGCGAAATAAGGGAAAAATTAAGGAATACTGGGTTATGTCGGAGGAAAGCTCCGGAATGGAATCCATAGTGAAGGGGAAATTAAAGTTATTTATGACGGCAATATCTAGAGTATTAGAAGTCCCGTGGCCGAAGCGAGTGGGGGAACTGGGATACGCAATAGTTAAATTGAGTGTATCCGTGAAAGTTTTTAATTGCTTTCCTCTCGTGGAGTTGACTAAGCAGTTCCACTCGTTGTGTGTGGCGTTAAGGTCGCCAAAAATCACACAATTACTGTTGGTCTGAAGGAGTTGTTCAAAATCAAGGGTGAACAATCTCCCGTCCGATTTAGGCGGAACGTATACGGAAGCAATAGAAATGGGATTGAAGTTAGGTGGGGTGAGTACTACGATCGTAGCCTCGATGTGCTGGAGTGGGGGAGTGGGTAGATTATAGTGGGGAAAATTGCGCCTGATGAGAATTAAAGTACCGCCGCACGCTCTCTCGCCCGTGTCTCTGTCGTTGCGGTAGCAGATGTAATTTGGTATATTTATGTTGTACTTAGGTCTCAGATGTGTTTCCTGAATAAGAATTAAATCGGGAGCGTACTTCTCTACGAAGATTTTAAATTCCATAATTTTATTTAAAATGCCGTTTGCATTCCATGAACAGATGTTTAAACCAATCAAATTGTGTCTAATCATCATCATCATCAATAAGAGCCTCTAATAGGGCTTGCAATTCTTTTTTAGTAAGTTTACCAGTATTCTTTGGCAGTCCTTTAACAACGACTTTAATGGGACGCTCGTGTTTAGGTTTTATGGTGAAAAATTGATATTTAAGTTTTTCAACGGAGTCTTGAAGGAGTTCGTAATCGTGTGAGTTGTTTGTGTAGAGTTTAATTAAAGTACCGGTTTTTTTGCTACGGAGTGTGGGGATGATTTCGTTAAGTGTTTTGAGTTGTTCCATGTAGTTATCTTCGAGATTAAGAAAGACCGGAGGTGGAAGGGAGTTAGTTTTGTCTGTTTCAGTTGTTTTAGAGGGCGCGAAATTGATTGTGTTTTGAGAAGTTCCTGCTATATTCTCGTCGTTTTCATTAATTTTTTCAAATCTATTATTAACGTCTATTTCAAAATTTCTAAATTCTATTTGTTGGCGTTTAAAGGTTTGCTTAGCGGTAGGCGAGATGAAACCATCTGCGCTTTCCTTTCTTTTCGAACTAATTTTTTTAGGGAGTTCAGGGAACTCTTCAGTTATATTTTTAGTGGGAGAATTACAGGGGGTAGAGTGAACTCGACAACCAGGGGTATCGCAACGAGGAAGAGAACTCAACTCACCTAAGGCTTGTTGCTGTCTTTCATCGAGGTAGGCCTGTCGGGAGTACAGGGCAGCCAGGTCCGGATCGTCATCAGAGGTAATGGGCGCAATGCATTCAATGGTGTGTGAGACGTTGCTCAGCATGATCGAGAATTTTTTCAGGTCCTGATTGACCAGTTGTCGCCTTTCGCAGTTGGTCAGTGAAGGAGTAGAAGATCTCGAGGAAGGTAGAGAGGCATTTACTAATTCCATTTCTGTGGGGTTTTCCATTGTCAAGTCCAAGTCGTGATGTGGGTAAAAATCTGAAAGAATTGAGTGTAAAGAGCTGTACTAAATACAGCTCAGGTCTAAAGTAGCCGGCGCCCTATCCTTTAAGCTCTGAAAAGAGCTATAGGAACGCCTGATTGATTTCTATTTAGACCTGGTGTGCAATGTGGGAAATAGTACGGAGCGTATAGACGACGCGACCGTACTCGAGCTCGCCAAGAAGGGGAATCTCTCTTTGAGAGTCAACCCAAATCATAATTTCTCCTTTTTATATTTATCATATCGGAAGTTACCGCCTCCCCGATACTTCCGATCACGTGATCAAACGTCACGGAAGCACGTGACCAAACGTCAGTCAGGAATGATCGTTAACCGACCATTCAGCGACCAGTATCCAAAAGGGGATGAGACTATTTACCTTTTTTGGTAACACATTAAACCCTCGGGGTTTGGAATGCTGTAACTCTGCGCTGGTCTCTGGACCAATCAGAGACAATTAAATTGGACAAGACAAAGAGTCAGCTCTAGGATTTTTGTGTGAAAAGTCGTAAAATAAAACGGGACGCACCCCGATTTTGAGACAGAGAGCCGATCCCAGAGCTGCAGACAATCTCAAAAAAACTCCGGAGACTCCGGGCATCAACCATGTCCATTCCCTAGCAATTTCCCTCTCTCAAGCTAAGTTAATTTTTGATATTGTAGTGAAGTAAAATTCCAGATACTTGTGCTTAAAATAAATTTAATAATGTTTTAAAACTATACGATCAGTGTATGATTTATTGTGAGATGAGTGTTTTAATTTTAGAATTAGTTAAATTAATTAATAGTCATGATGCGATGTGAAATTAGGAATCTGGGTTCAAAGATTTAATAATTTAAATAAGTTCAAATTAGCGTCGCATCAGTACTTATAATGAAACAAAAATAAATTTTTCACACGCATTCTTTTTTTTTTTTACTCAGCCAAAAACATAAAACTGTGTGGTACTGAAATAAGAATTATAGTATTAATTTAAACTAAAAGGTTATTTTAAATAGAAAAATTAAGGCCTAATTTTGATGAAATTACCCCATAACCAGTACTGAACAAACAAAACACTCACGGAAAATCTTAAACATAAAAAATTTAAACATGAATAAAATAAACATAAATAAATATGAAGTAACCAAGCATATAGTAGAAATTATAACATTAATTCAAACCAAAAAGCAACATGTAGAAATCTGGTTAGTAACAATTGACATAAATGGAAGGTAATTTTTTTCAAATATTGCCAATCCATTAATAACAATTAGTTTAATTTAGTACAATATTCTCTTTTTCTTAAACTGCTAGCTAGGATTTTTTACTTTATCGTTACAATAAGCGAGATTTCGAAATTATCGTTGAACAAAGAAAAGCAATAAAGTTTTTTCTAACAGAAAGAAACTTTGTAACAGAATTTTTTTTTTTATCATAAACCAAATTGTCATGCTATTAGGATGGAAATAGGCAAGAGGTACCACTACAGTTCACTGATATTAATACAATGGTTTAGTTCCAATCTTTGCTTATTTTGGGGCAGACTACCTTTTGTTGTTGTTATATCAACATCAGAGGTTCGAAAGAATAAGGAAAAGCAACCGAACACACCCAAGGATGTTTTTGCATTGCTGACTCTTTAAAAATAACATAAAATTAATAAACAACATGGGAGGTGCAAAAATTTTTCAGTTACAGGAAAAAGGTTTAAAGAGTGTAATCAGGCTTTCTTGATGCTCATAGTACAGCTAAGATTAATCGAGAGCATAAAATGAAATAGAACATTTTTTAGAAAGTGAATATCTTTTAAAGTAGCCAGCACAATAAAAAGAGTAGCTTTAATAAAATTAAGCCTTGCTAGATGGTCAGTTGTTCCATAAGGCAATCACAAAAATATGTAAGAAATAATCATAAACAAAAATTACACAGATACATAAATTTAAATGCGATGGATGGCTAGGCTTTAGTATATCACCCACTAACGCGTTGGCGGGCTTGATATCACAATACAGAACGTTGTCGGCGCTAAAGTAAGTTAAGCTTACAACTATATAAATCATTGTTTGAATATCAGTATTAAATGGTACATCTTACCCACTTCCATCCGTATTTGTTCTAAAATTACATTACGCTCAATAAAACATGATAACACTGTAAAAAATTGGAATCTACTGTTATGCAATTTGTGTTGCCAAACCCAAAAATGAAATGTACAAAAAACATTTTTTATGACAACTTTTTCAAAAAACAAATGTAATCCCACCACAAAGAGTTTTAAAAAAATAATAAAAACCTAAAAAAAATATATTTAGAATAAAATGCACTAAAACCTCCCCAAAAATTGCTCTAAACATTAATTTTCGCAAAGTTGACTTGACACATCTAATAATATCATAACTCCATTTCACTTAAAAATACAATTTTAAAAAAATCTAAAGTGAATTTCGATAAAAAAAACTCTTCAAGGTACTCAGAACAATTACCTAAAGCTTCTACGTGCCAAGTTTCAGTTTCAGTTTCATGGGAGAGGAGTCGGAAAAGTTACAGGAGGGATAATTGGCTTATGATGGCCAAGAGTTCATAGCGACGGCGCTTATTGATTCTTCGATAGGTCTTCGGTGTGAATCCAATTAGCAGGTGTTTTTTTTATTCTCGAAATTAGGAAAATTTTCTGATTTTTTCCAAGTCCCCTAATTTTAAAACTAAGGCAAAACTAATAACATTCTGTTGCTTAGTTTTTCCGGTACAGCTGAAACAAACAAATCCTTTTCTTTATTTGAATAGATTATAATTTATCTTTATTCTAACTCTCGAACACTAAAGGATGTGAGGGGACATCCATCACACACTTAGGAATTTTTAACACAACTAAAAATTTTTAAATTGCAAAATCACACCGAGTTTTACCCGTTAAGCCAATTAAATTTTAAAGATGTTTAGTTTTAAAAATACTCAGCTAATTTTTTCTGGGGCAAATACACATTAGTGACCCATGAGCTAGCATTAAAAAAAATATGAACAAAATTTGACCCATGTCCAAAAAAGGTTCGTCATCCCTGTTCTATATAGAAGTATACTATTTTTTTCTATACCTTGGAATAATACTTCAAATAGGCTTACTTATTAGCGCCACTGCAGTCAAATTGGCACCACGTGAATCGTGCTATTTCCGACCAAAATCTTATATCTTTTTTTTTCATACAAAACACGAAATTTTTGTTGTCTTGATATCAAGGAGTGATTTCCAAGCCAAGGAGTGATTTCCAAGTCGTGAGCCAATCATGGCTCACGACTTCAAAATATGAGGTACCTTATTAAAAGATAGTATTACCCTCTCATCCTAATTAATAAAAAAACAGAGAATTAATTAAAGTTCCATAAAATTTAAAAGAGGCTACATCATAGATCACAGCAAAAACTTCTGTGATTTCATAATTTGTCAACAAAAGAAGTATTAGGACTTATTTTAGGTAGAGAGGAAAACTTATATTGCATCTCTTTCTCTCCATATATGCTGTTATGGTGTTATTGATGGTATAGTGGATTATTTTGATCAGAAGTGTAATTAAGTGACATTTTCAAATTCATGAAATCACAATATATGTAAAATCTCACACACAACATAATTAATCAAAAATACGAAGTTAATTTTTGACTCATGGTTTTATTTTAAAATTTAATCACATAAATATTATCTTCAGCGTGGCGCCAGGCCTTAATTGAAAAGAAGTTTAAAGTGAAAAACTTTATTAATACATAACTTACATTTTACCAAAAGGGAAGGAGGCGGTGTTCACATCATTTGTATAGGACAGGAGAGCAACTGGCATTTTTCACCAAAATCCCTGCATTCTCGCCAATGAAGGGTTGCTTCACAGTTCATTCACACTGTATATAGGTCCGCCATATTTGGCGTGTTGTGCTCAAAGTGTGAATCTTTCTCTAAGTGGAATGTTCATTTTTTGTTACATTGTAACAACTCTCCCTCACCTAAAAAGATTTATAATAAATGATACCGAATCAATTATTGACCCAGAATGAAATTAATTCGAGAAAAGTGTTTTTTTCATAGAAGTACCTGACTCCTTGCTGAACTACAAGCTTCACAAATAATTGACATATACTTTTTACATTAACACGTGGCTCACAAGAGGCATCTGATTCATCAAATCTACATTGTGAACTGGAATTTGAAACAATATTAATATTAAAATATTTTACTAAAACAAATTGAGGTGCTTCACTGTGCTCAGTTGTATGACAAAAATAGTAACACGTGAAATAATAAATAGCTAAAACAAATTATTTATATAGTATATTATGATATATCACAGACAGGTGATTGATGCCATCTAAATGATGTGAAAAAGGAATGAATGATGTGAAAATAATAAGTATATTCAAAATCGCAATTAAATATGTGTAATAAATTGTACAAAATATGAAAGGCAATGTAATTAACATACATGGAATGTGTGCATAGTAGTATAATAATGAGTGTCTTGATTACAATATGCCTGGGTAGGGGACCCTAAATGCAATGAATGCTGTTGAGAAAAATATTATTATACATAGAAGTATCAATGCTAATTTAAAAAATTTCACCATGGACGTATTCATGGGAAATTTGAGGAAGAGTTGG
This sequence comes from Trichonephila clavipes, assembly GCA_019973935.1. Classification (NCBI taxonomy): domain Eukaryota; kingdom Metazoa; phylum Arthropoda; class Arachnida; order Araneae; family Nephilidae; genus Trichonephila; species Trichonephila clavipes. The sequence goes on along the minus strand of BMAU01021392.1, from coordinate 18,139 downwards.
TGCCCATAAGTGTGAACTTGAGAGAGCTGTGGAGTTGTTGATCAGGCAACTCCCCAAATACCCTCAAAGTTTTGCATTTTGAAATTTGAAATAATAGATTAAAGTAGAACTACTTAATCATGGTTGTCTTGTGTAATAGTGCAGTGAGTTGTTCTCTGTTGTTCATCAGAATGGTCAACCTGCTTACAAAAATTAAAAGATAATAAATTTTGACACAAAAATATTAAATTAATTGAAAATATGATTTGCAATAACGAAAATTTTTGACTTATGTCTTAAACATACAAGTGATACCTACCATCTCCTTCCCTTTTCAGTTTACCATAAGCAATACAAAATAAATAAATGTGGGTGACCCCTATTCTTACAATGTATATGAAAGCGTATACATAAATGTAATAAATGATAATAGAAACTAACATAAATGTAACTTAATACTAAATTTACAGATGTAAAGAAGTTGACAATTACAATCATCTTGAGCGCAGAACAGGACCCTGGCAAGCAGTTTGAACTTCAGACTGATTTGGATACTTTTTTTAAATAATCAAATCTCCTACAGGAGAGTTTAAGTTTGTGGGTGTTGACTTTTAATTCAGGAGCCTGTTGATTGTCTAATTCCCTGATGATGCATGTATATTTATTTGGTTTTTGATTACCTCAAATAGTCCATCAAATTTAGGTCTAAACTGGTTGCCACTTTGTGTGTACACAACATCACCAACTTTTGGTGCTCTTTACATTGTATTGCTATTCAGTCTTGTATGTTGCTTATCTTGCTGTGATTGCAAGTTTGTTCTTATTTGTTGTTGCAATACTTGAAGGGAAGATAACAAAGTGTTCGTATACCCTTCTTCAGTGAGCAGTGGGGTTTCTATTGGAGCTGTGATAGTGTCAAATATTAGGCTGAGGTTGCGACCAAAATGCACTATGTCAGGTGTAAATCCATGGCTACTATGCTTAGTGCCATTGTAAAAAGATTTGTGTACTGCAACTGCAAGATCAAAATCAACTTTATGGTCTGCTAAGGATAGGATGGTGGCCTTTAAGGAGGTATTGATCCTTTCTGATTGTCCATTGGCTTTTGGGTTTCTACTGGTTGTGTGATGAAGAGCAATGCCAGTCATGCTGGTTATTTGTTTGAAAATGTCAGCTGTGAACTGTGTGTATCAAGGTCACTCAGAATCATTCCTGGTCTTTCAAAAGTCGTGATATATTGAATGATTTTTTTTTTTTTTTTTTTTTTGCTATTGTTGGTGCTTGGATATTTGTGATGGAAAACAGTTCAGCATGTTTGCTGAAGTGATCCAACACTGTGAGGAGATAATTGTGAGATCTGACAGGACCAAAAATGTCGATGGAAATGAACTCACTTGGTCTTGTTGGGATGGGTGCTTTTCCGTATGCTTGTTTCTGACATGGTTTTCTCTTGTGTCGGCAACAAGATGTACAGGATGTGACATAGTTGACGGTATCAGAGTACATTTCGTCCCAAAAAAATCTTTCCTTCAGAATAAAGTAAGTTTTGTCAATTCCCACGTGTGGAAGGTGAGCTTGCTAGAGAGCAGTTTTCCTTAGAGAGTGTGGGATTACGATGGTTTTGTGGCAAATGTCTTCTTTTAGATAATTTTGATGAAAGCTTATATGCATTAATAATCTAGAGTTGTGGTCAATGAAGTATTTTTCTTTGTTTTTGTTTTTCTTGCAAAGAGCTTTTAATTTTTTGAACATCATCGTCAGCATCTTGCCCAGTTAAAATGATTTCATCTGAAAGTTCTTGTGTGATGAGGGCAGTTTCTGTTTGTGAGTTTATTAAAGCTGGAAGGATTCTTTCTGGGGGTATATCTGCATGACCGTGCTTTTCTCGTGAAATATAGTCTGCAAGTAGATTGTTTTTGCCCTTTACATGTTGGAACTCAAATTCATATTCAGATAAGTTCATTAACCATCTTGTGATAATATTTGCAGGGTTTTGTAGATCTGTGTAGTACTTGAAGTTCATGTGATATGAAAGGATTGTGAATTTTCTTCCATATAAAAATTCTCAAAAATATTTGACACTGTTATGGATGGCTAGAAGTTCTAATTTATTTGCAGGGTAATGAGACTCAATTGCTGTTAAAGTTCTGAAGTAATAGGAAATAGGTTGTAATTCCCCATCATCTTGTTTTTGCATGAGGATACCTGCTATGGCAATATGTGAGCCATCAGTGTTGAGGAAGAATTGCTTTGTCCAATCAGTCTGAACAATAAATGGTTTAGTGAGAAAGATCCCCTGTAGTTCTTCAAATTGTTTTTGATGTACACCAGTCCAAGTAAAAGTTCTTGAATTGCATAAGATGTTCAAAATATGAATTTTTGTGGCATAATCAGGAATAAGGTGCCTATAATAGCCACACATACCAAGAAAGCACTTGAGTTGTTTCTGGTTTTTGGGTGTAGAGAACTTACAAATTTTATCTGTGTTGCTAATTCCAGGTGCGATACCTTGTGAGGAAATTGTAAATCCCAAATATTGAATTTCTTGTGTTGCAAAGATGCATTTGTCTAGTGCAAGTGTTAAATTATTTTCCTGTAAAGCATTTAAAACATCATGAAGTTTTGCATTTAATTCTTGAATTGTATTGGCTGCGATGATTATGTCATCTTGATAACAGTGTATACCGGGGTAATTACATGTAGAGAGGACTTTATCCATCATGTTTTGAAAATATGCATCTGCATGTTTAATGCCAAATGGTAATCTTTTGAACTGAAATGTTTTCCAAGAAGTTGTGAAAGTTAAAAATTTTCTATATTCTTTCGGAAGACGAATTTGCCAATAAGCCAAATTAAGATCTAGCACAGTGAATAGTTTGAATCCTACTAGTTTAGTGGTAATGTCCTGAATTTTGGGTAATGGATAGGAACATCCATCTATCACACTGCTTAATAATCTTATGCAAGACGCAAAGAAGGGTTGTCATTTGTGTGATTTTTCTTCTTAACTAATACCATGGGTGAAGCCCATTTTGCTATATTTTCTTCAATGATGTCTGCTGCGATTAATTCTTCGAGATAATTTTGAGCATGTGTTTGTAATGATTGTGGAATGAAATAAGGTGTTGAAGAAATTGGGTGTGGGTATATGGTATTAATTTTAGGTGTAACTAAATCACAGTGACCAAGAGTCTTAATACATTTAAAGAAAGCTGGTTTGAATTTCATTAATGTTGAAAGAAGTAAGTTTTTGTCTTTAGGATTCAAATGATCTAAATGAAAATCAGAGAGAGAGAGAGAGAGTAGTTTCTTTTACATCTTGACATCTCTTTTCAATAATGTCTGCTGTTGCTTGAATTGCATTAACAGATGATTGCTCATTCATTTGTTCTTCTATTGTGACTTCTGTGCTAATTGTTCCAATGTTTGTGCCTTTGTTTATGTGTATGTGTTGATTTCCAATGTTTCTTATCAATGCGGTGAATGTGTTGTCAGTCCTGATTTCATTAATACTACTGTGTAATTCAATGTTGTGATTTTGGTTCATTTTTGGTTGAAATAAAACAGTGCTTGAATTTAATGTAATTGCATTTGTACTTCTAAAGTTAACATATGCTGTTTCATTTGGCTGAAGAATGATTTTTCTAATTGTTTTGACTGTGTGAGTTTCATTGGCATTATTTGTTGAGTGGGCTTTAGGGGTTGGTACAAGAGGTTTTGATTTGACATTTGAAGTTTGTTTACATTCAGAATAGATAGGTTTTATATATGTGGCAGTTTCAAGCAATGCTTTAGATGTTTTAACATTAAATTTACAATGGTTAACAATCTTTGATTTTACTTGTGTTGGTGTTTCAAGAATTGCATTTACACTTGCACTGAAATTTGGATTGTTTACATCTTCTAGGTTATCTCGACTATTGTTGTGAATTACTGAAATAATTGTATCAGAAATTTTCAGTGTGTTTGAATTTAAGTCAAGTGTTACTCTATTGTGTAACAGAAAATCATAGCCAAGAAGTCCGTGAAAGGTGTGTGATGCAATATCTGTTGTAATGAAAAAATTTTGCCTGACTCATTTGTTGTTTATGTGTATTGGAATGTCTACACAACATGAACATTTTATTTCAGAGTTATTGACACTTTTAATTTTACATTGTCTTGAAAGGTAGGATTTGTGCTGTGTATCCTGTGTTTGACTGTGTCAAAGACGTGTCCTGGTATTAAAGATATACTGCTTCCACTATTGATTAAGAAAGTTAATTGTTCATCTGCTATGCTTACAAGAATCATGGGTAAAGGTGATTGTTGATTTACATTCATAATTAGTTCGTGTGATGTTTGTTTTAACTTCTCTTTTGTTTGTGTGTCGAGATGACTTTGGGAAGTTAGTCCAGCTATCTCCAATTAGCTTGGATTTCTTGAATCTATTTGCTTTGGGGTAGTTTCTGGTGTTGGAGTAAGAAGAGCCCCTACTTTGGGATCTATTACGGTATTGTTGTTGCTGAGGCCAAGAATATTGTTGTTGTTGAGCCAAGAATATTGTTGTTGTTGAGCCAAGAATATTGTTGTTGGTTGGGTGTTGTGTGCATAGTTCTTCGAAATTCCCTACAATCTTTCATTAAATGATTTGGTTTCGCACAAAAGCTGCAAGTAACTGTGTGCCGTGATAAGGTGTTTTGTTATGGTGTACAATAGCTGATGTGTTGACTAACTTCTGTTTTGCATTTTTGTTCTGTCTTAAACATGGCAATTTGGTTGGTCAATTCATCTAACTTTTGTGTAATTGAATCTTGTTCCACATTGACAGTTTTGACTGGCTGTAAGAACATGAAACGTGTGTGTTTCGCTATTTTGTTGCATTTTTACAGCAATATCAATAGCCTCTTTAAGCGAAGAGGGATTTTTTGATGAAAGTTTTCTTTGAAAATTCTGAGGCAAGCTAGTTATGAATTTGGACAAAACAATGCTGTGTGTAATTGTCTTTGCCTCATTCATTTGGGCTTCAGCAAGCATATACTCTGCAGCGGTTTCCAATCTATGTGCAAAATTTTTGATGTTTTCACTAAAATAATATTGGATATTGTGGAAATAAAGTTTTCTTTGTAGTTCTGTTGTTTTGTCTGAAAAGAAGTCACGAAAAAGTGACTCAACTTCATCAAGGTCTTTTACAATTAGGGTTGGTTGAAAAAAATGTAAGTGCTGAGCCATTTAGCTGAGCACTTAAAATTACTTGGGTTGTGAAAAAATCCCATCCATTAACTTTTTCAATGCGCTTGATTTGGGTAAAAAAATTGTTTATGTGTTCTTTAGACCCATCGAAGAAAGGAATTATTTCAATAGGGAGTTTATTTTGGGCCATTTTTGTGTTTACTTTACGGGATTTATTAGGCATGTATACAAATTTTGTGTGAAAATTTGTTTAGATAATTGAAAATATTTACATAAAAATACTTAAATTCCAACACAACATGAAACAATGTATATTAATAAATTGCACAAAAGAAATTTTTCCAAATATTGTAAATTAAAAAATAAAATGGTTATTGAAATTAAAGTGTTTTTAATTCCACTTTTGTCCTATATATATATTTATACAATCAATAATTGTGACATTAAATCAAAGGTACAGTCATCACTATCATGAGCAGTTATTCAGATAGAATGATAAACTAATAAAATATAAAACAATTTACAACATATAACCAAATTTGTTTCTTAGTTCACAGCACTGTGTGCAGGTGTGAGAATTTTCATTTTATTATGAAGTACAATAGCGTTTAAATTCCACACAAAAATATTCAACTAACACTTTTTTTTTATTTTCAAATTTTTTCAACTTTTTCCTGAAACGTAATTTTTGTTTTTAATTTGGGAGAAGAGTAAGGAAAGTTAATACTCAATGAAATGCAAGCCTGAAAAGGCGGGAAATGATGTCATTGCGTTGTAAAATCAGATGCAACATGGCGCCATGTGCTTATGTAATGGATTACGCTATTAAATTTAGGGTTATGAATCCTGGTTGAAGGCACCAATTTTGTTATGGTGCTATTGATCGTATAGTGGATTATTTTGGTCAGAAGTGTAATTAAGCAACATTTTCAAATTCATGAAATCACAATATATGTAAAATCTCACACACAACACAATTAAACAAAAATACGAAGTTAATTTTTGACTCATGGTTTTATTTTAAAATTTAATCACATAAATGTTATCTTCAGCACGGCACCAGGCCTTAATTGAAAAGTTTAAAGTGAAAAACCTTATTAACACATACCTTACATTTTACCAAAAGGGAAGGAGGCGGTGTTCACATCATTTGTAAAGGGCAGGAGAGCAACTGGCATTTTTCACCAAAAGCCCTGCATTCTCGCCAACGAAGGGTTGCTTCACAGTTCATTCACACTGTAGGTCCACCATATTTGGCATGTTGTGCTCAAAGTGTGAATCTTTCTCTAAGTGGAATGTTCATTTTTTTGTTATGTTGTAACACATATGCTAATTATACATATATTAAAATTTATTATCCATCTTATAATGCGAAAGATATCTTAACCAGCAAGAACTCCTGTTACAAAACTTTTCTCGTACTTTAAAAAATACATAGTTAATTTGTTTACTGTAATGATAGGATGTTTTAGGATATAATTTTACTTTTATCATAGGATCTCTAATTGTGTTTTATAGCCTCCTATTAGCATTAAGTACATTAGCATTGGTATTAGTAACCTTCATACCTCGCTAGTATGCCTTTTTCACATTGTATCAGCTTTTGTGAGGGAGTATCTCACCATGCAAGTTCAACGGTTTCAATTTTACATCCAGTGTGAAAATTTTCACCATGGTTTGAGCTCTAAAGTTTTAATTTGTGTTTAACAGAAGTTAAATCTTTTTAATTTTCACTTCACTTTTATATTTATCAGTTATATACTCTGATTTATAACAAAATTATACATCATTGTTAATAATGGTAATATATTTATGAATGTGAAGAACTGCAAACCCTATGGCTCTTAATTTGTTTTTCTAAAAGGGGTGTGCTGTACTCTTACAAACCAACAAAGGAAAACAAACTTTTTTGATAATTTCAATTTTTTGGAATCTTTCAAAAGATTGTGTGGACAATGCTGATGGAAGCTACTTACTCTGTGTCTAGAGTAAGTTGTTGATGGTATTTGAAAATTCCACCCAGCCCCTGTTTAATAATTGGAGAAATAAAAATTGTCATATAATACTCAAGCTGAACATAGGAATTATAGGAGCACAAAGGTTATCCCTAAAGCAAATGTCTATATGCTTAATGAAATGTCATTTACACATCACATCTCAGAATCAATCCCAATAGAAGAGAGGAAAATAAAATTAGTTGTTTGAGCACAAGAGAGTGAAAAGCTAGATCAGATTAAATAAAAGTTGGACTTTATTACTGCTGCCCACAAAGGGGGTAAATCCTATCAAAATTCAACAAGCTTAACTGTTCTTATCCCACCATATATATTTGCAATTTCTGTACTAGCTTAGATGAGTGATTAAAAATGGATTTTTTGCAATATGTTTGTTTTAACTCATTTTCGATTTTTATGTTTAGCATGAATTCTAAGAATTATTTGGAGAATACAGTTTCTATCATACAAAAAAATGTTTAAATTAAAGTGAAAAAGTTTAAAAATACATATAGCAAAATAATTATTTAAGTGAAATTAATGAGAAAAAATCTTATGTATGATTTCTAGCATTACAGAACAAAGAGTAAGCTCTTACAGGTTAACAGGGTTTAATTTGTAGCCTCAGAGCTTATTCTTCAATAAATTTGTTTCAAACTAATTTTTGCAAAATAATGTTATATCCTAACATAAAATTCATGAGTTCTAAAAAAGCCTTCTGAATTCAAAAAATTCCTTTTCTATAGATGAATTACAATTAAAAATGATATTAATTAGTTGAATATAGCAGTGTCATTAAAATAAGAGAAATTATAGAAAACTAACCTGTTTACACATAAAAAGTAACTGTTCAATTGATTGATTTAAAGAATTTGTAGGCTAGAGGGGGGCGGAGAAAAAAAAGGATGATGTATTTTAAAATATAATCCTTTCATGGCAAAAATAAAATTGAAATATATACTTACATTTTCATTTTCTTCATCCATACAATAGTACAGCCAAATTTCACCATCAGACAATTCAGTGTTCAGTTAACCATGTTCCAACTGGCCTGTGGTCCGCAAATGTGTAAAAAATATACGACAAAATTACATATTAAAATATAAAAATTATTAAAATATAAAAAATTACATATAAAAAGATTGCAACTTTGTATTTATAGAAATTACATAGATTCATAACACACATATACATCATGAATTAATTATATATGAATTTGAGAGAGATTAAATAAATAGAAATGCATTAGTACATTTTTATGAAGTAAAACATTTTATAAAACTTTTATTACTACTCTGTAAGGCATTGGCCCATGAGGGTTGTCCTACTTCCACATTATCTTCGTGACCTAGAGGTGTGGGAGTGAATGAAGAACTATGCGTTGTAATAATTTTAATATCTCTTTATTAAGATCTTAACTTAAACAATATACAATAAGGATATATTAATATTTTAACTTAGGGTATCTGAGGTGAAGAAATACTCAATACATACTACCAAATCAGCGTGAACCTGATCATTATATCTATTATATTACCGCCTACTCCTAATCTCAGTAAATACACAGTTCCTAGTATTAAAATTTAAACAATCCTACCTCTATATCTTAGGTAAGCAGTAAATCACTAATGACTGTGGTTTATCTCCTGTGGAATGGTATCCACCTTGACTTGAACACACTAGCACGAACAGATGAACTCTTGAATGTTGGATAACTTCCCTTACTTTAGCTTACGCACTTGAACACATGGACCTAGTATAATCACTTCCCGTAGCCACCCAGCTTATGCTAAACTTCTATTTAAAAGGTTTTTAATTTGCATAATCAAGTTTCGCTTCTGGATTTGATTGGAAAGAATTTGCCTTTTCAGCCCCAAAGAACACAAGAGGAATTTTTAGTTGAAAACACGATGAGCCTGTCACAACTCAAAATATACAAAATGCTATATTAAGATGCAAAATAATTTAACATATTTTACAGATATTAAATGCATATATTTCCCAACAAAATTGATTTTTCCAGTGATTTTTTGGTAAATAAAACATGAATATTCCATCATAAGTTATAATTAAAAAAATATATTTACTAATATTATTATTACAAAATATTTAACATATAACAATCTCATATTTTAATGATATACATCAGATATGTACATTAATTAAATATGATTCATATAGTTAGTTTAAAAAAACCGATGTACTATAAATTTAATATGCAGTGCCAAGAACATCCAAAACGCAGAGAGCATTAATCAAAACAAGATTCAATATTTAGCTGGTTAAACAAATGGTTGAATTATAACATTTTCAAGATGAGCAAAAAATTAAATATGTAAAAAAAATATGTATGCTGGTGTTTCTTTTTCCAGTGAAATGACATTTTTTATGCTTATAGAATAAATAAATCATAGCAAAAGATACAGAATTATAAAAAAAATGCATGTAAAAATGTATGAAAAAGATAGTAATGACAAACAGTTTTAGACACCACAGTAATTATTTAGCAAAAATAGATTCTATAGATTATACGTTAAAAATATATTCAATTAAAGTAATTCATTCAATACTCAAAAATATAAAATAATTTCAATCAAATTAAATAAAAAAGAAACAATTACTTGCGAAGAAAATATGAAAAGTAAAGCATTAGAGGTATATAAACAGTAGAACGTCCATCAGTGTCAATTTGACACCGAAGCCTGTTTCGTTTGTTCCCCTTAACGCAGTTTTGCAAGGAATTTGAAAATTTTTCATCACTTCTAATTATTTTCCATCGTAATTACACAGTAAAAGTTTTGTGGTCCTAGGTTAATTAGAAGAAATTTTACAACTAAATATATATCTAGAACGTCCGCTGGTGTCACTTCAACACCAAGGCAATTTATCATTATAAATAGCTGCCGTTCATCATTACCATTGGTAAAACAAACTTCCCAAAGTACTATGGCACATTTATTTGACCTTGAATGCAGTGTTCTTGGGTTAACAGCGAAAACGAATCTATTTTTCTAAAATTGTTGTGTCTAAGCATTTCGTTGCATAGCATTTGGTTATCTGCTAATAAAAAAAAAATTCATTCAATTTTCAAATTTTGTGCAGACACTTTGAATCAATGACTCATAGAAAAAGTCCCAAGTCCTGGTGAAATTGCTAATTTATTGCAAGAGATTTCTGAGAATGAATTGGATGGGGGTGAGCTGTCTTGCTATGATTTAGATTCCAATGAAGACATAAGATTGAGTGAAAGTAACTGCGAAGAATTTGAAGAAAGTGCAGATATAATTGATAAAAATCCAGTAAATCCTGATATATATATTGCTACAGATGGCACAGAATGGATACTACATAATGGTAATATTCCTGGCTGATTTGCGACTCAAAATGTTTTGCAACAAAGCAAGTGGTCCAACAAGCTTCACAAAACAATGTCAAGTTCAGTTTTTTGTGATATAAAGGGTCATAAAATACGTTAATTACATGAAATATTAAAAAGTCTTAAAACTAAACCCTACTGAACAATAGTCCTGCAATTGTTCAGTTATTACAATTATTTTACACATTTTATATCACGGTGTCAAAATAACACCGGCAGACGTTTAAGGGTAATCAAAAAAAATCCCGGATGTTCTAGTGTTAATGAAAAAGCATGTGAATTTAGAAACATTTTTCGGGAGTTCCTTTTTCCAATAAAATGATATTTTTTATGCTCATAGAATCAATGAATCATAACAGAAGATAAAGAATCATAAAAAAATACATGCAAAAATATATACAAATATAGAAATCACACGAACAATTTTAGACACCACAGTAAATATATAGCAAACATAGAATCTAGATTATATATTACAAATTTATGCATTAGTAAATGCACTTATAAATAATAAAAATAAAAAAACTTTTCATGGAATATTCATTAATGAGGCAATGTACTGATTAGTTTTAAGTTTTGAATCATTTGCATTTGTGATGATATTATTTAAACTATTAATTACTTTTTATGCATTTAAATTAAAATATTATGCTATGATAAAAATATCGGTAAACTCCTAGGAGAGCCCCCACCCTTGGCGCCAAACCGGAAAAAGCGCCAAGCGAAAACGAAATGGCGCCAAGCAAACCCGACAACGGTGACAAGTAAATATAGCAGTATAAGATGGATGCACAATGAAAATATATGTAAACAATACAGAAATTTAACATTTAAGATAAAAAATATAACAACAGCACTTAATTTCTTATTGTTGATAAAGTGTAACAACTGCTTTTAAAAAATTCTGGAAAGTCTCGTCGCTGAGTGAGTGATCGCGAGAGAGCGCCGCCATAAATACTCAGCGAGGTAATGGTCGAACATGCCTTCTACGTGGCTGGTGTGATTATGGAGAAAACGTTTTATTGCCAATGAACTTACTATTGGAAAACCACGAATTCTTTCTTATACTTCTGCAAACATAATGCGTATTCACACCTTTTTTTCGACATCTCCATTCAAATCCATCCAAAACAACTCTTTCGTTCATTTAATCCCATTTGCTCATTACATTTAGGACATTCATAACTTGAAGCAATTAATCCTTCTTTCATACACCATTCTCAATCAATTCTTTCTTGCCTCTAGCATTCAATAACGTAAAAAATTCTAACGTGGATTCACTTACAAGCGCAGCCATACTTTCAACCCGGTGCCCAACAACATGTTCACCACACTTATGTGGTAAGCAGAGTTGCACACAGTAAATAACCTGAATATCAATAATGACCAAATATGTCCTTGGAAATTCTTTATTAAGCATTAATAATTCAATAATGCACGTTTATAATTCAGAATTCATAAAAAAAAGGTAACTTCGGAGCATAATGGCAAAAAAAAAATATTTCCGAGCCGACAATGCATGTTTCCAGTAAAATCCGCTAATAAGATAGCGAGTATCGAAAAGTTTGGAGAGAGTGCGAACCCAAATCATAACTTCTCCTTTTTATATTTATCATATCGGAAGTTACCGCCTCCCGATACTTCCGATCACGTGATCAAACGTCATGGAAGCACGTGACCAAACGTCAGTCAGGAATGATCGTTAACCGACCATTCAGCGACCAGTATCCAAAAGGGGATGAGACTATTTACCTTTTTGGTAACACAACAAAATGAAATTTGAAATGCGAGCCCACAAATGACGAAAATTCTAGAAAAAGTTAGGGTTGCCATATGTTGTATTTAAAAGCAAGGTTACCATGACGGCGCAGTTATCGCCAACCAAAGTAATTCGTGCCAAGGGTGGGGGCTCTCCTAGGTGTGAACCAAAATATCTAAAAATCAAACAAAAATTTTTTAATTAAAAAAATTTTGGTGGTGCTAGTTTGATATCGGGGGTAATAGTGCCAAGTTGTTGTTTATGTTCGCCAAGATGGGCAATATGGTTACATTAATATTTTTATCGTCTGACAATGTGGTTGCCATGGGGATAACGTATATTTTAAATAACTTTTATTGGTTTTTTTCCGCTGTAATCCTATCAATTTCAGACAAATTTAATAAAAATTTCTAATTTCTGTAAAAATTTAACCATTTTCAGTGTAATTTTTCTATTGTTTGCATCTTCTGTTCAATTCTGTGCTATTTTTGAATATGGATATTTCTAAAATGAGTAAGCAGTAGAATATTTTTTTTCTTAGAAGAATAAGTGTTGTGCTTTTGATTATCGCTATAAATCATTTATTTTCGTTTTATTTTACATTTTTATCATGTTTTTTTATGTTCTTTTTTTGATGCAATTTGTTGAAGGAACTTGCAGTGCAAGTTTCATATTGCAAGCTTTCACTACTTTGTAATTAGAATTCTTAATTAATTTTAACATACATTATGTAATTATTTTATTCATAATGTAGTACAAAAATGCAATTATTACTATGTGTAATAATCATATAATATTCGTTATTTATAATTGTTTATTTTAACATTTATTTATAAATATTACATATTTTGTTACTTATAATTATTGTTATTTACTTATAATTATTATGTTATTTATTTATAACTATTTTTGTTTATTTATAGCTCTCTATTATGTTATTTATTTTTATGTAATATGAGTAATCTTGTGCATTATTTTCATTTTTTAGCAATTCAACGATTATTCTTTTTATAATTACTATTAAATTTTATTATATGATTATTATTTCTAATAACTGTTATTAAATTGTGCTATATGAATATTACATATAATTATGATAAAATAATATAAGATTATATTATATGCTACTTATACTACTATTATTATTACATGTTACTTTTTATTACATATTATTGATATTCATTTATTGATTGATCTAGGTCATTCTCAATCTCTTCCTATATCCTTTATTTGAAATACATTTCAATGTATTCAAAAATAATTCTTTAAAATTATTGTGTATCCTTCATTAAATTACTGCTCTCTAGGCCAACATATTGGATTCCATTCCAGCAACAAGAAGCGCTGCTTGGCGCTATTACCCCCCGATATCAAACTAGTTCCATTTTGGTTGTATTTAACATACATATGATATACATTTAACATACTTTGAATGCTAAAATCTTAAGGGAAACAATTTAAATGAATAATGTAAATAAAGAGAATTTTTCTTTAAATAATAGTTATGTGAACTATTAAACATGTGTTTATAAAATCTGTACAGTATAAAAAAGTTAACAATATACATATTGAATAATATACAAATCAATAACTGAATATTTAAATAAATAATACAGAAAAATATAAAAGCAAACATTAATTTATTTAGCCTTAAATTTCTCTATTTTTTGGTTATCATTCACCATTAAAATTTCTTCACAGCACTTTTTTGAATAATTATTTAAGCATATATTCCCAAATGTAATGAATATTTTTTTAATATATGAAAATGCAGGTATGTTACAGTTTACACAAGGTGAATGAAACGAATGCAAGACATTCCACAACTCTTGTAATTCCAGATACACTTCTGTTATGCTTGTAAAGCAAGATAATAGACAATCAACTTTCAGACACCTTGAATCGAATCTTCTCAATATTGACAAATTAAAAATAAAATATTGTGTTGAAATTACTTTCATAACAATATCTGTGGTCATTTTTAAACCTCCTCTATCCCTTTGACATTTTCCAAGTTGAAATTGATTGGATTATTTAAAACAAATATATATAGTTGCAATCAGAGCATTTGAATTTTACATTGTGCATGCAATAACCTGCTATGTACATTAAAATGATACTCTTCTATTGAAATACCATTTGATTTATTTGTAATGCTTAATATTTCATTGAAATCCTTATAATATCTACTTTAACATTAAATATTTCACCTGAATGATTTGAAACTAAATTTTTCACTGAAATAGTACCATATTTATCCAAGTGCAAAGTTAACATGCTTTTGATGAGAAACTTTTCTTCAGCCTGCAAAATTTCCTACACAATGATATCAATTGAACTGGACATTTGTCTGTATTACCCAAATCTGGCTTCTAAATTATCAGTTTGGAGCTTTCCACTTAAAACATATTTGAAATTCTGCTCTGTCAAAAGATACTTAATTAGTTCTGGGATGTTATTTAACGTATACCTCGAAGCAAAGAATGTTTCCTCGCTTAAACAACCTTCTTGTTTATTTTGTATATAAACAGTTTCCAGCAGTCCAGCCACTGAACAAATTTTGAAAAAAAGTGAATCTATCATCATGTATTAATGAAAAAAGTATACTGTTTTTTAATTTAAGATTTTGAACCTTGGTTGGATTTTTAATATTCATTATTTGTCAAAAATCTAATATGTGTTTGATGAATATTGCAGTGTCACTAAACATTTTGAGGTAGCCTAATTTATCTTATAATAAATTAAGTGCAGTCATATAACATTTTGTTTTACAATATTTGTTGGTTTTAAAGCTTTTAAACATAATTTAGGAGCCAACTTAACAACATTGTTCATTTCTTCATTATAAATTTTAAATAATGATGAAAAAGATGCTTTTTGGATTTGAGAAAATTCTGAAGGATCAGGATATATTAAAGATGAATCAACATCTTTCTGATTCAACCAATTATTTTGTACAGATTTAATAAGATGCACTGAATCAAAAATAAGATGTAATTTTTTTGCATCATTGGCTGGATTCCGATTGATTGATTGAATATTAACGTCGCACTGTTCAGCTACACGAGGGCTTTTGGCGACGGACCACGTAATTTTGAACCATGGTCAAGTGACGTGGACGACACCTGAGCTGGCACCCCCCTCTCCTAACTACCACACCACACCAACGGGAGGACGTTTCAGCTCTCGACAGATTTAACGTGCATCGCTGCCCTACACGGTGGGTCTTTAGTGGTACTGGGCTCGAACCTGTGACAAAGCAAGCCACAGTCCGATACCTATACCACTCGGCTACTGCGGCCACTGGCTGGATTCCGAATAACACTCTTTATGGTACTGTTACACAATTTAGAAAAACGATTTACATTTACTCTGTTATTATCACTTACAATGCAAACAACTGAAAAAAAACCCACCTTTTCCATTAGAAACAAAATTTCTAAAGTCATAGAATACAAGTCTTCAGCAGCCATGTTCTTTACAGGGTTCAATGATACTGTTTCTTTATTTTTATTCCATAAAGAGTATAAAAATGTTTGAATCATAGTAGGTCCTTTTTTCTTTCTGATTAAGTCCAATGATTCTATTATATTTACACTTGCTAGGAAAAGTCTGCGTTCACCTATAAGAAATCATACAGCAAAAGTAAAATTTAAAAGAAATATAATTTTTTTTCTGAAAAAATCTCATGAATTTGTATAGTATTATCTAAATATTGAGCATGCAAGAATTTGTTAATTTTGAATTAAAACTACTTAAGATAACAAGAGTTTTGTAGTAAAGTGCACAAATAGTAAGCAGAAAAAGTTTGTGTTCAGTATTTGAATATTCTTGATTCCTGGAAATTTTATCAACAGGCATTGCAAGTTAACAAAGTTTTTGAAGCTCAGATGTAGTATATGAGGGCCACTTAAGGTTTCACGATTTTTCTTCAGATTTGGCCATTTTTATATAAATGCCCTCGTGGGATAACACATTCATTATAAAATAAATAATAAATTCTTCCAAATAAAGTACCTAGGGGACTACTTTTAGTCGCTAAAAAAGAACTGCACCAAGTGTCCCCCCATACTCCACTATAACCAGTTTTTGCATTCAGCTATCAAGTAAAATAGCTTAAAAAAATTATGATGCAATAATTTTTATGTTTTTGTTGGAAACAAAGCAATTCAAAGACATGGAAAATAAAAGGAAAGGAACTAGTATCAGTGAGCATAAACCATTGTGAAGATGTAGAAAAGTAGAAAAAGTTGTCAGGATATAGCCAGATTCGTTGGATGGCAGTATTCATCTATTCAGCGAGTTATTTATAACTTCAAATCTACAAGAGTTTACACATCCAAACCTTGTGTAGGTCATCCATCTAAACTCACAATCAGAGAAAAAAGGAGTACAATATCAATGATGATAAAAATTCCGTGTTTGACTGCAACTCAAATAGCAACATACATTCACAAGAATTTTAACAAAAATATTTGTGCAGATATTACAAGAAAAATCTTGAAAAAGGCCAGATACTGTGGTCGAGTGGCTTGCAGAAAGCCTTACATTTCAATGACCAACTGGCTTAAATGGATAGCCTTTGAAAAAGAGCATATACAGAAGCCTCAGAAGTTCTGGAGGACTGTGATATTCTCTGATGAGAGCAAATTTTACATCTTCGGCATAAAAGGTCGTAAATTGATATGGGAAAAAAACTTCGCACAGCACTTAAAAGGTGCATTTAGTACCAATGATAAAGCATGGCAGCGGTAGAGTCATGGTCTGGGGTGCATGGTGAGCAATGGTGTAGGCAAGTTCGAGTATATCGAATCAATTATGAGCAAATATGATTACCTTGATCTCCTAAAAAACAATTTCAAGGTAAATGCCACGAAACATGGCTTAGGATCATAGTTTCGCTTCCAAGACGACAACGATCTCAAGCACACCTCTAAGATTGTGAAGCTTTGGCTCTTGTAAAATGTCCCAAATCAATTGCACATGACCCACAATCATCTGAACTGAATCCTATAGAACAGTGATCCACAACCCCCCGGTCCGTGGATCAAATGGTGCCGGGCCGTCTAAGGAATATTAAACTATTGCCATTTTATTTAAAGTGGTGCTTTTCTCTCGGATTTGCTCAACTTTCCACAGAAATCACTTTATATTCCACGTTAAATCACTTTTATTCATTTTTGGTGTAACTTTATTATATTCTGAAGACATATTAAAATGTAACTAAATTAAAATTGTTAAACCAAAACAATCTAAAATATAAGCAATCAACGTGTCCCACCCTCAGCGGGCGGCGGTAAAATTATCAAACGTTGACCGGTCTGCAGCGATAAAAAGGTTGCGGAGCACTGCTATAGAACACCTATGGGATTTGCAAGATTCATCAACACAATATCTAGCAAGGATTCAATCGAAAAGTTCATCAATTTGTAAGATTACCTATTTCTCCCGGTCTTTTTGTTCTTTAAATCTACCTCGTAGATAATTTTCATTCGCTAGAGTTGACAGCCCCGGAGTACCATTTAATCCAGGTGCAACTAACTCTCTGCATCTGTCTGAAAATTGGAAGAATTATACTCCTCTTATTCCTTATGCAGGAATGGCATGCAGTAAGGTAGGTTGAATACTAGCAGAGCTTCGTTTTTCCCGATCTCCTATCGTTTGGATTAGAGTTGCTTTGCTTTGGCTTATTTTCCAATTTTAGCACAGTACTGCATTATTAAAGATAAGAATTTTGAAAGCAAGCGGTAGAAACGCATAACGTTAAATAAAGAGCACTTTTTGAGTTGCTCTGTTCGTTGGGGTGGTTTTCGGAGGCGTAGCGTTAAATAAAGAGCACTTTTTGAGTTCCTCAGTTCA